>JAFMTH010000080.1:1875616-2273807 GCA_020921065.1 Vaccinium darrowii
TGGGCTTGCACGGGGTCCACCGCCCCTTCCCTTGTGCCACCGGCAGCCGTGGTGGCCGGCTGGACCTCCTCCGTCGCTGCTATGTCACCCACGGTGGTCTCCACCGCCGGTGGGACCACCTCGGCCCTCCCCTCTGCACCGCCGGCATCAGAGGGACCCATAGGAGGGTCATGAGAACTCGAATCTGCCATGGAAATGTGATTTGTAAACCGAAATAGTGCAAAATCGAGTGGATCTGAGATTTTGGTTTGAAAAATCAAGTTTTTGGTGGAAGATTTGTGAGAGAATCACGAATTTCGGACCGAAAGGGTTGAAAGAGAAGAGAGAGGCGATCGGGTTATGTCGGAGAAGAAGGGAAATGACTGAGAAATGTAAACCTGGACGTGTTTTGATCACACCCGAACGGTCGCGACTGTTCACGGTCTCGGGATTCCAGGCGCCTGAAGTGATTCCAGGCGCCTGGATTACGCTGAAGTGGGTGCCTCTTACGGGATCCAGGTGCAGTGCAGTGCTATCCGATTGAAATTGTTTGGAACTTGTGAGGATTCCTTAGACTTTTTGGAACATTTCCAGAGAGATTTTAGCTCAAATCATGATTGGCACATGTGTGTCGTGCAACCAAACAGATCATCATTTGTGATGATGAGGCAATGTATTTCATTAAATTATTTCAATAAGATTTTCAAATCATTTTCTGAGGATTTATGATTAAATCCATTTAAATCATTTTCTGAGGATTTAAAATTAAATCCATTTAAATCATTTTCTGAGGATTTATAATTAAATCCATTTAAATCATTTTCTGAGGATTTATGATTAAATCCATTTAAATCATTTTCTGAGGATTTAAAATTAAATCCATTTAAATCATTTTCTGAGGATTTATGATTAAATCCATTTAAATCATTTTCTGAGGATTTAAAATTAAATCCATTTAAATCATTTTCTGAGGATTTATGATTAAAGCCATTTAAATCATTTTCTGAGGATTTATGATTAAATCCATTTAAATCATTTTCTGAGGATTTATGATTAAATCCATTTAAATCATTTTCTGAGGATTTATAATTAAATCCATTTAAATCTTTAAGCACGACCAAATTTCTAATATTTTTGCGTGTTTTGAAAGTTTTAAGGCAATGTTTTGGAGGGTGTCTTTATCTTTGACAATACTCACATCAAATCAATGATGTCGAGTCATGTCAAAGAGGGGCAACTGTAGACACCCCAATCCGGACCTACAGGATTCCGAAACTTCCCCGATGATGAAAATGCCTAATGAGGACCGACAAGGTTTGATCAAAGACTTGAAAAACCACACCAATAATCTCCCATCAAATCACCAAAATATCCCTTAGAGCTCTGGAATGTCCCAAAAACCTTGAAATGCATGCACCTGGATTGACCTTCAGGCACCTGAATTGGTCAAATCCAGGCGCCTGGAAGGGGTTCAGGCGCCTGGATTCCATGGTCCAGGCACCTGGATTAAGTCCAGGCGCCTGGAAATGCACAATCCTGGCGCCTGGATATCAGTCCAGGTTGAGTGTGTTTTAAGTTGTTAGTGGGCGGGAACAAGATCTTGGGAGATTTTTTTGCAAAGTTAGTTGGAAGGGAGTGTGGGGGAGATCATTGCACCTACACCTTGCCCCCTAGGTGACCCCTTGCCCTTTTTAAAGGTCCAAGTGGCCCTTTATGGACCCTTGTTTGCCTATAAAACCAACTCTCCTCTTCCATTTTCAAGGGCTGAAGAACTACTCCCTCATTTTGGCTGTTACTCTGTCAAAATAACCCCAGAATTTCCTATTTCATCAATTACCTCTCAAACCCAACCCATTTTACCCTTAAAAACCATCTCTTCACTTCTTAAATCCATCATCTATGTACTCTCATCAACCAAAAATCCATCAAAACTTCCACAAACTTTCTTACATAGCTTTGTAAAATAAAAATCAGTAGCTATATCCCTACAAAATCCATTCAAAAGAACCATTTCAATCCTTTGATCAAGCTAAAAAGGTAGACATTCTACCAATTTGTTCAAATAGGCCCTGAGGGGGACTTAATCAAGCTCTCTCTGGTCTTCTATACCAGTAAGAGGTTTGAGAGAAGTCAGAAAATCATCAAGAGAAAAGAATCAGTTTGTGCATCAGAGTCTGATCCAGGCGCCTGGACCATCCCCTTTCAGGCTCCTGCATTAGGTCCAAGCGCCTGGATTCATCTCATGCAGGCGCCTGGACTCCCTTTTCCCCATCATGTTTTCTGTTTTCTTTCATGTTCTGATCAACTTTAGTATATCATTTGCATGCCTTAATCCATGTTTCATTATATTTCCTGTTCTGATCCTCATTCAAAAGTTCTTTTGAAGTGTTTTGAGCTTATAATCATGCTTTAAAAAGGGGGATTACATATGAGAGAATGGGTTAAATGAGCTTATATGACATTTGTAGTTTCTGATCATTTAGTTTTTAAGAAGGCCAAGACAAGATTCTCTATGTCATATAAGTATGTCCTCTCATAAGTATCCAAGATGAGCATAATCAATGTATTTTTGTTGTATTTTAGCACCATTTCATGGTATTTGAGTTACATTCAAGTTTAAACCTGTTGATGTGTAGTTAAACATTGTCCAGAATGCATGAGAGTCAATTGGAACATTGATTTTGTTGGTTTTTGCAAGAAAATGAGAGTTTAAGGTTTCTGTCTGGATGGCATCCAGGCGCCTGGATTGACCCCTTCCAGGCGCCTGGACAGGCGCCTGGACTCCCTCCAGGTCCACATCTTATGATCAGTTTCTGAGGTATTTTAGGGCATTTTGGGGATGTTTTAGTGTAATTTCTGTATCTTTTGTGCATAAATTATCCATTCACAACATTTTGCATAAACATGCATTCATGTTTCATCAATATATTTCGATGTGTTTATCAATATATTTCGATGTGTTTATTATGCTCTCACATGAATTTGAATTTAAAAGTCCATTTAAGTAACATTTTCAAGATCTTCTAAATATTTAGTAGAGACCGGTAAATATGCCGGGCGCGTGGGGTGCTTTGAATTCCTTCCTCTCGCGTAACCTAGCTCCCGAACCCGAGAAATCTCATTTTAAAGACCGGTAAAGTATTTTTCTGTTCCAAGGGCAAAAGAGTCATTTTTCAAATGGTTTCTCGGGTAAAGTCCTCAAATCCGGTGGCGACTCCATTCAACCAATCAAAACCATTTTTCAAACCGCAATCATTTTCATGGACATCGCCTACCGCGGGGTGTTCACAGATTCCCCACTGGCCCGGTAGGTTTAAACAGGAGTATCGGTTTATGAACCAAGTTGTGTGTTATAATTTGTATCCGTGGGGCAAGGAGGGTGCACCCCAGAAACTTGTCGGAAATTTGATGTTTGCATTTATGGATGAGGGCACGGTGTGTGATTGGGCCCTGTTTGCGTTCGGGCAGATGTGTGATTTCAGAGATGCACCCACCTCACTGAGAATGCCGTTTCCGTGCTTGGTGAGTACGATTCTGAGGGGTAGGATTGCTTTGCCTCGGAAATATCTGGGTAATGACCCACTGAACCCTAAGGATATGGACTCCTCCATTCTCTCTCGAAGTAGGGCACAAGTTAGAACCACCGAGGGGTCGATGTTTACTCCACCGCCACCTAGTGCGAACACCAAGACTTGGCTTGAGAAAATATTTGGGTGTTTGACGGGTTTGGCGAAGAGCCACTGGAAGCTGAAGAGAGGGCAAGCGCAGATGATGCGAGACCAGACTGATTTAGCTGATAGGCAGCGCCACATGGAGGCACGGCTTTCGGGTCAGGATCTGGGACCTTTCCAGCCTAGGCAGTGGCCGGAGTTGGAGGTGAGTGATGACTTTGCAGATCCGCCAGTGGAGGAGGAGCAGTCTGATGCAGAGTTCGAAGGTGATGATTGAGCATGAGTTGGACATGGTTAGACTGGGGGTGTTGCATTTATGTTTTGTCAGTTCATGTGTTTTTCAGTATTGAGGACTATGGTGTTTTATGTATTTGTTTATGTCGGTGGTGCGACCGTGTGCATGGTTGGTGGTTGTGTCGAACTCTATTTGTGTTGTTCTGTTCTGTAGGATGTTAAACTTGAGTTGTTATTATGTGATATTTGTGTTTGTGTTTATTTGTGTTGGTGACGGCCAGTCTGGGTAGATTGACCATGAGCTTTTATATAGGCCGTCACCCTTTGCATGTTGCCCTTTTCTTGTTTACCACGGTCATTACAAGCTTAACAAAGCCCTTAGTTGACCCGATGCACGTCGTTTGACTCTCTTGCATGCATGTATTATATTTAGATTGTGAATGTGTGGTATCTTAATTCGTGAGCTTTCATTGCATATCTTGGCGTTGTTTTGACTAGCACGTGGTGATTCTGTTTCAATCCACGTTGATCGCCAGGCACCGCACATGGGATGTAGAGTATTTCGGTGAGTGTGAGTGATACCGTGGCACGTGGAAGCATACTATCTTAAACCTTGTTGGGGGATGGAGTTATTCAAATTTTTGTAGAGCATGCATGTGTTCGAGTTGTGGGTAATGAAGGGATGGTGTTCTAATTGTTCATTTGATTTTATACAGGTTGCATAACCCTCGTATCCCTTTTTGAGCCGTTGTTTGTATTCCATTATTTTGGTTTCGTTCGTTACTAGGGACTAGCAATGCTCAAGTTGGGGGATGTGATAGGCGCGTGGAAAGCTTGCTTATAAGGCACCTAAGTAGGGGGAGTTAGCATGTTAGACGTGCGTTTAAGCTCTGTTTTCTATTTAATATGTGCACGTGGTATTTGTGGGTGTTGAGCGTAATTTGCAGGTATTTGAAGGTCATGGGTGTAATTACGTGGTATTGGGAGTGTATGCACGTCGATCCGGAGTTGGAGGCGAGCGGATTTTGCATGGAAGTGGTCGAAAGCCGTCGGGAGCGCTACCCTGATTCCTTGGAGCGCTCAAATTGGGCACAAAAGGATCTAGAAAGTGAACAGAAAGATCTGGAGCGCTACACCAAAACAGGTGTAGTGCTACCGGATGACTAAGAGGGAGGTCAATGGTCAACAGCTGGCGGTCAGCGGTCAACGCGGCACTTAAAGGAGGCGGTAGCGCTACCTACATTTGCCTGTAGCGCTACTGAGCAGCTATCTTGGCCCATTAAACGCTGCCGTTTGGTTGGTTCGCGCAGATTAATTCCGGATTTTCGTTTGTTTTTCAGAAGGATTACTATGTTAGTATAAATACTTATGTTTAAAACGGAGTTAGGGTTCCACGATTTTTTTACTGAGGTCTCAGCTTTTCAAGTTTTCGGCTACAGATCTCGTATTCCTTGTTCAGCGTTTCGTTTTCAAGATTCTCAACATGGATTGACGTTCTTCTTTCATAATCAAGATTATTTTCGTTGCGCAATCTTCAGTACTACTTTCTGTCATTATTTTCATTGTTTAATCATGTTTAGATCTAGGGTTCGTGTCATTCTTGCTGCGTTTTTAATAATGAGTGAGTAGTCGTATTGAGTGCGGCCGCGGGATGAAGGTGTCCCGTGGCTAGGCTAATTTATGTTCCACCTCGGTGCCGAATTATTTTAATTGATGCGCAATTTTTGAATACGGGAGTTTTTCTAGCAAACAAACCCGGGCATTGCCAATTCCAAATGCGCGCAGAAATCGGTGACAAGTGGTGCGCAATTGTTGGAAACTATTTTTCATATTTTTAAATCTATTAATTGAATAATTGTGGCCCGAGTGAATGTGAATTAGACTAGCTGCGGACACTGTAGTGCCACGGCTGTGCTCTCCTTTTTAAATTCAGAGTCCAGTAGTTAAATCAGTTTAATTTAGTTAATTAATTAAATCATTTGGGCAAGGGGTGGCTACCTGAGAGCCAATTACAAACGTAGAGCCGACATTGTTTGAGTTAAGCACCATAGACCGTCTCTGTGGTTCGACTCCGGTACTTCCGGATTTATTGTGCTGCATCGGTCGGTAGTCCTACGCTTGGGACGAAATTCTAGTTAATTATTAATCACCCGAACGGTCAAGCACATCCAGTTAAATTAGCTTAGTAATTTAGTTAAATAATCTCATCAAATTAAGGAGTGGCTACCTAAGAGCCAGGTTAAAACTCCACTTCCACACTTTTGAGTCAAACACGTTCATCCGTCTCTGTGGATTCGACTCCGGTACTTCCGGATATTGTGCTGCACTGGTCGAGAGTCCTACGCTGGGGACGCGTCTTTATTTTAAGTCACCTGGTCGGTCAAGCATCTATCCTAACTAGACGCTTAGACGGGTCTCGGTAAAAGAGCGGGTCCGCCTTTGGTGAACCCTTCTTACCGTTACCTATTTTGACTCAATTCTCAAAAATAACAACTAAAGATTTTCCTAAAATGTTTTTGTTTTTTTTTTTTTTAAGAAAGATAAAATTAAAACTAAAATTCACTAGACACTTACGACCCGAATTTTTAACACCTCTTGCCTTCCCCGGCAACGGCGCCAAAAATGGTTGACCGAAATCCTAGACCTAAATTAATGGGTTGCCCCAAGCGTAGGGCTGAGACCGGTGTAACACAATACCCGGTAAGACCGGAATCGAATCCACAGAGAAGGTGGAGGGTGCTTACTAAAAACTCGGGTTGCAGAATCTGACACGACTCTTAGGTAGTCACCCCTTGCAATGTGATGGAGAAATTAGCTAAACTAAAGAAAATTTGGTTTTTCTTAAATCAATTAAAAGAAAGTACGGTCGTAGGGATCCCAACACTGGTGCCCAGGCCCGGACATATCTGCTCCTTAATTTCAGTGTTCTAAAGTAAACATTCGATTTTAGAGAGAAAAGGATACTCCGAAAGATGCGAATCCTCGCGGTCGCCATTATCCATGTATAGCGAAGAACAAGTTTTGGTCCCCCGTTTCCCGCGATACATGAGCTTCGACGAAGCCCAGATTCGTCCAACGAAAGTTCTTTAATAACCTAAAATTGCTTTGTCCGTTTACGACGTAAAAATGGGAGCGAGAAAATACCCGGCCCTGGCCACGGTGTGTTAATCACCCCGCGACCATACCTATGTGACTACTCACTCATATTAACTTGAACAAATAACAAGATTCTGAGATAACACATGCTTTTGTACTTGAATATAGATTAAAACAAAAGATTCGAGAACAAATCACGGACAAACTCCCATGAACTGAAATTAACGTAACGAAACAGAAAGTTACCGAAGCAATACTCGAATCTGCGAGCAAAACTTCAAAAACTCCAATGCAAAACAATCTCCGGAAAGTAGAATCTCCAAAAACATTTAATCGGCTGCTAGTTGGAAGAAGAATAAAACAAAATTCGAACCCTAATTCGTCCCCAAAACGAAGTATTTATGCCTTTCAAAGTTCGGACACGTGGCAAGATCACCGGCTGTTTTTAAGCCTCTCGGTATCGATGCAGGCAAATCCCTGTATCGATACCCATAGCTTCTGTTCGCCCACTGATGCCTAGGAATCGATACAGTCAAATGCTTGTATCGATACCGAGTCCTTCAAAATGCTTTTTAAGCTTGCTCGCTCGTCCTTACTTGGGTCCCACCGGTTTCCAACATGCCCCAAGTCCTACGTCCACTTTTACGTGCTCCTCCGCCCTGTTTCCTACAAATCAAACATAACAATACCAAACAAAAGATAACACCGTATCAAGTGGAAAATGGAATAAATCGCGCCTCTAATGCGCTAATTTGCCCTACTTAGGCGCTTATATCTGTGACATTGCGCGCCTATCATAGGGGAATATTCCACACTCTTTTCGCCAATGAAGAGTGAGTGTAACGTTGACTCTCGTTTAATGAGGTTGAACGAAATCATTCTCCCACGTGATGATATCACTGATTACAAAAAAGAAATAAATAAATAATATCACTCTGATAGGATGCCAGGGCCGGGACAAGATATTTGGAGGCCTTAGATCCAATTGTCAAGTGGGATCCCTATATATTTTCACAATTAAACAACAATAAGGGAAAATCTTGTTTATATTGTTATTGTAGTCCATGTTAACAATGAACATGCTTTGGTTCTAGTGGCATAAATGTTTCCTTAGTTTATTTTTGACATTCGTTTAATACATGGTGGTTGGAATTATTTTTTTGAAAAATAAACACTTAAAAAATAAGTGTTAACGATAAGATTTGAATTCGGACACAAAATGTGAAATAATTTCAACACACCATTGGACCAAAAGAAATATCTTTGCATGTGATACAGAAAAATTACTAATATTTATAACTACTTGTAATAGGAGCCTTTTTTGGCCCAAAACCCAACCCCAAGTTCGTGTCTCTTGAGCCTTGCCCTAAGATTGGCCCTTTCGAACGATGTACATGCTCGGGAAAAACTCGAACTAAAAAACCCGTATAATTTAGTGATTCTACTAACAATCAAATTCATAAGATATTACGTTATTGATACGTACGATGTGATAATATCGAAACTTACGCTGCATCCGACATGTCCTGATTTTAAGCTAAACCTAGCTCACACTCCTCTCTCCAAGAATCCATTGATGGTTATATAGAGATTTGCGTGTTCATGATTAGTCAAGGTATACTCCAATTCGTATCCACCCCCATCGTCACAGAATGATTTTGCGGTCGGAAAAAAATAAGTTAAAACTAAATCATATCCTACAGTAACAAAAAGCTGTTGTGTATTTTTTTAGGGATATCTGCTCTTTTATTTTCTTCCTTGTTTTTGTATTTGATGCAGGCGTCTTATGAACTACAAAAAAGACGTGTAACAATCGAACGCAAACAAGAAAGTTTAGAGAAAACGCTCTCTAGACTCTTTTATCATTTAATAATATTAAACAACTGCATTAATTGCCTTAAGGCTCACATCAACTATTTATACTAGCAGCAACCCTAAAACTCAAAAGGAAATAAAATAGTAGGTAGCAACCCTAATTCTTGTAAAAACAAGAAAAAATAAAATAGGAAACTGAATCAACCTAAATTAAGAAATTAAATAACTCCATACTAGTAATCTCCTAACAAAATACTAAAATTGAAACATTAAAATAAATACTAATAAACTGCTAGTTGTCCAAAATCTGATCTGCATCATTCCCTCGAGCTTGAAAAAAACTCGTCCTTGAGTTTTCGTAGTGTAGAAGAATTTGATTCACCTTTCCTTGTCCGCATTAGTCCTGTACTTCAAATTAACCTTCTCGAACCTAAACTTTGAGGATTCTTTAAAAAATAATGGAGCAATTTCCAATGTATGGCACGAAACCCGTGATTTAGTGCTTGCGAAATCTTCAAGAAATTCCCAAAGGATCCACAAATTGTCCTTGTATAGAAGCTTTATGCTCACCATCCTAGTCTTCAACAGGATTAAATAGATCATCACCACCATGAATTTTTGCATTGAATTTAAAGGTGAGGCTGAGAGATTCCATATATGATAGATTGATATTTTCACCAACCAAAATAGAAGATAATCTTTCGTTGCACCAAAAGGTTGTATTAACACGAACAGGTTCGAGATCAACCATTGTTTTTGCTTGGGCAATTTTTCCAAACCCTTGGACAATTTCTTCTTTTACAATAATATCTTTCGTCAATTCTTCATCAAAATAATTTTTTGTGTAAATGGCCAGTCAACAACAGTAGCATCATTCATTGCATCAACCTCCAAGATTTTTTTCGGTGTCACACCTCCCTGGAACTTAGGAAAGTTGATCTTCAAACCAGATTCCCATAGTCGGAAATCACGATTTTCAACCACGATCTCCCGGCCTCTACCCCTTTGTTGATAGTAGCCACCGCCGCCAGCCCTGCTGACGCCGAATGACCTCGCAACAAAAGGGTTTATAGCCGCTTCACCCTCCGTACTTTCGCCTTCCTCTTAAGGCTGCCGATTATACGGACGATGGCGAGGTGGATTGCCCCCAACAGCTAGGGCAGCAACTTGGTCGGTTAAGTTGGCTATGCAAACAAGTGCCATTCTAGTTGTTGGAACCGCGCCTCTGTTTGCGCCTCCTGTTATAAGCACACTTATTAAAAGTACATCCATAAAACAAAATCCAAAATCCAAAATTAAATAGGTTCCATTTTAGGAATCATCACACGATTTTGACTATTCTATCCAGTAGGATCCTCTCTGGTCCCTTTTAGAAATTGGAAGGTCCTTTTGGGACATTTGTAGGTCTTTTTTGAGCCCACTCGAGGAACTGTTATATTCATCTCTCAAAGCTCGTTGAAATATCAACGATTTTGAAAATCATATTGATCGGATATCAATCAACATGTACTTGCAAGACACTTCCCTCGGGGTAGAAGGTTTACCACTCCAATCTTTTATTCTTTCAACGTAAATGTGTTCTGAAAGCTTGTTGATTGATATTCAATGATAATTTTTTTCAACATAAATGTGTTCTGAAAGCTTGTTGATAAATATCCACTCAACATAATTTTTCTTTAACATAATTCGTCTAACGACCCCGATCATCAAAGTGTATCGAGCCAATTAAAAACATACAAAATACCCAAATAGTACCGTCCCGGACTGGAGGGTACCCCTAACACGTGGGAGTAACGGTTTACAATGTATCATGACCATTAGTAAAGAAATCATGTTGCAATCACAACGCATGCAGGCTGTGGTAGATGACTTTTTGAATTATTTTGTAAGCACGTTAGTTGCATAATTAGCTTAGCTTTATTATGAAGAGATTAATTAATCAATAACAATAATACGTACTAACTAACTAGCACTGCCTGTAATAACGTATCTATACGGTAACTAACTCATAATTTCGATGTCTTGGCAAAATGGACATGAGAAAGCGATAAATATTTGACCATGAGGTCCCATGTTCGAATCCAACAGAGGCCAACCATCCCAAACCTTGGGGCCACTTGGAGCTTGCCCGATCTTTACCTTCAGAACCCCGGAATTAGTCGGAGGTGCACATAAGCTGGTTGGACATCCGGTTATCAAAAAATAAAATAAAATAAATTGTGCAAGCACATGTTACTAGCAAAAGGGATTAAAAAATACCCATTCTGCCCTGTATTGATATTTTTTTTGGAATTTTTTTTGTTTTTAAGGTTCCATATAATTATACGTCTCTTTAAAAGATGTAATTTGTAACGCCCCGCATTTTGGGAAAAACGTTATGGATTATTATTACAATTTAAAGTCGGTTTTACACAATAATAATAATAACCAAAAATACATATAGATGATCTGCCCTCCGCAGATTACAAAAAGGTAGACTGGGTGGGTTCTACGGCTCCGCAAATTCCTTCGCCTGGTGGATCCCCATCTCGGCAGCTCCTTCGGCTCCGTGTTCTCCGTAGAGGTCCTCCTGTCCAACGTGACAATCTAGCATAATACGTCAGAGTCGCGAAGCAACATCGTGGTATTATGCCAGGGCAAACCGTGAGCGAGGACGCTCAATAGATACCCTACCCCAACTTTAAACTAGCAATTCTAGAACAATAAAGTTGGCAGGTAAATAGTTGAAAACCATTTATCAAAACAGTAAGTTCATGCGTGTCAATGCATCAGTATCACATCCAAATCAGAGTGCAGCTTTAATAAAATCAGTATCCCATTTCTTTTCAAATCAGAGTGCAGCTTTAATAAAATCAATATCTCATATCATTTCAAAATCCAGAGTGCAGTGTCAGTATCTCGTATCATTTTCTCATAACAGCATTCTTCTTCAAATTTCAACCATGTCAACATCTCACATCTCTCGAAAGTTATTGGCCCGTTCTACAACCCCGTTCTAACGGTCACCAACCTTTCCGTTCGAAGGTTCGGCCACCCATAAACTGACTCCTGCAGTATGAGGTCCGCTAACTCCGCGTCACACACGACATAGTCCCGGTTTTCTTATAGCACCGAACTCAACAGCCTGTTTATAAGATCCGTTTACTATGTGTTGTACTGAGTAAGTTCTGACCGTCAAATTCACCCGCGGAATTTGAGGAGAACTATAAACAGCACTACCGTATAGTTCCATTGAGCTTTGACCACCAGTTCACCCCAGGAAACTGAGGCGGGACTCTAATGGCAGTATTGACTAAATTTTAATTACAGCATCATTTTCATTCTCATCTCTATTTCTTCTTGTAAAAACAATCGATCATTTTCTTGAAAAATGTATCGTGTCGTACCGTCTCGAAAAACATGCACATGCCATATTACATAAAAAAAATCTTCCGTTTAGAAATCGTTTCAAGATAAACTTTTCGTTTAAAAATATTTCACGATAACCGTGTTACTTTAGGTACAAAATCTCGTTGGTGACTTTCTTTAGACAAATGAGATAACCAGGAGAGTCCCAGGCTGGATGGCCGCACGAACGCAGTTACTGGCACCATTCCTTTCTTAGACAGCGCTAGGCATATCCTTTTTGACAGACCCTCAAGGGTGTTAGCCTTGGGTTAATCTCAACAGTCCAAGTACAGTCAAAACATTTTGAAGTTGCTTTAAGAAAAGTTTAGTTGGCTATTTTCCAAAAAATCAATTGGGCAGCATAACAGCGTAAATTTGAAAAGTCGATTTTCATTCGGGCATTATAACTGGATATTTTAGGTTTCCAAAAGTCCATCGGGCATTATAACGGTGCATTTTGATAAGTCAATTTCAAATCGTGCATAGTAACAACTAAGTGTGTTTTTCAAAGTCTAATAAAATCACTAATCACCAACATAATCACATTTAATCATAATTAATCACGTTTAAGCAAAATAATAACATAATTAATATGAACTAGTAAATACTAATCTAAGGTTAAGATAAAGTATCTACCTTAATTCCGATGATTAGTCGGAAGCCGATAAGCTAGTTGAATTCCGGCGGCGTAACGACTAGTCGACCTCCGCTCAAACGCTTTCTAGCTAACTTATTCTACCTTTCTAAGATCTAGGGGTGGTCGAGAGTGGTGGAGTGTGGTGGTTTAGGATGAGTTTCAAGAAGAACACTCAAGAACTCACTCAAGAATACTAGAAAGCACAAAGTGGAGAAGTTGGGAGATTTTGGTGTGAGAAATGAAGCAAGGTGAGTGAGCTATTTATAGAAGATTGTAATTGGGTAAGTAGCCTACCTTGTTAAGTAGTCAAATTTTCTTTCTTCTCATTAATTCAAAAAAATACAAATTAGGTTTAGTAAAGTCAAAATTGGTAGGAAGACAAAATTGAGCACATGTCTAATTAGGGTTTTAAATAGGCTAAGGCTAGTCAAAATAGGACAACATAGGAGTTGGGAAAATTAGTAGGTCTTCCGGATGCGATGTAGTGAAATACTCGGTGTGCACGCGTTGATTTTATGGCGCGGAAAAATAAACAAATTAGATCTAGTTTCATTCAAATTATTTAAACTAAATAATAAATTATTTTATTTAGCGATATTAAAAATAACTAATCGAATTAATAAATCGAAATTTTATTCACGAAATTTCGGGTTATTACAACCTATCCCCCTTAACAAATTTTGTCCTCGAAATTCGAATTACTCGATAGGTGGAAACAGTTACGGATAATTAGCTCTCATGGCTTCTTCTCTTTCCCAAGTTGTTTCCTCCATCCCCCGATGTTTCCACAAAACTCGTACTAATCGGATGGTCTTATTGCGGATACTCTTCTCCATACTATCCTGAATTTCAACCGGTTCTTCCTCAAAAGTTGTGTCTTCATCTATATCAAGATCTCCCCAGTTTAACACGTGTGTTGGTAGGGCAAGATACTTCCTTAACATAGAGACATGAAAAACATTATGCACTCGGTCGATTTGCGGCGGTAATGCTAACCGGTATGCTACTTGTCCAATTTTCTCCAAAATCTCAAATGGGCCGATATATCGCGGGGATAGTTTTCCCTTCCTCCCGAATCTAATTACTCCTCTCCGGGGTCTAATTTTCAGAAATACGTGGTCTCCTTCTTTGAATGACAAAGGTCTGTTTCTTCGATCCGCATAACTCTTCTGTCGGCTCTGCGCAGTAAGCAGTCTCTGTTGAATCAGCTTGATCTTCTCCGTTGTGTCTCTGACCAAATCAGGTCCTAGCAATCCCATTTTTCCGGCGTCAGTCCAACAAACCGGTGATCGACAAGGGCGGCCGTACAGAGCTTCGTAGGGTGCCATCTCGATGCTAGCCTGATAACTGTTATTGTAGGCGAATTCTACTAATGGCAGATGTCGTTCCCAATTCCCTGTGAAATCTAAGGTGCAAGCCCTAAGCATGTCCTCCAATATCTGGATTGTCCTCTCCGTCTGTCCATCAGTCTGTGGATGAAAAGCAGTACTGAGACGTATGTCAGTTCCTAGTGCCCTTTGCAGTCCTTTCCAGAACTGTGAGACAAATCTAGGATCTCTGTCTGACACGATTGACACCGGTACTCCATGAAGTTGCACGATCTCCTGGATATAAAGCATTCCCAATGCTTCCATGTTTTCCGTCATTTTCACTGGCAAGAAGTGTGCCGACTTAGTGAGACGGTCTACAATTACCCACACAGCGGTGTTTGACTTAAACGACCTCGGAAGTCCAGTCACGAAATCCATTGAGATATGCTCCCATTTCCACTGTGGAATTGGTAGCGGCTGCAATTCTCCTCCAGGCCTCTGGTGTTCAGCCTTAACTTGCTGACAAACTAAACAAGTCTTTACAAACTCTGCCACGTCTTTCTTCATTCCTTCCCACCAATATGTCCGACGTAAATCGTGATACATCTTCGTACCTCCAGGATGAACAGCGAAATTCGAGTGCTGAAATTCTTGAAGCACGGCTTCTCGAAGTTGACCTAAGTTGGGTACAAATACCGAGCCTTTAAATCTCAAACTGTTATCTGCTGCATACAGGGTCCAACCGGGCAATTCCTTTCCTGAACTGAGTTGTGATCTAGTGAATTCACAGTCCTGTTCAAAAGTCTGCGCCAACAAGATCTCCCGGTGAAGTGCTGGTTCTGCCACTAGTGCAGATAATCGCATCTGATCTCCATTAGATGACGGTTGCAAATTAAACTCGTTCAGAGTATCTATCATCTCCCATTCCTTCACAGCTATCTTGGCTTTTTGTGCCCTGTCCTTTCGACTCAGGGCATCAGCGACAACATTTGCCTTGCCAGGGTGATATGACAGGGTAAACTTGTAGTCTTCCAAGTACTCCATCCACCTTCTCTGTCTCATATTCAACTCCTTTTGAGTGAACAGATACTTGAGACTTTTGTGATCCGAGAAAACCTCGAATTGCTCGCCATAGAGATAATATCTCCACGATTTTAGAGCAAAAACTATTGCTGCTAATTCTAGATCGTGAGTAGGGTAGTTCTTCTCGTGCGATCTGAGCTGTCTCGATCCATATGCCACGACTTTTCCGTTCTGCATTAGCACACATCCTAGTCCTTCCTTTGATGCGTCACAATATACTTGATAACCAATGTCCCTTTCAGGAATAATCAGTATCGGTGCACTGGTCAGTCTCTTTTTCAACTCTTGAAAAACTTTCTCATACTTGTCATTCCATTCGAACTTAATGTTCTTCTGAATCAATCTAGTCATTGGCTTGGCAAGAGTAGCAAATTCCGGAATGAATTTTCGATAATATCCTGCTAAACCCAAGAAACTACGGATCTCAAATACGGAAGTTGGCTGCTTCCAATCCAACACAGCTTCTACCTTGCTGTTGTCAACTGCAATACCATCCTTAGACACCACGTGTCCCAGAAATTGAACCTGCTCTAGCCAGAACTCGCATTTACTAGCCTTGGCATAAAGCTGGTTGTCTCTTAGTACTTGCAGGGCTACCCGAAGGTGTTCTTCATGCTCCACTCTATTGGCTGAGTATATCAATATATCATCAATGAACGCCACCACAAACTATCCAGATAGGGTTGGAATATCTTGTTCATGAGGCACATGAATACTGCTGGAGCATTCGTTAGTCCAAACGGCATGACCACAAACTCGTAGTGTCTGTATCTTGTCCTGAACGCGGTCTTTGAAATGTCCTCGTCGCGGATTCTCAACTGATGATACCCTGATCTTAGATCAATTTTTGAGAAACAAGTTGCTCCTCTTAACTGATCAAATAGGTCATCAATTCTAGGCAGGGGATAACGATTCTTGATCGTGACTTGGTTTAGTTGCCTATAATCAATGCACAGTCGTAAGGTTCCTTCTTTCTTCTTCACGAATAGTGCAGGTGCTCCCCATGGTGAAGTACTTGGTCGGATGTATCCTTTTTCCAACAGTTCTTGTAGCTGGGTCTTCAGTTCCTTCAGTTCTGTTGGCGCCATTCGGTATGGGGCTATAGAAATCAGAGCGGTTCCAGGTTGAAGCTCGATGGAAAAATCAATCTCTCTTCATGGCGGTAATCCAGGTAGATCGTCAGGAAATACATCCGCATATTCGCAGACGATGTGTGGCAGTCCTAACTCCTCACGGTCAGATTCTTCCAACTGGAGACTAGCTAGCCATCCGAACAGTTGGTTCTGCCATTTCAAATGTTTAATCACCGGATTCACAGTCTGTCTATCCCCCTTAAAACGGAAACATGTCCCATCAGGGGTAAAGGCTGTTAATAGCTTTAGATGGCAATCAATGACTACTCGATGAGTTGACAGCCAATCCATCCCCACAATTAAGTCGAAGTCAGCCATCTTGATCACGCGAAAATCGCAAGTTAATCGGATATTACTCACTTCTAACTCGTAGCCTCTACAGATTAGATTAACTGGTAAACTAGCGCTTTAAGGTGATGCTATTGTCATCTTATTCTTTAGGGGTTCTGTGTCTAATCCTAGTGCAGATACGCATGCAACTGATATAAACTAATGCGATGCTCCAGTGTCAAATAAAGCTTGTACGCAGGTACTAAACAGTAGTAGGATAGAGTCTAGTGTATGATCCTAGAGAAAGTACCGGTAGTGATGGTTGTGCGGTAGTCGAGGTGGTAGCGTGCCAGGATGGTGGAAAAGATGGCTCATCGGCATAGTCAATCTGTTGATATTGCTGGGGCTGCTGATATCACTACGCCAAAATTCACCAAAAATGGCAGTAGAAAACTGCCAGGAATAGTCCAAAACCCGCCGGAAATACTATTACCGGCGGTAAGAATGAAAAATTCATCCCGCCGTCTACACGGCCGTCGAAAATAGATAAACGGCAGTAATTAACTGCCGGGAAAGCTAAACCGGCAGTCTTCTCCCGCCGGGAATAATACCGCCGGATTTAATGCTTTCTCGTTAAATTTTTTTTACCGCCGGTAATGTTCGCATTTACTGCCGGTATTGTTCACAATTACTGCTTAATGGCATGAATTTACCACCTATATAATTAAGCCATTGCAACGACATTACAATCCTCTGTATATATATATAAATCTGCTCAACCAGCCATTCATATCCTAGAAAATATATATCCCCCAGATGTCAATTACAAAATCTACATCATTCCCTAATACAATACTAAGCTACCAAAACAAGACATAACATCGATTAAATTAGCCTATTAAAAACTAACACCATGTCACATTAACCCATTACAAAGATCAGCAATTAAAATTGTCAAAACAAACTCCGCAAACTCAAGACGGTGAATCTTCAACATTTTCCATGTAGCTCATGTACGACTAAAGTTGCCAAAACGTACATACAAGCCCCACTTGTCGATCAATTGCCAATAACTCCCAAAATAATTAAATACATCCGCTCCAACATCTTCCATATAGTTCAACTATATCTGATCATCAAGCTGCAAATGCAAACAATTAAAAAATTCAGCTACCATATGAGAGGATTCACTCCGTGATCAAATGACTGGAAATTAATGCGCCGGAACACAGGTACAAACAAAAACGGTGGGTAGAGAGAATTCGAGCTCGGATTAAAATGTTTAGCTAGCAGATGCTAAAAAAGGCAATGAGAGATCAGTTGGTCCTTTTTTAAATTACTACTAGTAAACAAAGACAAGCTCGGGAAGCTTATGTGACAAAATGTTAAACGCTCGTGGCACGATTTTTGCCCATGTGATATCCATCAGTGGTATTGCAAACCTGAGGCAAAAATTAAGGTTAGAAGGTGAATTGCATCGAAATCATACCAGATCAATAAAACAATTCAAGTGGTTCCAATCCTATCAAGTCTGGCAGCCAGAAACGTCATTTGGATTGACATACTTCTATTTTTTTGCGCCAAAACAAACTTGCTTAGTAATCCTTGGTCAAACAGATATCCCATAACGCTAGGTTCCTTTTCTTTATTATTCGCCGTGTGTGACCCAGGCCCGTAAGAATTAGGATTACATCATAAAAGTTTTTCCATTTTCTTTTATGCTATTGGAGTCCTCCCTAGAAAAAAACTAACATGTACACCCCTTCACGATGACTGGCCTATTTTGACCATTTCTCAGGTTGAACATTTGACATGAGCAGATCCCAGCTGGGATACCGTTCCTGCCTTGCTGGACCCTCTAATCATTCATTCATCAACCTGAGAGCTTTGTCGGTTTTTTTGTTCAGAAACTTAATGATGAAGTCAAATTTAGTCTTCTAAAAGAAACTTAATGGCTTCGGTTGCATTCCCCGACAAAGAAGCTTAAAGCTCCCATAAAATTACGTAACTGAACCATAATTCATCACTTCTCTAATAGGAGGATATATGGGGTTTGCTACACCTGCTCTAATCTGTAATGTGGTCACATAGTTCAACCAATTTCAGACCTATTAGTTAACTGTCCCCCAGACCCCTAGTCTTGTTTGGCGAACCTGTACTCCCCGTTGACAAGCACTTATCGAGTTGTAATATCTTTTATCCTAATCGAACTTTCATTTCTTTTCCTGTTATTGAGAGTTCATGAACATAATATAAACTATAGAATCACACCCTTCAAATATCAGTTCAACATCCAGTTTGGACTTTGCCAATAAATCAAGCCAAAGGAAGTTTTAGCATTTAATTTCCATAGTAGGTTAATATTGTATTGATTTGAACAAGCTTCAGCATTTCAAAAGATGTTTAAGCTATTTGAAAACACAATATGAACATTCTCTCACCTCATTATCGGTCCAAGCCTCGAAGAATCCAAACCTGTTGTTGCTATTTTGTTGTGGAGTACCGTTGGCATCAGAAACATTTTTCACATTGCATGGTTGTTGACAGCCCTTCTGATATAAAAACAGAAAGAATACATTCCATTTCACTCTTTCGTAAAAAGATATAAAACAAAATATGATAATAGTTGGACACACCTGTTTGTTAGAGGTAGGCTCTATTAGTGAATCCGCTTCTGGAGATGGAGCCAACGGGTATCCAATATCTTTCGCATGAGCCTCAAACCTAGCACACATACGCTCTAGGCTAGAAAACCTATCACCAAACTCAGCTAGAACTTCTTTTCGCACCTCATCTATAACTTCTTTTCGCACCTCATCTACAACTTCTTTTCGCAACTCTTCACGCAATTGTTCCCGGTCACGCAGCTCCTGTGATCGGGTAAATCTCGTCCCAAACACTTGACTTGGACACGCACCCAAGCCATAAGTACGTACACGTCCATGTTTATCTTGTCCTAGAACCTCTCTGAACACCTCCTCCTTAAATGTAGGGGATTGCAAGGACTCGGGAACTTGAGACATCCCTTCCTTGAGACGAACCTAAAATAGAAGACACGTAATGCATTTGACAAGAAGGTAAATGAGCAAGTCATTCATTGTATCAATTCAGTTTTGTCATACACATACTATAGCTGCCTCTGATGCTTTATCAACAGGATTTCCATCACTCTTTGTATGTGTCTTCTCAAATACCGCGATTCGGTCAACTTCATTAGGCTCCACACCTTTTTCCTTTGCCAACTTCATTAGTATTCAATAAACTAAACATTTCAGCGTCGCATTATGATAGATAAGCTGTATTGACAAGAATACATTGCAATATATCTATTCATACATGTATATACATGCATAACTCATTTACCTCAGCTCTTACTCGACAATGGGCTTTTCTCCCACTCGTGTGGCCCATCGTTTGGAACTCTCTATTTGCGAGGTTTGTGTCACTACGTTCCTTTTAGAAGGTGAACAAGTGTTAGATATGCATATTCAAAAAAAAAAAAAAAACACATTCTAATAAAATAAAATAAAAACTCAAAACCATGAGAATGTTGTTATGCCCACTACAACAAAAAGTAACTATGGCGACGAAAGCTGGCGAGGAAATTCAAATTTCCTCGCCAAATGGGTCTTTATGGCGAGGAAATCGATTTCGTCGCCAAAGAGTACACTATGTCGACGAAATTATCTTTCCTCGCCCAAAAACTAAGATTTGGCGAGGAAATGAACATTTCCTCGCTAAAAGGCTACCATTTGGCGACGAAATTTGAATTTCCTCGCTAAACATCAAAGATTGGCGACGAAATTATCTTTCCTCGCCAAAAAAGCTAACATTGGCGACAAAATTATATTTCCTCGTCAAAAAGCTAAGATTTGGCGAGGAAATGCATATTTCCTCGCTAAAGGGTACCCATTTGGTGACGAAATTATCTTTCCTCGCAAAAAAGCTAAGATTTGACGACGAAATTATTTTTCCTCGCAAAAAAACTAAGAATTGGCGAGGAAATGATTTCCTCGCCAATTGTTCAGAATAGGCGAGGAAATTTTGTTTCGTCGCCAAATGTTAATGTTAGGTGACGAAATATTTCCACACCTTTTCTAGGACTATTTAGATTTTGATATAGATGTGTTGTATTATCCCAATGGTAAGATATTTATCCTATTTATGATACCCTAAAATTATAATAAAAGAACTTATTTGTCGTATGCACATACTAATTAGTGAGACTAAATGTATACATATCATATTGACCATGTCATTTGCATATAAATCTATTATTATTATTACTCTAGTAGAAAAATGATTTGGTCTCCTAAAACGATCATTCATTTTGAAACAAAGGTGGGTATCATACAGTCTAGGAGGAAAACGTGTTTCTAATGAGACTAAATTACCCTTTAACGGTCATTAAAAAAAATTACCCTTTAACTTCTCTTTCAATGCTATCTTTTCAACTGCCCTTTAGTTTTCTAATAAGTGTTTCAACTCGGTTTAAACCCGCTAAAGAGAAAAAAATCCTACGGGCATCACTCACCAAAATGGTCTACAAACACAAAGCAATTGATTTTTCCCTTCAACTAGAATTTGGGCTAATGTTGTCTTGTTTTTAATCGTTTTATATTTAGTCCTCTTTTACTTTTACATTTTCTCTTCAAAACAAATTAGTGAAGTAAATTCTCATGATAAGAAGTTTAAAAAATTCCAGAAAGCCAAAGAGTAGATCAATTATTTGTCAATAAATTTCAAATTACTCTTTAGCATACTAATAATGTTTAAAAACATGATGTTAAGAAGAATTTATGTTATCGATTGGAACGAAGAAGGTGGTTAGGTCTCACCCAACAACATTTCTTCATTTTTGGGTTTATGTTTGATAATTAATTTTCTAAAATTATGTTCCAAAAATTTATGGGAGAACACTGGCCAACTAATTCTCAAATAATTTTCATTTTTATTTGGTCAAGTATTGCATCTTAGGTTTTTGTTCCATGGGTATGGGTAGTTGGTGGCATTTTCGTCTAATCAAAAAAAGATTTATCTTTCCAAAACACAATTGATTACTCTACTTTAATTCCTTGTGGAAGTGGAGTAAGGTGGAGCAATTAATGTGTTCTTATCATGTGCCTTGGGGGCACATATTAACAAAATTCAATTTAAAAATAAACAAATATATAAATGCAAAGTTAAGTAATTCTAACAAGTAAAGACTTATAAAAGGGTATAGAAAAATATCAAATTATAAAAAATAAGAACTTCAGTAAAAACAAATAACATTAAAAGATTTAAGAAAGAAGTTTAAAGAAACACTACAAAGAGACTAAATTTAGACAAAAAGATTTAAAAAAAATAGTGAGGTAAAAAGAACTACAAAAGGTTATATATTAAAAGTTGTTGAACTTTGCATTGAAATGGAAGTTGGTGTGGTGGATGGGGCGCGCGTTGCTTGAGAGGAGGTCGCAGGTTCGATTCCCAGCGGAGGCAGAGAAGCTAGAATTGGATTTCTTCTTGTTTTTGTTTCAGGAGTTTTGGCGAGGAAATTTTTCCTCGCCAAATGGTCATAATAGGCGAGGAAAAATTTCCTCGCCAATTGTTCTAAATAGGCGAGGAAAACAATATTTCCTCGCCAATTAGTTAGAATAGGCGAGGAAAAATTTCCTCACCAATTGTTCCAAATAGGCGAGGAAAACAAAATTTCCTCGCCAATTGGTCCGAATAGGGCCAATTGTTCCTAATAGGTGACAAAAAAATTTCCTCGCCAATTGGCAGATTAGGCGAGGAAATTTATTTTTCCTCGCTAGAATACCTTTTGCGACGACCTTTTGGCGAGGAAACCTGGCGAGAAATATTTTCCTCGCCAATTCCTTTAGCGAGGAAATTTGGTTCTTTGGCGAGGAAACTCAATCCTCACAATAGACATTTTTTCTTGTAGTGGCCTTTGCACATTGACCACCCCAAAATTTAACAAGAATGCTCCACTGATCGGGATTCACCCTTTCGGGACAATTGTTCAAGCGCTCTTCATCAGTTTCATATGTGTCGTAGTAATGAATTTTTAGGTAATCTTTCCAATCCCTCCATTTTTTCGAAACAGACATCAAACAATTATGCTTAAAGACTTCCGGCACATTGGTGTTATCCTGCAGTTATGAGGAATCAAAAAAGAAAGTCTATGAATATGCAAGTAAAACGATGAATTAGACGAGTACAGTAGTCTATTTTTTTACCTTAACCTCGTTCCATATACGTTCTTTGTATGGAGTTAATTGTGGAGCCCTCCAATCAGTGTATGTTAAGGGTGCGAAGTTACCATTCCGAGCTAAAATGCCTAGTTGGCTTTGCAATATAGCCCCTGTGTCGCCAATAGGTTGATTGTCAGTATCCAACACAACTTCTAGTTTTTTTCCTGTGCCCCAATACTTGTAAGGACGAGAAGGGCCTCTTCCTCTAGCTGCAGCCCTAGATCCATCCAGTCGACGAGACCGCCGCTTTCTTGACATAGTTGGTTGTGGCTCCGGAAGATTAGTGGTCAACAAAGGTTGCGGTTGATTAGCGGTTGGCTGTGGCTGCAATTGATTAATGAGTTGGGGTGGGTGCGGTTGACTATTGTTAGGTGATGATCGTGAAGTTGCAGTCATAGAACCAGCGGGAAAACGAGGAAGCTTTTTTGTCACAGTTGGTGGAGCTTGTGGTTGATCAGTGGCTGGTCGTGGCTGCGCTTGATCTGTTATTGGTGATGGCGGCAGTTGACTTGTGGTAGGCAATGGTTGCGAAGTTGCAGTCATGGCTCCAACAGGCCAACGAGGAAGCTTCTTTGTCTTAGTAGGTGGTGGGTAAGGTTGAGTAGTGGCTGGTCGTGGCTGTGTTTGATCAGTGATTGGTGACGGCGGTAATTGACTAGTGGTAAGCGATGGTCGTGAAGTTGCATCCATGGCTCCAGCAGGCCAACGAGGAAGCTTTTTTGTCTTAGTAGGTGGTGGGTATGGTTGAGTGGTGGCTGGTCGTGGCTGCGTTTGATCAGTGATTGGTGACAGCGGCAATTGACTAGTGATAAGCGATGGTTGTGAAGTTGCATCCATGGCTCCGACTGGCCAACGAGGTTGCTTCATTTTCACAGTCCTCTTTTTATTTTTTAGAGACACAGTCCTCTGTTTACGGTTGAAAAAAAAAAAGCATGAGATTAGATAAAATCAACATGATCTGACATTAGATGAAGAAAAACTTGAAAATTATAACTCAAAGTACTAGTAACCTAAAATAGCACATGTAGGCTTGTATCACCTTTTTTGCCTCAAGCCCATAAAACTCGTCATCATCACCAGAAGAAAACAGCCCTTCCTCATTCTCGGGTGGATGATATTCCTTGTCACTGTCATTATCCCAATCTACCTTCCTCTTTCCCTCTGTAGTAGTTTGACTCGAAGAAGGCATTGAAGTTGGCAGGGGCTTAATCCCCAGGTTCTCCATTCTCTTGTTATTTCTTTCAATTGTTTCTTGTTTTATCATATCATATTCGTTCTTCGTTTGGGCCAAGCCCCCGGGCTTCACAAATATTCTACCGTCTTTCGGCATCTTTCACAACTATATACATACATACATTAAAATTAGGAAATGAAATGAAATGTGTTAAATAAATGAAAACACTCTATTTAGTGACTGCAGGGCTGCAAGTGAAATTCTGGCAGACAAGAGTCACCACCTTGCCAACAGCAAAAGTATTCCCTACCATGGCAGCAATATGAACATTATTTTCTTCCCAAAATTGCATCTCTTCTTCGTCAGTAGAGTCTATGGATTACCTGCCAAAATTGCACTAGAAAACACATTACATTTGCCATGCCAAGTAAAATGGTAATACAGAAAGTTATATAAACCAAAGTCAATACAATTCAGTGATGCAAGAATAGGGAGATGCAGAATCCTGGCTAAATTATACACAATTAATCTTCCTGGAGTGTTGGCCTAGATAAATGGATTTCGGAAAAATGGTGAAGTCCCTATCGAAAAGTGACAACTCCCTTTCTTTTGGTACATTGGAAATGAGAAAACCCCTTTCTTTGTACGACTGTGGGGAGTTTCGAAGCATAGCATTACCAAGGAGTCAACTGCCACTAGAAAGAACTAGGGATTCCATAAAAGTATTAGAGTCAAATGCATTCGAGCTCCCCGAATTCTTTCCTGAAGATTGATATGAGATCTTGAACCAAGGGGGTTCCTATGTTCTAGGCAGAGGCATTGACTAGGGTATTGCTCTGAAAATATGGTGGAAAGGTCCAGGAATCTTCAAACCTCACATATGCCCTATTTGATCTAGTAAGGGGAATGAAAGAAACTTGAATGTTGGGCAGTGAAGTGCCAACACTCATCCCCTTTCTCTACTAAGCTGGCCTCGCAAGAGAAAAAGTTGACTTCGGTGTTGGAGAGCCGAAACCGCTAAAAGAAACAAGACATTCACTTTAACCAAAGCCACCCGCACTTGCCTACCCAACTAGCCCGGAAAGCAATTCTCTCTTCGACCTTCCTCTTACCTAAAATAGTCGCACCACTCTCCCAAAAGAGAGAGATTTCGTGAAATAAACACAGCAGCATAGCTACTTCTTTGCACTTCAATTAAATAGGGTGCTTCGTGTTCGAACCACACTAAACATTCAAAGATTACAAAGTACATTTTTAGATGTCTTACAAGTACAGAGGATGAAGGTTAAATGATAGTTCTTTGGAGTAATAACATTGGCAGTTGAGTCAGAATAAACAGATCATCACATGCGAATACGGAAGAATTTGTTAAAGACGCAAGTTTGGTAACATTTGTAAGTGACGATGCAGCCATCCTAGCTGTACATTTTTTCCTGCAACCTTCAATTGAGGGAGTAACTGTTTGTGCACATCAGGATAAAAGGCACCTAAATAATGAAAGGCATGTAAACATTTTTCTGCCACGTATATTTATCGTGTATGTCAAAATGAAATAGTGGCCTTCGTTCCCCTGTGATATTATAAATTTTCAATTGAAGTCCAACATAAAAACCGAGAGTACTAACTCCTAACGAATATAACAAAGGGAAGAATCAATAATCACAAATGAAGAAAATAGAACAGAAGAAAAAATATTAATCTTTCGCACCTAACCAAAGTATTTAACTTTCATGAGCGATAGTTCCTGGGTAAAGACGGTATTATGCAAAAGATGAAGAGAGGAAAATCTTCAATCGAGATTAATTTGTAATGAAATCTGGGATCTAAAAGTAGAAAATGCAAGAGAAAAACTTTAAGATGACCTTTTTTTTTCTTCTTGGCAGGTTTTTTAGGCAGTTAAAGGGCAGTTAGGGATAAAAAAAAGGTGTGAGTTAGCCTCAAACTTGACGTTCACAGCTAAAGGGGTGTTCCCTCAATACTAGTAATATATTTCCACATGTCGTATGCTTGATTTCTCGCACGTTCATTGTGGCTGATTGCTTTCTTGTTTGGTCCTTGGCCTGTTGAATTTCATACCCTATAGTAGTGCCTTATCATTCTGCAACCATAATTATGTATGGCTTGGAATATGCTGAACGTAAAATTAATTTGGTTGAAATTAGTTGTGGTGTTTGCTCTGTTATTACTTAGCATTTAGCAACCGAATCTATACTATCATAAGGATGTACAGGTCACTTGGCACTGCCTCTTTTTTGTAAGAAAAAAAAAATTATGGTTGTGAAAATTAATCACAACTTCTCCACTTCACTTATCTCATTTTGTTTTCTTCTTCCACTATTTCCTTGTGAAAATTAGTCACTCATTTATCAATCAAAAAATTAAACAAGTAACATTAAAAAAATGACTCCATAAAGTTATATAGATTAAATAATACCTTAATAAAGCTTGATCACCCCAAAAAATGGGCAATGCTCAAGATCATCGATCTGCATTTTTAATTACAAGGGTCAACTCAAAAAGTAAGGTTATAAACATATATTAAAACCCCACCTCATACCTAATTAGCTCCATAACTACCAGTACTTAAAAAACCCACGACAAACGAAGCACAAAGAAAAAGAAAGAACCTCGTGGCTACGGCAATCTATCATTGTTCTATTCATGCCCTCTAGCTCATTTGAAAATCCTTAATAGATCTTAGATTTAACACCAGATAGACATGCATGAACCGAAAGCCACACACACGCGCAGGCAGAGAGAGAGAGAGAGAGAGAAACGACGGTACGATTTGAGGGGTTTCACACAAAATCAGGTTTTGAGTAAAGGGGTAAAGAATGATATGGTCTAACAAACGATTTGAGGGCATTTACAAAACAAAAAAAAACAAAAAAATCGAATAGCAACTAAAAATCGAGCTAAGAAACCAAGTATAAATATAATGTGTGTATGTATATGGGGGGATAAAGCAGGAAAATCAAAGGTAATCTTACTACAAAATTGCATTCGACTGAATACTCTCTCTCTATTACTCTGGTAACATGTTCTACACATTCCAATTTCAATCAGTTTCATGTTAAAGAAAGAAAAAAGAAGAAGAAGAATGGTCGACCTTTCCCACGTTCGAGTATACCTTCAATGTCGACGAGAAGGACGTCGATATGCTTCGCGTCTCTGGATGGCCTCTCTCACTCCCTCTCTTCCACCGCTTGGATCTGGTCTCCCTCTCTCTTTCCATGCTGATGATGGTCTTTGTCTCTCCCTCCCTTTCTTCCACCGCTTGGATGGTCTCCCTCTCTCTCTTTCCACACTAGGTTAATTGTAAAAAGTGAAATATAGTGGCAGGCTTGGTAAAAAGAAAATCAAAAAGGAAAATAGAGATGTGGGAAAAGGGCTTAACGACGCCGTTTGGTTGTGAAATAAAAAGATTGAGGCGCGGGCGCCCTTTTTTTTTACCGCCTGAGAAGCCCGCCAAAATTTTCAAGGCTAAAAACGGCAGTAATTTAAATCCCGCCGTTTTAGGGAGATTATTTCCGGCAGTAATGTAACTACCGCCGGTTTAGGTCAATTATTTCCGGCAGGTAGATTAATGCCGGTAATGGCAGCTTTTCCGGCAGTTTTTCTAACGCCGGTAATAATACCGCCGGGGAAAGCAACATTTGGCGTAGTGTATCCATAATCTATGGGTCCTACTGTCCTAGGTCAATTACGGCTGATATGCCCAAAGGCTTGGCAGTTAAAGCATCGGATTGTTGGGTTGTCGTGTGCTGATCCCGACGGTCCTTGCCTTCGGTCACCCCTTTTCCAAGGCTGGGTGTTAATCTGAGCAGGGTTAAGTTTGGCTGGGTAGGGCCCACGATTGTTGTTGTTATGCACAGTCTTGATAGGTCCTCCCGAACTATTTCCTTGGCGTATCACCCTGGTGTTGGTCTCCTCCTTCCTCGGGTGGGGGCAGTTACGATTGAAATGTCCAATACTTGAGCAATTATAGCATCGGACTATTGTGCTACCTCGTCCAGAATTTTTGGATGATCCTTGCTTGGAATCATTCCTCCTCCAGTGCTGGTTGTTTGGTGGGGGTCGGTTCGCGTTGAGTGCAGCAATGAAGGCTTGCACGAGTTGTGTGAAGTCAGGGTTACCGTTGGTTCCGTTGGACGAGCCCTCACTATTGTTACGTGTAATCGCCATTCTAGAGTTGGAAATTCGTAGGAAAATTCAGTCTAGAATACCCTTTTTGAAAATAATAGCACAACATTACGGCTAAAATCTAAATTCGGAAAGGATTTACTGCTGCTAAACGTTATCTTTGAGCACATATTTATACTGAAACTGACATGTGAGCAGGACACATGTCACAAACAGTCAAATCCTAAGTGTTCTCACGTTTCGCTTCCCTACGCTTGGTAATGGCTCATATATGCCTATAACTACACCGTTAGCAAATAGGATATTTTTAGAGCAGCAAAAGTACAAAGTACGGACATTTATTCAGGTTACGCTCTCGGAAAGTGATCTACCCATTCTACCCAAGGCCGAGTGTTGGAACCTAGGGCTCTGATACCACTTGTAACGCCCCGCATTTTGCGAAAAACGTTATGGATTATTATTACAATTTAAAGTCGGTTTTACACAATAATAATAATAACCAAAAATACATATAGATGATCTGCCCTCCGCAGATTACAAAAAGGTAGACTGGGTGGGTTCTACGGCTCCGCAAATTCCTTCGCCTGGTGGATCCCCATCTCGGCAGCTCCTTCGGGTCCGTGTTCTCCGTAGAGGTCCTCCTGTCCAACGTGACAATCTAGCATAATACGTCAGAGTCGCGAAGCAACATCGTGGTATTATGCCAGGGCAAACCGTGAGCGAGGACGCTCAATAGATACCCTACCCCAACTTTAAACTAGCAATTCTAGAACAATAAAGTTGGCAGGTAAATAGTTGAAAACCATTTATCAAAACAGTAAGTTCATGCGTGTCAATGCATCAGTATCACATCCAAATCAGAGTGCAGCTTTAATAAAATCAGTATCCCATTTCTTTTCAAATCAGAGTGCAGCTTTAATAAAATCAATATCTCATATCATTTCAAAATCCAGAGTGCAGTGTCAGTATCTCGTATCATTTTCTCATAACAGCATTCTTCTTCAAATTTCAACCATGTCAACATCTCACATCTCTCGAAAGTTATTGGCCCGTTCTACAACCCCGTTCTAACGGTCACCAACCTTTCCGTTCGAAGGTTCGGCCACCCATAAACTGACTCCTGCAGTATGAGATCCGCTAACTCCGCGTCACACACGACATAGTCCCGGTTTTCTTATAGCACCGAACTCAACAGCCTGTTTATAAGATCCGTTTACTATGTGTTGTACTGAGTAAGTTCTGACCGTCAAATTCACCCGCGGAATTTGAGGAGAACTATAAACAGCACTACCGTATAGTTCCATTGAGCTTTGACCACCAGTTCACCCCGGGAAACTGAGGCGGGACTCTAATGGCAGTATTGACTAAATTTTAATTACAGCATCATTTTCATTCTCATCTCTATTTCTTCTTGTAAAAACAATCGATCATTTTTTTGAAAAATGTATCGTGTCGTACCGTCTCGAAAAACATGCACATGCCATATTACATAAAAAAAATCTTCCGTCTAGAAATCGTTTCAAGATAAACTTTTCGTTTAAAAATATTTCACGATAACCGTGTTACTTTAGGTACAAAATCTCGTTGGTGACTTTCTTTAGACAAATGAGATAACCAGGAGAGTCCCAGGCTGGATGGCCGCACGAATGCAGTTACTGGCACCATTCCTTTCTTAGACAGCGCTAGGCATATCCTTTTTGACAGACCCTCAAGGGTGTTAGCCTTGGGTTAATCTCAACAGTCCAAGTACAATCAAAACATTTTGAAGTTGCTTTAAGAAAAATTTAGTTGGCTATTTTCCAAAAAATCAATTGGGCAGCATAACAGCGTAAATTTGAAAAGTCGATTTTCATTCGGGCATTATAACTGGATATTTTAGGTTTCCAAAAGTCCATCGGGCATTATAACGGTGCATTTTGATAAGTCAATTTCAAATCGTGCATAGTAACAACTAAGTGTGTTTTTCAAAGTCTAATTGTTCATAAAATCACTAATCACCAACATAATCACATTTAATCATAATTAAGCACGTTTAAGCAAAATAATAACATAATTAATATGAACTAGTAAATACTAATCTAAGGTTAAGATAAAGTATCTACCTTAATTCCGATGATTAGTCGGAAGCCGATAAGCTAGTTGAATTCCAGCGGCGTAACGACTAGTCGACCTCCGCTCAAACGCTTTCTAGCTAACTTATTCTACCTTTCTAAGATCTAGGGGTGGTCGAGAGTGGTGGAGTGTGGTGGTTTAGGATGAGTTTCAAGAAGAACACTCAAGAACTCACTCAAGAACACTAGAAAGCACAAAGTGGAGAAGTTGGGAGATTTTGGTGTGAGAAATGAAGCAAGGTGAGTGAGCTATTTATAGAAGATTGTAATTGGGTAAGTAGCCTACCTTGTTAAGTAGTCAAATTTTCTTTCTTCTCATTAATTCAAAAAAATACAAATTAGGTTTAGTAAAGTCAAAATTTGTAGGAAGACAAAATTGAGCACATGTCTAATTAGGGTTTTAAATAGGCTAAGGCTAGTCAAAATAGGACAACATAGGAGTTGGGAAAATTAGTAGGTCTTCCGGATGTGATGTAGTGAAATACTCGGTGTGCACGCGTTGATTTTACGGCGCAGAAAAATAAACAAATTAGATCTAGTTTCATTCAAATTATTTAAACTAAATAATAAATTATTTTATTTAGCGATATTAAAAATAACTAATCGAATTAATAAATCGAAATTTTTATTCACGAAATTTCGGGTTATTACATAATTACACTCCAAAATCTCTCCTTATTTTCACTTTTGATCATATTTCAGATGTTATCTTCGGAAAATTTTAAAACATTTATTTATTTTTTATAACCGAGAAACAGTGTAACGCCCCGCATTTTGGGAAAAGCGTTATGGATTATTATTACAATTTAAAGTCGGTCTAAACAGTAATAATAATAACCAAAATACATATAGATGGTCTATCCTTCACAGATTACAAAAAGGTAGACTGGGTGGGTTCTACGGCTCCGCATATTCCTCCGCCTGGTGGATCTCTATTCCGGCAGCTCCTCCGGCTCCGTGTTCTCCGTAAAGGTATTCCTGTCCATCGTGACAATCTAGCATAATACGTCAGAGTTGCGAAGCAACATCGTCGTATTATGCCAGGGCAAACCGTGAGCGAGGACGCTCAATAGATACCGTACCCCAACATTAAACTAGCAATTCTAGAACAATATTGTTGGCAGGTAAATAGTTGAAAATCATTTATCAAAACGGTAAGTTCATGCGTGTCAATGCATCAGTATCACATCAAATCAGAGTGCAGTTTAAATAAAATCAGTATCCCATTTCTTTTCATATCAGAGTGCAGCTTTAATAAAATCAGTATCTCGTATTTTTTCAGAATCCAGAGTATAGTGTCAGTATCTCGTATCATTTTCTCATAACAGCATTCTTCTTCAAATTTCAACCATGTCAACATCTCACATCTCTCGAAAGTTATTGGCCCGTTCTACAACCCCGTTCTAACGGTCACCAACCTTTCCGTTCGAAGGGTCGGCCACCCATAAACTGACTCCTGCAGTATGAGGTCCGCTAACTCCGCGTCACACACGACATAGTCCCGGCTACCCATATCACTGAATCCCCACCAGTTTGTTTATGAGGTCCGCTTGCTATGTGTTGTACTGAGTAAGTTCTAACCGTCAAATTCACCCGCGGAATTTGAGGAGAAACTTCAAACAGCACTACCGTATAGTTCCGTTGGGCTTTGACCACCAGTTCACCCCGGGGAACTGAGGCGGGACTCCAACAACATCAACATCTCAACTTTCATCACATCAACATTTTCATTCTCATTTCTATCTCTTCCATTTAAAAAAACATTCGATCACTTTCTCGAAAAATGTGTCGGGTCGTATCGTCTTTGAAAAAGAACGTGCACATGCATTAATTTCATAAAACAAAATCCTCCGTTTAGAATCGTTCATGATAAACCTTCCGCTCGTAACCCATCTTACGAAAACATGTTACTTAACGACAAAAGTTCTTTCTTCCGGGGATTTAAATCAAAACATAAGGATTAATTCTCGTTCTTAGCTTTGCTGGCGTGTTTTAAGATTCGTACGTCAAATTGCCACTTGGTTTGGCTAAACCAAGAAAGTACCCTACTAGAAAACTCTAGTAGTTGAATCCGTTTGGCGTGTTTTAAGATTCGTTCGTCGAATCGCCACTTGGTTTGGGCTAAACCAAGAAAAAGCCTGACTAGACATGCTAGCCATAGATTCTATTTGTTAGTCTAAATAGATTAAGAATATTTATTCAATAATCCCGGAAAATCTCATTTCATTTGAAAAGCTCTTTTCTCAGAAAATTGGTCGGGCATTATAACTGCGTAAATTTGAAAAGTCGATTTTCATTCAGGCATTATAACTGGGTAATTTAGTTTCCCAAAAGTCCATCGAACATTATAACGGTGCATTTTGATAGTCAATTTTAATTCGTGCATAGTAACGACTAAGTGTGTTTTTTTAAAGTCTAATTGTTCATAAATCACTAATCACCAACATAATCACGTTTAATCATAATTAAGCACGTTTAAGCAAAATAATAACATAATCAATATGAACTAGTAAATACTAATCTAAGGTTAAGATAAAGTATCTACCTTAATTCCGATGATTAGTCGGAAGCCGATAAGCTAGTTGAATTCCGGCGGCGTAACGACTAGTCGACCTTTGCTCGAACGCTTTCTTGCTAACTTATTCTACCTTTCTAAGATCTAGGGGTGGTCGAGGGTGGTGGAGTGTGGTGGTTTAGGATGAGTTTCAAGAAGAACACTCAAGAACTCACTCAAGAACACTAGAAAGCACAAAGTGGAGAAGTTGGGAGGTTTTGGTGTGAAACGAAGCAAGGAGAGTGAGCTATTTATAGGGAAGTAATGAGGTTCACCTCCCCCAAAAATAATCACCAGCCAAAAACCCTCCCCACAAGTGTCCAAACAACCTTTTGCAAAAGCAAAAATTAGGTTTTAAAGACTAGTTTTAGGTTATAAGAAATTCCCCACCAAATTTCCCACCAACTTAAAGATTAGTTTTAGGTTATAAGCAATCTCCCACCTAATCAAGGTTAGCTTTAATAAAATAAAATAAGAGTTGGGGATTTAGTAAGGCTTCCGGACGCAGTGTGGTGAAATACCCGGTGTGTACGCGTTTATTTACGGCGCGAAAAGTATAATTAAACAGGTTAAATCTAATTCGTTTAATCTAACCAAACCAAATTATAAACTATAATTATTTAAAAATAAAACCGCATTAATACATCGAAATTTTTTATTTACAAAATTTCGGGTTATTACAACCAGCCCTACAACAGACCCCTAATTGGACCCACTGCCCAAAACTCGGAGGGAGTTGGCCGAACTCATACCAGTCGCAGTGCCCCCACTTAGCACAAGGTACTCAACCTGTGCGGAATAGAACTCCTAACCAAGGGGATTACTCCCTAAATCAGGCACTCGCTCTAACCTCTGGGACAATCCCCAGGTGTGTAAAACAATTATCTTTAACTTTTAAAGAAGATTAGTAGTTTTAGCCCAAGGGGCAGTTGGCCTAGTGGTCACTCGTTTGGAGCAAGTCTAGCTATACGGAGCTTTCCTCCGCATTTAATTGGGTTTTCTGCAAATGGATGGGGGGAGCTCTCAAAATTAGTTGATGTGCGTGAAAATATGACTCAGACACCTAAGATGTTAAAAAAAAAAAAAAAGAAGAAGAAGAAGAAGATGATATTTTGAGATATTTCAAAATAAAATAATGAACTGGTAATGTCATGTGCAGAAAGAGAAATATTTCATGGATTAACAGTTTAGTACCCTCCCCTCCAATCAATGGATATGTCCCGCACCCCAAACAAATTTCACATGCCACTGTACCCCAAAAGATACGCATCTAACACCTCTATTAATTAATCAAAGCCCATATACTATGAATCCATACATTTAAGGACATAGTACAGTTGCCAACTTGCTAGTTTTTACACTAATTTTTTCTAATTAAGCAATAATTTTAAATAAGCTACTCCTTCTAAAGTACCATAATCAAGACAGTAATAGTCAACCTTATCCATCCACTTTACTGTCTGTAAAGTGTAAATTGTATTGCAAGGTATATAACATACATTTGACAAAAAAATGTCATCACAAAATATGGGCAATATTATTACGTGCACAATCTGAACAAACGAATAACGAGAGATATATATGCATCAAACGGTTCAATACATGTCGGTTTTCAAATCGGTGTGCATAATTTGCATGCATTCACCCGTTTTTCTCTTCTAGTAATCCAATATTTTTATCATACGTACTTCCATATATGTTCATACGGGCATTGAGACTAAAATAGTGTGAATGTGAAAAAAAAGTTTAATTGTGTGAAAATGACTGTGCATTTAAAACTGTTGACCATAGAATGAGTATCAAAAGTTCTGCTCGTGCAGGTTATTAACAATATGTTGTTCTTGCACAAAAACCAAGAAATTAAAAATGTTTTGGGTGTCTGAAATTAATTAAACAAACAATAAATCATGCTTGAGAAAAGGGAAAATGAACTGTCAAGAAATTATGAATTGAGATAAAAGAGAAAGTCAATGTTATTATAAGTAAATGATTTTACTCGAAATTCGTAGTTAAAGCTTCTGGTACTTAAACATAAATGTTTTAATTGGTTGACTAAGAAAGATTATTGTAATTGTAATTACACAAAGGTTGCTTCGTATTTGTGAAAATCGAAATAGACTTTGTCGGTGTTGTTTTCCTCCAGGGGGGAATTTTTTTTCCTGGTAGTGTGACACGATCGGTGGCGTCGCCGCCGTCTATGGCTGTGGAAACATAGGTAGCGCTAGTGGCGGCAGAAAAATATTGTTTGGAGTTTTTAACCCATGCAGGCCATCTTTTATTTTTACTTTTATTAATTCATCTCAATTTAGTAACTACCGACGGTGGTCAAGAATCTATGTACTCCCTCCGTCCCAAATTGCTCGTTCCTTTTGGAGAATTCAATTATTTAAGGAGACAAAATTATTATCTTAGAGTTCCAAATTTATCCTTCAAAACTGTGAAGTTTGTTAAGTGGTTTTAAATTATTTATATCTTTCAATATGGATCTAAAAAAATATGCAATATAGATCTAGTTTGATAGATCCTAATTAGTTGTTTTATACAAAGTTTTAAAAATCATGAAAAACATTATATATTAAAAGATATGAACGATTTAAGAAATGACACGAATTTCAAAAACTGTGTAATAAATTGGGAGGGAAAGAGTACTTTTAAGGGTAAAACTGAAAGTTTGATATATTTTGATAGTTGTTTTTAGAAATAGGACCAATATTTTAGGACATCCCAAAATAGAAAAAAAGACCAGCAATTTGGGACGGAGGGAGTATGTATTAGTTTTGTCCAGAAGTGGTTTTTTACTTGATAAATGTATGTCCGGCTCGTTTATTTAACGGGATTACTAATAAAGGGATATGTAATTGAAAGTATGTAATCCGATGGAAGCAATGGTAGACTCAGGAATTTAGCTCTTGAATAATCATAATCGTGAAAATGAGCACAAAATCTCAGACGAAGTAGTAATAAAGCCTAGTCAAAAGTTGATAATAGAAAAGCTTTCGGCCTCGTCATGTGGGTTGTATTATTTAACAATTAGATTAGTTGAATTATATGCAGTGATGCTCCAGAAGGACTTTAACCAAAAAATGTTTATGTAATGGCATAATCGCCTTGGACATCTAGAACAATAATATATGATATGTCGAATCATTGTAGATTCTAATAGGTCATCTTCATATGTTAGCAAAAAGTTAGGTACATAATAATAAGTACTCAGACACAATTTTCTTTTTCTATATCCTATTTGGTGTCTATTTTTCAAATTTCAAGTTTCAAAACTACAAGAAGGTGAAATGGTCATTTATAAATGATAGGGAGGTCATCAGCCAATCGGCTTAAGCGCAGAGATGCATTCTGCATTTTGCCCAATTGCCCTTAACTTTTATTGAACGGAAAGGACGGGATGGTACATTTCTCTATGGATTTTGCCACCATATAGCTGGTAATTAACCCTTTCAAGTTTGCAAATGATATATTTGTGACAAAAATGTACAAAGAGAAACACAGTGAATTACGTTTTTTACTTTTACGTGAGTTTGAGTGAATTTCGCAACCCTTAACTATGGTAGACCATGTGCAATTGATTAGGGAACTGGCAAATTTTAGAAACATTTTTGGGATTTTTAAGCACATAGCATGCAGATTCTTTTCGTAGTGCTTTAGCATTTAATAGTTAGTATATTGTCGCTAACTGTTGCACTTTTTTGTGTTTATGTGTTGTATTCTTGTGTTGGAATTATTTTGTTTCCCATATAGAATCAAAAAGAAAATTGAAAGTATTTTACGGTTATTCAAAATTTGTTAGTCTTCATTTTAGGATGGGTTTGTCAAATGATTTTAGCAACCCATTTGCTAATATCACCCATGATTTTAGAAAATCTCAACTAAAATTTGCTAAAATCAAGATGCTACGGGTACAACAAGAGGAGTGAATAGTTTGTTAACGTCAACTGCATTTCCTTCAGATTCGGCCTTACATATTCAGGGCAATGCTATAAGAACAAAATACAATATCGTACCAAAAAACTTCATCTTCTCCGGCGGGAAGGTGCACAATCTGAGACCATATATACAACTTTATTAATTGTTTCAGGCTAAAAAAAATAAAAATAAAACAGAATCTTTGGCGGCATTTTCTTGACAAGTAACCGTGTCTGATTTCTTTTATTTTTATTTTTATTTTTTAGTGTGGAGTAGATAGTGTGGCCATGGCGAGTGAGTTTGTATTGTTTGAAGACTGTTTAGAGGAAACAAATACTAAGTCAGAATTAAGAGGCAGCGAACCGATCTACCAAAGCATCTTTGTATAAATCAAGATCCTCTATGTTAGATTGTTAATCACTAACTCATCTAAAAGCTTAAGCTATATCTTCAACACTCTCACTCACATGTTGCCAGCCTTTCCTCCATAAACAGGCAAAATATATGCAAGCATTTAATATCAGATAGGCGGTGATATTCGAACACAGAATCTATTGCCTACTCTAATACCATATTAGTAGATTATTGACCACTAACCTAATTATTTATGTCTTTTAACACTCCAGAACCATGCGAAGGGTTGATTTTTATCTGAACACTGTTTTAATGTATTTTCATTTCTATTTATCCGAACACTGTTTTAATCTTCTTGAATTTGATGTATTTTCATTTCTATTTTTATTGGCAAATTCTTGTTGTAACAGAGAATTTTCAATATATGATTAAAGTTGTATGAACTAGCTAAACAAAAGAAGTGGAATAAAAAAAAAAAGAGATAATCATATTTTTTAGAATATTTATTTAGATGTTTTCTCCTTGACTAATTCCCCCCCCTCCTCTCTTTAGAAGATTGTCCCTTGAATATGGGAAGCCGAATCTAAAGGAATCGCAGTCGACGGTAAATTAGGTGGACCAACTCTAGTTAGTGGGAAGAAATAAAAGCTGTGGTGGCATGGTTCCATTGGTCTGGCGCACGAAAGCGTGAAGCTGTTTATCGAGAGAACTTTAAGAGGAGAAATTTGACGACGAAATTCATTTCGAGTAGGCCCCACAATAGCTAGTTAACCCTACAAGTTACTCTGAGTGCGAGGCCTCTATAATTATATGTAGATCCCAGGAGGAGGTCTGGTTCACCCAGCTGCCTCTTGACTTCATTGATCAAATGGAAATCCACCCAACTGAAATGAGCAGAGGGGTGAATGGCCATCAGGAGGTTATTGAGCGCCTTACATCGAAAATCCGTGAAGGTGCCCACAAAGCCGAATCCTTGTCTTCAGCTTGCATTTACAGGGTGCCCAGAGAGCTTCGTGAGCTGAATGAAAGTACCTACACCCCTCGCCTCATCTCTATCGGCCCTCTTCACCGAAATGACGAACACCTCCAAACACCCATGCAACACATCAAGATGAGTTACATGAATAACCTACTTTGTCGAATGACCCAAGGAATGGAGAACCAGGAAGCAGAGCAGAAGAAGAAGAAGATTTTACAAGACTGTGTGGCGGCAATGGAGAAGTCAATAGACGATGCAAAGAAATGCTACGCGGAAGAAGGTACGCTGGATGCGGAAATGATGTTGGTCGATGGTTGCTTCATCCTTGAATTTCTCTACAAATATTACCTTTGGAGGAATGACTACTCAGTGCCACAGGTAAGGAAGTTTAATTACTGTAACTACATTTCTCTTTTATCGCCCTTTTAGAGGTGTCTTTTTTACAATGGCTACTCAGGCGACCTGAAGTTGTCATTTGACAAAACTTGATCTTCTTTTTTTGCCTCAATTGGTACTTTTAGCTTGCATCCAAATTTTTAAGTAGGGAAATAAATTTTTTTTTCTTGATGGGCAGCGAAAAAAGACTCTTGATACAAACTCGTTCCATTTTGCACTTTAAGGTGATTATTAGTAGTGCTGGTTAAAGCATAAAGAAATTAACAATATACAATACAAAAATGTTATTCTATGTATTGTTCCAGTTCCTTATTGTTAGTCCATTACGAAAAATGATTAATGTACGTTCATACTAAACAAATTTCTTTGCGCTAAATTAAAGAACTAATTAAGATATTTAAATTCGTCCTAAGAATTTTGAAATATTATGCACTGATTTACTCTATTTCTTAATTTGAAAATTGCACGGCATTTAATACTGAACTAACGTTTAATGTGAAAATGGCCCTCCCTCCCTTCTCTATTTCTCTCTCCTCTAACTCACTCTATGAGTTTAACATAGTTGCAACTTGCAAATACATAAAAATGGAATAAAATATCAAAGTCTTAGCGGGTATTTGATGCAGACTATTTACGATGAGAATGTAATGTGCCATATTTCATTCTCATTAAAGATAGGTATAACAAGTCACAATCTCAAAAGTAGCTCCTCAGCTATTTTTGCATTTTCATTTTAGATTCAAAACTTCTAAAAGAGTATTCTATCCTTTAGTTTTTTACCGGAAAGAAATTTGTTCACCCTAACGAAAGAAAAAGGAGGGTGAACAAAACCCAATTGTTTGAAATGGTGTGAGATTCACCAAAAATGATGTGGATCCCACCACAAAGTGATATTATGATTACAAAAAAGTGTTTTGGTTCCGTGGACCCCGCACTATTTAAACCAATCAGAATTGAGGGTTTTGTTCACCCTCTTCTAGTGAGGGTACGTGAACAAATTTTTTCCCCTTTTTACCTATTTCAGAGTCTGCCTTTTATTTACACTACACCCTATTTCAAGGCTTACCCTTTATTAACCTCTATTTTATCCTAATCCTAAACCTAATCCATGTAGATATTTTTTGGGTAAATTTTACCAACAATCCCTCTAATTAATTGTATCAAGTCTCAATTTCAATAACTTTGATCATGTAGTATACACTATACACCACTAATTGCCATAAAATGGAATTTGGGGTAAATATCTGTTGCTTAATGACACACTTTTCCGAAATTAGAGGTGAATAAGAAGGAGAACAATATTTGCAAAGACATGGCATGACAAACGTGGACTGACCCAAATGCCCTTGAATTAAGTTAACTTCACGAAACAAACCCAGTATTCCCTCTTTTCTTCTTAGGCCTGCTGTACACCCACACACACACACTCTCTCTCTCACCCATCCCACCAAAACAGTCAATCAGATCTTCAATAACACCAAAATGAAAAAACCCATCGAAAAAAAGATGAAACAAAATGAACAATTTTTACTCTCCCTATCTCTCTCTTCACGATTTCTTCACAAACCCATCCCACCACCACTTCAATTACTAAAAAATGCAAGAACCCAGGAAAAAAAATGAACAAGTTTAACACACACTCTCTATCTCTCTCTCTCTACAATTTGTTCTTGGTGGTGTCGGTGTTGCCATAAACTGGGTTCGATTTTGGACGGAACACATGAGAAAGGTACTTCATTTGGAGTAGTATTTACGGTTAGGTGAATGATTTGTACCAGATCTGTTTCTAGGAGGAGGATAGGTCAAATTTTTGGGAATAATACACACTAAACAACTCCTTTGTCCAGGTACAATTTTATTTTCAAAGAGTGCCATGGAAATTCAGTCCCAGTGCAACGTTGTTACATATAAGGAGTAATTATTTTTTAAAGTTGAATTTAAAAAAAAATTTCCTTGACAATCCAGTTGGTGCAATGGTATTCTCAAATGGTGCAATGATAATTCAATCAAAGTGCAACATTTTTTCATTTAAGGAGCAATGATTATTATTTTTTTCAAAATAGAATGTTTTATTTAAGGAGCAATGGTTATCCTTAAGGGTGCAATTTTAATTCATTTAATGTGCCACATTTTCGATCTCATTTAAGGAGCAATTTTTTTTTTTAGAAATAAAAAATTTAATTTAAGGAGCAATGCTTATCCTGAAATGGTGCATTATTAATTCACTCAAGGTGGAATTTTATTTTCAAAGGTTGCCACAGAAATTCAGTCCCAGTGCAACATTGTTACAAAAAAGCATAAAGATCATGGTCTTTTGGTGTGATCTTTCAATTTTAATCTCGGTTGAAAAATTGTGATATAACCTATTGTGACTAAAAGTCCTCATCTTTCAATCACGCTTCTAGACCGTGATAAAAACTCACGAAAAAACTGTGATTAAAAAAAAAAAACAGTAATCTTTGACAATATAACATCTCAGTTTTTCATAAAAACCGTGGTTATTTATAGAGAAATCATCTCATTTTTAGTGAAACCATGATTAAAAAAATGAAAAAAACCGTGATGAAAAAATTCCCACTCTAATTCCAATAGGCAACCAAAATCTACCGTACCTTGCGAACCTTGCTTCCATCAAGAGTTGATCCTTTGACCTCTTGCAAAAGACAATCAACATGTATCCACCCCACCAGTTATTCATTTGGTTTTGTTATTGAACTATTTAATAGATATAATAGTTTTTTCAAGTCTTTCACTTGCCCATATTAGTTTCTTGAACACCAACAATAATTGCTTTATGTTCTCTTGTAGTTTCCAAGCTTCTTTGAGAAAGTTTAATTTTTGGTTACAATAACATTTATTTGGTTAAACACATATTCTATGAGTTTCTGACACCAATTTTTTTTTTTTGGTTAAAAAGAGATGTCACATCTTCTAATTCAGCAAAATTTTAAATATTGGGGATTAAATTAGACAACTTTATACATTAGGAACCAAATTGGCCAATCACTAATACATTGGAGACCAAAAAGATAAATAAGCCCCACTCACTGGGAACCAACTTTATACATTGCTTTATGTTCTCTCTCCAAATTTGTATCTTTTGCAAGGAAAAATACTTTTGTCTCTTGATTTCGCTGCATTTGGCTACTTTTGTTGAAGTGTAATATGAATTCCAAATAATTTGTCAAATAAACGAAGATATACTAATGCAATTGTAATTTTGCATTTGAAAAAGCAGAGTGCAGATCCTATTTTCGATAACTCTTCAACTTTCATCGCCGTACAGCACGACTTGGTACTCCTAGAGAACCAGATTCCATTCTCAGTGCTTGAGAGATTGTTCCCACTCACTCTGGCTCGGATCCCAAATAATCCCTTGAAGAACTTGTCGCTCACCGATTATGTGTTTCTAGGACATGTTAGCGTGGAAACTTCTTGTGAACAGAAAATGAATAATTCAAGTCGTAATGGTAATTACCATCATATCCTCCACAAAATACATGACGATTTCCTTCCTCATGATCGAACAGGAAATGGAAGAGATAGGCCTTACATGCCTTCTGCATCAGAACTGCTCTATGCAGGAGTCAAGTTTTTACCCGTTAAGGGAAATAATCTGTTCAAGGTCAACTTCACAGAACCTAAAGGACGATTTAGGTGGTTTCGTAGTGCTCGTTTCGAAATCCCATTTCTTACAATATTCGACTCGACGGAGTCATATCTCAGGAACTTCATTGCCCTTGAACAGTGTTGCCTCAAAGGTTCGGATCACTTTAAGTCCTATGCACTACTCATGGACACGCTCGTGAACTCTGATATAGACGTCCAAGTGCTTGAAAAGGCCGGAGTTATCCATAACAGGTTGGGTGCGAGCCAAGACGTTACCATTCTATTCAACAATCTGACCAAGGGAGTTGTAGCAGATTTCTTCTTTGCTGACCAGTGCAACAGAGCCACCAGGTATAGCAAGCGTTTTTGGCCGAAGAATATGGCATACCTGAGACGCCAATATTTTGCTTCTCCGTGGAAGTTCATAGCTTTCTGTTTGGGCATCGTCTATTTTGGCCTTACCATTGCTCAACTCATCATCAGTATTTATATTATATAAACCCCCTTTTTTGAACATCTTCTCATGTTTCCAAGTAGAATTGTAAGAATATCTCTAAAAGGAATGTTTCTGAATGTATGCCTATAATAAATTAGGTTTGCCTTTTCTTTCATGACATGTCTGTCTTTGTATGCTAATGATAGTATTATTTTCTCTTTAGCGTTTAGTGTTCAAGCAATTTCGGCCTTTTTTTAAACTAATTGAATTACATCAAATTAAAAACACAATTCATGTCAAGCAATATTAGACTTTAAACACATCACTCACCTAAGTCTCCCAAATTTACTTAATTAATAGTATGATCTAGAGTTTACTTCACCTAATATAAATGGGTTTTAAGTTAGAAGCCTCTAAGAAATTTGATATGTTATCAGAACAAGCAATCAATCATGCGTTCAAACATCACTGCGCCAACTAACAATTAAAATATGTACATGTATTTATTTAGATGAGTTGGTGGTTAACAATCTAACATTTACTGTGAAACAATTGCTATATTTTAAAATTAAATATCTGCTATTTACATATTTGCAATAAATAGAAATTGCATGGTGTCGGTAAAAGTACTGGTGAACCGATTTTATATTTGGGTCAATAAAAAATGGATAGATGTTGCATTACGATTATGCATGTCGGCAAGCTAGGAGATATAATTGGTTGCCAGTTGTTTCTTTGGAACGAGTAAAAACATAAGCCTTATGAGATTCTGATTTTTATCAAATGGAAAACTTAGGCATCAAATGGAAAACTAGGCCTAAGGCTATGATTAAAGTTTCCACCAAGCTATATGTCAACTCATCCTTCGGATTTTTTTCCTCGTAAATGGCATATGAGTAGGATTCTGTATGTATGACGTTTCATTGTAAAGTTAATTTGGTTGAATTTGTTAGAGTAGACAATTAATGTAAAAAAAAAAAAAAGATAAATTAAAGGTAAATTTCTGGTTTCAACAGATCTGAAGAGTCTTCTAGAGTGCTATGTAAAACTTTATTTTTGGAATAATTAAGTATCATAATTCATATCGAATTATACTTTCGAAAATAAATTTTGGCCGCTAAAGTTACGAGACCAGGACTTCTTTCTCTATTTTTCGTGTACCAATAATAAGTTTTTGTGACGTTATGGGTTCAAGCTGCAAAAAGTATCATAGATATCCTCATAGTAATATAACTTAACATACTAATATATTATCTTCCAACAAATTGCACATAAAATTACCCAATAGAAGATTTTTTTTATTTTTTTAGGAAACGGAAACATATTATATATAGGAAAACAAAAAGTACAAAACAAAGGACACTACTAGTCCTACCCAATCGTTCAACAAAATCCAACTTTACACCCTGTTTGGATGCCGGATTTGGCAAACACCCGGATTTGTAATCCCGGGCCCACTCTACTCCGGTGTTTGGGATGCCAAAACGCCCCCCCGGATTTGATCAAAAATCTATTGAACTCTAGCTAAAGTGGGTTTGGACTGGGCCTTTACTACATGAAGGCGGAAGACCAATCTTAAAATGGGCCACAAGATTCACAAGAAGGAATCCATTACTTGGAATTGGAAATGAAATAAGGATCCATTCTGCATGACGTTGACACTCTCACGCCCTAGAGCAGCCCATGAACGTATCAACGATGTTGAAAACAAGTGCTTTTGGGTTGTGTAGTTTGGTTCTTTTAAGTTGTGTATATAGTTTGGTCTTTTTTAGTATCTTATTTTCAAAAACATATTGGGTGTTCTTAGAGCATGGCCAAGCGGTGCTCCAATGCCTATAACTAAGGGTTTAATCCGTCCGGTTTGGTCTGTTTTTGACATAATCGAACAGGACATTTCAGCCGGTTTTGTCAATTTCCAAACCTTAGATCTGGTTAAGCAGTGAGAAAAGAATATACTTTGAAAGAAAGAAGGAGGAGGAGCACCAGCACCGCCATGACGATAACAAAGAGGAAGATATCAAGAAGAGGAATCGAAACGGGGGCCAAGGACTCGTCTGCTTCCTCCTCAATTACCGCCTCCACCAGTTCTCAAGCTCAGCACCGTTTAGTAGCCCGACATGTTTGTGCAAAAACAAGCCTAGAAACAAAATTGGTTTTAATTTTGGAAAATGCTTAAACCGGGACCGAACGGGGATGGAAAAAATTGGGGACAAAACTGCCAATTCAGTCCGGTTTGCCGGTCCTGTCCATTTTTTCGGTATTCCGTTTCACTCCTACCCCTAACTATGAGTGCCCAAAACTGATGTGCCAAATGTGGAGATATCAAATATTAATTGTTCTTCATCTGTCTATTTGCTTTTATAAATGGAAGATCGATAGCTGAATGATTGTCTGGTTCCATAAATTAGATGTATTCAACAATTTATCCTACCATGTTTTCGTGATTTGTTTGAGTTTGTTACCATGACTGTAGAGATTTCAAAATTAGGAACCATTAAAGAGGGGTGTTCAATGTCGCTTATCAATAATTTCCCCAATATTATTTATAGTTATTAGGTTTCGTGAGCACCCCGTACTGGCTGGCTGGGATTAACAATTTGCTTGTCTCATGATTTATTAGGTTCCGAAAATTTAGATGTGATTTGGAAAGTATTTTTGAATCTCAATTAATGTGTTGTGTGTCTTATTTCTGCTATGGTTAATGGGGTATATGCAATACCACTAGTAAGGATAGCATGGGAATTTTGTTTTATATTTCAGGAGTTCCTCGGATAGTAATTTGGTATGAGAAATCTGTAACGTTTCATTAAAGTGGGAGTTGATGTGTCGAATGCCATTTTGAAAAAGATAAAATCGTGTCATTGGAGATTAAGAATTTCTGGGATTAATAAGATAAATACGTAGGTTATTTTTTTTTGCACGGCAAAAAAGATTTTATTAATCACTGAGAGAGTACAATGACTAAAAGGAGCAGGGAAAAAGCTTCAAATTCAAAGAATCAAAAGCCTAGACCGAGACCCAAACCTCGATTGGCAAGAGGCCAATCAAGGGAAGAAAAACCACACAACAAGACAAACTCCTGAATAACCAGCAACAGCAAAAAGAAAACCACTACAAACAGGAAAAAACCAAAACAGAGGCAGCAATAACAAACAACCAAACAACAACAAAAACTGCACAACCAAAAGACTACCAAACCCAAATCAGCCAAGAGATCCCACAACCCAAACCTTGAAGACCAAAACAAACCCAAGAGAAGCATCCAAAGAATGAACCCAAAAGAATGAACCCACCGAAGCAAAATCAGAGATCACAAGCAGCTCTATCCATATTTTGGGCTTCCATTTCAGCAATTTTACTTATAACTTCATCTTCATCCCCATCATAGCCGATACCCATCGCCTTGTTAACGGCCCATATAGCTTGAGCTTCATTTAGAAGAATCCGGTTCCTATTGGCAATGCAATCTGAAGAGAGAGAGACAGACAAAGCTGCTGCTGCAACAGCTGATCTTAGAACCACGCATTTTTGCTTGTTTCTTCCACCCTTTTGTTTTTGTGGAGTAAACTTTGAGTATCCAAGAATATCCTCAATAGTTTTCCTTTTCTTTTTCCCTTTGATCCCTTTGAGAGCTGCTTTGACTGGAATAGATTGGTTCCCTTCGTGATGGATCTCAGCATTTTCCTTGTTATTCCCCTCAACATAATCATCTTCAACTGAATTAGTCTCACTGATGTAATCTTGGGAGGATTCAGAACTGACTATCAAGTTATGACTTCTAGATCTCTCCTCAAAAGAAGCGTTGACCTTTGGGATGAATTCTTTTCTTCGCCTATTACATGCACTTGGATTAAGGTCAACCAAGATGTTAATGCTATTAACCTGAGAGGGTCTAAGATTAATTTGGGAGCAGATACCATTGGACTCTCCAGTGTTGCTATGAGATTCTGATAGGTCAGAGTCCACTTCTACTTGGGCTGCCCCACCAAAAGGAACTAAATCAAGACCAAAATTCCCTTGGGCCGAGTTAATATCCCAAATTGGATTGTCCACTGAATCTGGAACCAAAGAGTCCAAAGAGCCCTCTAAGTTATTCTCCATCACAATTCCCTCCTTGTTCACCACAAAACTTGAATTGGTCGATTTCATAAAAAGGTTACCCTGTTTCCCTTTGTCATTATCCTTGCATTCCCCATGCAGATTAACAAATTGCTCCATCATGGCATTGTGAGATGCTAAGTCAGTATCCGGAGAAGTTTTTGCAAAGGCTGTTGAAACCTTGTAGGCTGCAGATTTTTGCATCTGGGAACTACTATCCCATTCCTCTTCAATAATATCAACCACATATTTATGATAATTGATTTCCAATTGAATCTTGTCCACAATCTTGTGGGGTTTAGATGTTGCAATCAAAATACGACCTTTATCGAAAGATAGAAGTTTTAGGCTGCTTTCATCTAATTCCATGAAGATTCCCCAAATCTCCCCAATTTTCTTGAAAGTTTGTATATCCCAGGCGTTGAGAGGTACACCTGTACAAGATAACCATACAAACCTTTCCTTTCCTGCAGCTTCTCCGTTCCATGGTTTTATGCTTTCAAACCAAAGCTCCCACCAGTTTTCTTTGATTGATATATCCCTTGCATCAGAATTCAGAAAAGTTATAAGAATGAATCTGCCACCCATAGATCTCACTTCAGAGATTTGTGATTCTTCCCTTTTCAGCACCTTTGCTAGATATTCACATGGCATCCTTCTATGTAATATGGCAACAGCACTTCTCAATAGCCACTCATTGCCAGATTGTTGAATTTTGATAGATTTGGTGGGCAAAACTTGACCTTCCAAACCAGATACAGCTTGGGCATAAGATTTACCTTTATCAAAAGTTGCATGGGCATACGAATTCTCTTGAGCTAAGTGGTTTGACTCAGCTTTCTTCCATGAGAGAGCACCTTTATAGCTAGATTCAGCTATATCTTTGGAAGATCTGAGATGATTACCATTGTCCCTTTTGAGTTTCGAATTGAAAGATGCTACCTTAACGAAAAGCTTGTTGTCACCCACTTGCAAACCACTAGCTTTTGTGACGGCTACTTCGGCAGAGATGGGACAATCATAACGGACGAAACCGAATTTGCTGCCTCTGTTGCTTCTTTTAGCTGGGATATAAGTCTCTTTCACAATCCCATAGTCTGTGAAGGTTTTTGATAGCCAAGCACGATTTGCTTCTTCTGGAATATTGTCAACAAATAAGGTGATGAGTTCCTTATTGTTGAATACCAACGGATGCTTTCTCCCCCTGTTGACAGAGATCCAATCATTGACCTCTTTTACCTCTATGCCTTCTTTTCTCCAACTTCTCTCTTCCATATCACCAAAATAGAAACTCACGAGATACCCATTGTCAATTAAGTATATGTTTTTGGCTGGAAAAGCTGATAACCTTCGCTCGAAAACACACAACGGAGAAAACCCAACACCAGATCGAGAATCACAACTAAGAAGCTACTAAACAGATTCGAATCCACCACAGTCAACAATAACAAACAGAGAATAGAGAAAACAATACACAATGACGCAAACGGTCCCAGCCGCCTATAAAGAGAGAAAAGGAAACGGTCCTGCCGCCTTCGAAAAATACCTTGAAAGCGGATGAAAATAACCACCACCGAAGAGGAATTGCTAGAAAAAACCGTATCGAGCACTAGAGTAGACCCAAAAATCGAGACCTTTATAGCCGAAGAAGAAGGGTGGAGACGGGAAGATGGGTATGGATAAGGGGAATAACGGGTTGAGAAGAGGGGATATGATGAAAGATCAGCCCAGCCGGCTATCGCCGCCGGTGAAAACGTCGCAGGGAAGGGGGAGATCTAGGGTTTTTTTTGACGCTAAGTGTACACAATCTATGTTCGCATAAGAGTTAACAACATATCTAAATCATCGATTGCCAAAATGAACAACTCGAATTGGAGGTTGGCAGGACCTGCCATCTCTCAAGGGCAACGGAGTCCCCGAATTCTCAACACTCAGCATTCCAGTATCGCAGTGCAAGTAGACCAGATTGCCATGTTCTGAAGGAAAGGTGGCCCTGATATAAATACGTAGGTTATTGCGGAGTTACTCTTCCATTTATATATTTTAATAGTTCATTTTTAAAATCTGTCATTTTTACTGTTTATGTCTGTCAATATTGAGCTAAAAAAAAATGAAATATGAATCTTGATTGATAAATGTCAAGTAGTTATATAATACAAAATTCGCAAAATCATGAAAACCATAAATTGAGAGATATAAACAAAAAAAAAAAATGCCAGATTTTAGTAACAAATATGACCGGATGGAGTATATGGTACTGTGAGTCGGTTTCGATTTCTTTTGTCTCGATTTCTTTTGTCTTACCGTGATCGAAACTGAATGATTTCTTAAATTCTTACAAAATTCAAAATTGAACTAATACCAAATCAAATCAAGTCAAACCAATTACGAAGTATGAACAAGTGATTTTATCACGTCAGATCCACAAATGCATTATCCACAAAGGCTGGTATGATTTTTGTTCTCATGTTTTCTAACCACGCATGTTTCTTTCGGAGGGGCCGGCAACCATGTGAATCACTCCAGAACATGTCAAAAGGGGAGCCTCAAGATTGAAGATTGAAAACAACCAGATTCTGTATAGGAATGAAAATAGGTAAAGTAAAGGAAAAATGCTCAGAACTGTGGGGGGTGCTGTGCAACCCATGCACAGCACCGTGCTGTGCAGCCCCGTGGAGCCGCCGCGCCAGCATTTTTTCAACGATCGAAGACGTTCCCCGCTTAGACCTCGTCGAGTACTACAAGTATGCAAAAAATTAACTTGATCAGATATCTTTAAGTAGGTTATCGGAACACAAATACTTTGAAAACAAATGGAACACAAATGGACACAAACACTGGATAAAAACAACTTTTTCATGTTATTTGTGTTCTGATGAGGTACTAAAAGATATCCGATCAAGTTTGTGGTTTTTATCCAGTGTTTGTGTCAATTTGTGTTCCATTTGTTTTCAAAGTATTTGTGTTCCGATAACCTACTTAAAGATATCTGATCAAGTTAATTTTTTGCATACTATACATAAGATCCGTTTAGGCGGCGTCTTGGCTGCCACTCTCGAAGTTTCGGCCGCTCGTTTCGGGACGCGTCGACGTGGCTGTTCATCTTCTAGGTTTGATTAGGTTTTGGAGGCCGCGGCGGCAGACATGGAGATTCGTTTGGATGGGCTGACTTGGAGTATTATGATCGGGCTTTGTTTGGTTTCTCGTTTGGCTCCTTGCCAACCTTTGGGGTCCGATGTGGTTTGTTACGTCTAGTGGTTGTGAGGATGTAATTTCCTTCTCCGGTTGCAATCTTGGCGTAACTACCCTTCCTCCCCTTTAATCTTTGTATTATTTCAGAGATTAATAAAGTTATTTGATTATAAAAAAAAAAACGTATGAGTATACATAAAGGATTTTCCCTTATATTTGATATACCGCATTTTGATGGAAAATGTTTTGTTCACTAATATCAGTGGGTAGAGAAATTTGTAAATTTATGCAGGTTTACCTGGACCCTGGGTTTGCTGCTCACAAATACTACCGTCCGTTGCTTGGATGAACGGCCTAGATTTCAAACAAAAGAGAAGAATTGTTCGCCGGCGAACAATTTGTTTTCAATCCGAACCATTAAAAACACTTGTAGACGGCTGTGATTGTGCGCAGCAGCTGTTGTGCAGAGGCTGCACAGCAGCAACCCCGCGTCCGGTTTACTTGTAGCCTAATTAATGACATCAATTTGAAAAGGAAAAAAAAAAAGTCTATTGTTGTACCAACCCTTTTTTTTAACCCTATTTTTTTTATAGTCAAGTAAATTATTTTCCAAATAGGTATAATTATAAAGACCTGAATTTCCGAACACGTGGTGTTAAAGATTTGATTTATAAAATTATTAGTTCATTTTATTTTTAAATTATATTTTGATAAATTCCATCTGTATTTCAATCGGGCGTGCACCCTAGACGTTATATGTGTTGTACCGCACGGGGGAATAATGTACAAAATACGAATACACATGCGGGTTAGTAATTAGCTATATACATATACGTAGTTATTTGTGTAACTTTTACCACTCTTATCAATGCCGAGTCAAGCCATCCTGACCCAAACTGTAATAACCCGAAATTTTGTAAATAAAAAAAAATTTCGATTTATTAATGCGGTTTTATTTTTAAATAATTATAGTTTATAATTTGGTTTGGTTAGATTAAACGAATTAGATTTAACCTGTTTAATTATACTTTTCGCGCCGTAAATAAACGCGTACACACCGGGTATTTCACCACACTGCGTCCGGAAGCCTTACTAAATCCCCAACTCTTATTTTATTTTTTAAAGCTAACCTTGATTAGGTGGGAGATTACTTATATCCTAAAACTAATCTTTAAGTTGGTGGGAAATTTGGTGGGGAATTTCTTATAACCTAAAACTAATCTTTAAGTTGGTGGGAAATTTGGTGGAGAATTTCTTAACCTAAAACTAGTCTTTAAAACCTAATTTTTGCTTTTGCAAAAGGTTGTTTGGACACTTGTGGGGAGGGTTTTTGGCTGGTGATTATTTTTGGGGGAGGTGAACCTCATTGCTTCACTATAAATAGCTCACTCTCCTTGCTTCATTTCACACCAAAATCTCCCAACTTCTCCACTTTGTGCTTTCTAGTGTTCTTGAGTGAGTTCTTGAGTGTTCTTCTTGAAACTCATCCTAAACCACCACACTCCACCACCCTCGACCACCCCTAGATCTTAGAAAGGTAGAATAAGTTAGCAAGAAAGCGTTCGAGCAAAGGTCGACTAGTCGTTACGCCGCCGGAATTCAACTAGCTTATCGGCTTCCGACTAATCATCGGAATTAAGGTAGATACTTTATCTTAACCTTAGATTAGTATTTATTAGTTCATATTGATTATGTTATTATTTTGCTTAAACGTGCTTAATTATGATTAAACGTGATTATGTTGGTGATTAGTGATTTTATGAACAATTAGACTTTGAAAAAAAACACACTTAGTCGTTACTATGCACGAATTAAAATTGACTATCAAAATGCACCGTTATAATGTTCGATGGACTTTTGGGAAACTAAATTACCCAGTTATAATGCCTGAATGAAAATCGACTTTTCAAATTTACGCAGTTATAATGCCCGACCAATTTTCTGAGAAAAGAGCTTTTCAAATGAAATGAGATTTTCCGGGATTATTGAATAAATATTCTTAATCTATTTAGACTAACAAATAGAATCTATGGCTAGCATGTCTAGTCAGGCTTTTTCTTGGTTTAGCCCAAACCAAGTGGCGATTCGACGAACGAATCTTAAAACACGCCAAACGAATTCAACTACTAGAGTTTTCTAGTAGGGTACTTTCTTGGTTTAGACAAACCAAGTAGCAATTTGACGTACGAATCTTAAAACACGCCAGCAAATCTAAGAACGAGAATTAATCCTTATGTTTTGATTTAAATCCCCGGAAGAAAGAACTTTTGTCGTTAAGTAACATGTTTTCGTAAGATGGGTTATGAGCGGAAGGTTTATCATGAACGATTCTAAACGGAGGATTTTGTTTTATGAAATTAATGCATGTGCACGTTCTTTTTCAAAGACGATACGACCCGACACATTTTTCGAGAAAGTGATCGAATGTTTTTAAATGGAAGAGATAGAAATGAGAATGAAAATGTTGATGTGATGAAAGTTGAGATGTTGATGCTGTTGGAGTCCCGCCTCAGTTCCCCGGGGTGAACTGGTGGTCAAAGCCCAACGGAACTATACGGTAGTGCTGTTTGAAGTTTCTCCTCAAATTCCGCGGGTGAATTTGACGGTTAGAACTTACTCAGTACAACACATAGCAAGCGGACCTCATAAACAAACTGGTGGGGATTCAGTGATATGGGTAGCCGGGACTATGTCGTGTGTGACGCGGAGTTAGCGGACCTCATACTGCAGGAGTCAGTTTATGGGTGGCCGACCCTTCGTACGGAAAGGTTGGTGACCGTTAGAACGGGGTTGTAGAACGGGCCAATAACTTTCGAGAGATGTGAGATGTTGACATGGTTGAAATTTGAAGAAGAATGCTGTTATGAGAAAATGATACGAGATACTGACACTATACTCTGGATTCTGAAATAATACGAGATACTGATTTTATTAAAGCTGCACTCTGATATGAAAAGAAATGGGATACTGATTTTATTTAAGCTGCACTCTGATTTGATGTGATACTGATGCATTGACACGCATGAACTTACCGTTTTGATAAATGATTTTCAACTATTTACCTGCCAACAATATTGTTCTAGAATTGCTAGTTTAATGTTGGGGTACGGTATCTATTGAGCGTCCTCGCTCACGGTTTGCCCTGGCATAATACCACGATGTTGGTATTATGCTAGATTGTCACGATGAACAGGAGGAATAATATAGCGCCGGAGGAGCTGCCGACATGGAGCACGACCAGATCAAGGAACGTATGGAGCCATAGAGTCCACCCAGTCTACTTTTTTTTTGTAATCTGTGAAGGATAGATCATCTATATGTATTTTTTTTGGTTATTATTATTACTGTTTAAGACCGACTTTAAATTGTAATAATAATCCATAACGTATCCCGAAAATGCGGGGCGTTACAAGTGGTATCAGAGCCCTAGGTTCCAACACTCAGCCTTGGGTAATTGGGTAGACACTAAGCTAGAATAATAATTGTGTGTCCTTGATTTACTATAATACCCTAAGTAATATTTATGCGTAGAATAAGCTGACTGTAATCGCTGTGCGGTAGGATTCAACCCTGTGTGGTAATAGTATTGTATGTTCGGCCTTGAGCCAAGTAATGTGGTATTGGTATTGTATGGGCCAATGAGCCAGTTATTGTGCTGTTTAAAATCGTGTTTTCTCTGTTAATTTAAGCAGTTATGCTTTGATAAAATTTTTGCAAGTATTTAGACTGATTCCCTCAACAAATTCGTAACTCTAGAATGACAATAGCATCACCCTTAGGCGGTACTGTACCAGTTAATCTAATTTGTAAAGGTTGCGAGTTAGAAGTGAGTAATGTCCGATTAACTTGCGATTTTCGCGTGATCAAGATGGCTGACTTCGATTTAATTGTGGGGATGGATTGGCTGTCAACTCATCGAGTAGTCATTGATTGCCATCTAAAGCTAGTAACAGCCTTTACCCCTGATGGGACATGTTTCCGTTTTAAGGGGGATAGATAGACTGTGAATCCGGTGATTAGACATTTGAAATGGCAGAACCAACTGTTCGGATGGCTAGCTAGTCTCCAGTTGGAAGAATCTGACCGTGAGGAGTTAGGACTGCCACACATCGTCTGCGAGTACGCTGATGTATTTCCTGACGATCTACCTGGATTACCGCCACGAAGGGAAATTGATTTTTCCATCGAGCTTCAACCTGGAACCGCTCCGATTTCTATAGCCCCTTTACCGAATGGCGCCAACAGAACTGAAGGAATTGAAGACCCAGCTACAAGAACTGTTGGAAAAAGGATACATCCAACCAAGTACTTCACCATGGGGAGCACCTGCACTATTCGTGAAGAAGAAAGAAGGAACCTTACGACTGTGCATTGATTATAGGCAACTAAACCAAGTCACGATCAAGAATCGTTATCCCCTGCCTAGAATAGATGACCTATTTGATCAGTTAAGAGGAGCAACTTGTTTCTCAAAGATTGATCTAAGATCAGGGTATCATCAGTTGAGAATCCGCGACGAGGACATTTCAAAGACCGCGTTCAGGACAAGATACGGACATTATGAGTTCGTGGTCATGCCGTTTGGACTGACGAATGCTCCAGCAGTATTCATGTGCCTCATGAACAAGATATTCCAACCCTATCTAGATAGATTTGTGGTGGTGTTCATTGATGATATATTGATATACTCAGCCAATCGAGTGGAGCATGAAGAACACCTTTGGGTAGCCCTGCAAGTACTAAGAGACAACCAGCTTTATGCCAAGGCTAGTAAATGCGAGTTCTGGCTAGAGCAGGTTCAATTCCTGGGACACGTGGTGTCTAAGGATGGTATTGCAGTTGACAACAGCAAGGTAGAAGCTGTGTTGGATTGGAAGCAGCCAACTTCCGTATTTGAGATCCGTAGTTTCTTGGGTTTAGCAGGATATTATCGAAGATTCATTCCGAAATTTGCTACTCTTGTCAAGTCAATGACTAGATTGATTCAGAAGAACGTTAAGTTCGAATGGAATGACAAGTGTGAGAAAGTTTTCCAAGAGTTGAAAAAGAGACTGACCAGTGCACCGATACTGATCATTCCTGAAAGGGACATTGGTTATCAAGTATATTGTGACGCATCAAAGGAAGGACTAGGATGTGTGCTGATGCAGAACGGAAAAGTCGTGGCATATGGATCGAGACAGCTCAGATCGCACGAGAAGAACTACCCTACTCACGATCTAGAATTAGCAGCAATAGTTTTTGCTCTAAAATCTTGGAGATATTACCTTTATGGCGAACAATTTGAGGTTTTCTCGGATCACAAAAGTCTCAAGTATCTGTTCACTCAGAAGGAGTTGAATATGAGACAGAGAAGGTGGATGGAGTACTTGGAAGACTACAAGTTTACCCTGTCATATCACCCTGGCAAGGCAAATGTTGTTGCTGATGCCCTGAGTCGAAAGGACAGGGCACAACAAGCCAAGATAGCTGTGAAGGAATGGGAGATGATAGATACTCTGAACGAGTTCAATTTGCAACCGTCATCTAATGGAGATCAGATGCGATTATCTGCACTAGTGGCGGAACCAGCACTTCACCGGGAGATCTTGTTGGCGCAGACTTTTGAACAGGACTGTGAATTCACTAGATCACAACTCAGTTCAGGAAAGGAATTGCCCGGTTGGACCCTGCATGCAGCAGATAACAGTCTGAGATTTAAAGGCTCGGTATTTGTACCCAACTTAGGTCGACTTCGAAAAGCCGTGCTTCAAGAATTTCACCACTCGAATTTCGCTGTTCATCCTGGAGGTACGAAGATGTATCACGATTTACGACGGACATATTGGTGGGAAGGAATGAAGAAAGACGTGGCAGAATTTGTAAAGACTTGTTTAGTTTGTCAGCAAGTTAAGGCTGAACACCAGAGGCCTGGAGGAGAATTGCAGCCGCTACCAATTCCACAGTGGAAATGGGAGCATATCTCAATGGATTTCGTGACTGGACTTCCGAGGTCATTTAAGTCAAACACCGCTGTGTGGGTAATTGTAGACCGTCTCACTAAGTCGGCACACTTCTTGCCAGTGAAAATGACGGAAAACATGGAAGCCTTGGGAATACTCTATATCCAGGAGATCGTGTGACTTCATGGAGTACCAGTGTCAATCGTGTCAGACAGAGATCCTAGATTTATCTCACAGTTCTGGAAAGGACTGCAAAGGGCACTAGGAACTGACATACGTCTCAGTACTGCTTTTCATCCGCAGACTGATGGACAGACGGAGAGGACAATCCAGATATTGGAGGACATGCTTAGGGCTTGCACCTTAGATTTCACAGGGAATTGGGAACGACATCTGCCATTAGTAGAATTTGCCTACAATAACAGTTATCAGGCTAGCATCAAGATGGCACCCTACGAAGCTCTGTACGGCCGCCCTTGTCGATCACCGGTTTGTTGGACTGACGCCGGAGAAACGGGATTGCTAGGACCTGATTTGGTCAGAGACACAACGGAGAAGATCAAGTTGATTCAACAGAGACTGCTTACTGCGCAGAGCCGACAGAAGAGTTATGCGGATCGAAGAAACAGACCTTTGTCATTCAAAGAGGGAGACCACGTGTTTCTGAAAATTAGACCCCGGAGAGGAGTAATTAGATTCGGAAAGAAGGGAAAACTATCCCCACGATATATCGGCCCATTTGAGATTTTGGAGAAAATTGGACAAGTAGCATACCGGTTAGCATTACCGCCGCAAATCGACCGAGTGCATAATGTTTTTCATGTCTCTATGTTAAGGAAGTATCTTGCCCTGCCAACACACGTATTAAACTGGGGAGATCTTGATATAGATGAAGACGCAACTTTTGAGGAAGAGCCGGTTGAAATTCAGGATAGTATGGAGAAGAGCATCCGCAATAGGACTATCCGATTAGTACGAGTTTTGTGGAAACATCGGGGGATGGAGGAAACAACTTGGGAAAGAGAAGAAGCCATGAGGGCTAATCATCCGCAACTGTTTCCACCTGTCGAGTAATTTCAATTTCGAGGACGAAATTTGTTAAGGGGGATAGGTTGTAATAACCCGAAATTTTGTAAATAAAAAAAAATTTCGATTTATTAATGCGGTTTTATTTTTAAATAATTATAGTTTATAATTTGGTTTGGTTAGATTAAACGAATTAGATTTAACCTGTTTAATTATACTTTTCGCGCCGTAAATAAACGCGTACACACCGGGTATTTCACCACACTGCGTCCGGAAGCCTTACTAAATCCCCAACTCTTATTTTATTTTTTAAAGCTAACCTTGATTAGGTGGGAGATTACTTATATCCTAAAACTAATCTTTAAGTTGGTGGGAAATTTGGTGGGGAATTTCTTATAACCTAAAACTAATCTTTAAGTTGGTGGGAAATTTGGTGGGGAATTTCTTAACCTAAAACTAGTCTTTAAAACCTAATTTTTGCTTTTGCAAAAGGTTGTTTGGACACTTGTGGGGAGGGTTTTTGGCTGGTGATTATTTTTGGGGGAGGTGAACCTCATTGCTTCACTATAAATAGCTCACTCTCCTTGCTTCATTTCACACCAAAATCTCCCAACTTCTCCACTTTGTGCTTTCTAGTGTTCTTGAGTGAGTTCTTGAGTGTTCTTCTTGAAACTCATCCTAAACCACCACACTCCACCACCCTCGACCACCCCTAGATCTTAGAAAGGTAGAATAAGTTAGCAAGAAAGCGTTCGAGCAAAGGTCGACTAGTCGTTACGCCGCCGGAATTCAACTAGCTTATCGGCTTCCGACTAATCATCGGAATTAAGGTAGATACTTTATCTTAACCTTAGATTAGTATTTATTAGTTCATATTGATTATGTTATTATTTTGCTTAAACGTGCTTAATTATGATTAAACGTGATTATGTTGGTGATTAGTGATTTTATGAACAATTAGACTTTGAAAAAAAACACACTTAGTCGTTACTATGCACGAATTAAAATTGACTATCAAAATGCACCGTTATAATGTTCGATGGACTTTTGGGAAACTAAATTACCCAGTTATAATGCCTGAATGAAAATCGACTTTTCAAATTTACGCAGTTATAATGCCCGACCAATTTTCTGAGAAAAGAGCTTTTCAAATGAAATGAGATTTTCCGGGATTATTGAATAAATATTCTTAATCTATTTAGACTAACAAATAGAATCTATGGCTAGCATGTCTAGTCAGGCTTTTTCTTGGTTTAGCCCAAACCAAGTGGCGATTCGACGAACGAATCTTAAAACACGCCAAACGAATTCAACTACTAGAGTTTTCTAGTAGGGTACTTTCTTGGTTTAGACAAACCAAGTAGCAATTTGACGTACGAATCTTAAAACACGCCAGCAAATCTAAGAACGAGAATTAATCCTTATGTTTTGATTTAAATCCCCGGAAGAAAGAACTTTTGTCGTTAAGTAACATGTTTTCGTAAGATGGGTTATGAGCGGAAGGTTTATCATGAACGATTCTAAACGGAGGATTTTGTTTTATGAAATTAATGCATGTGCACGTTCTTTTTCAAAGACGATACGACCCGACACATTTTTCGAGAAAGTGATCGAATGTTTTTAAATGGAAGAGATAGAAATGAGAATGAAAATGTTGATGTGATGAAAGTTGAGATGTTGATGCTGTTGGAGTCCCGCCTCAGTTCCCCGGGGTGAACTGGTGGTCAAAGCCCAACGGAACTATACGGTAGTGCTGTTTGAAGTTTCTCCTCAAATTCCGCGGGTGAATTTGACGGTTAGAACTTACTCAGTACAACACATAGCAAGCGGACCTCATAAACAAACTGGTGGGGATTCAGTGATATGGGTAGCCGGGACTATGTCGTGTGTGACGCGGAGTTAGCGGACCTCATACTGCAGGAGTCAGTTTATGGGTGGCCGACCCTTCGTACGGAAAGGTTGGTGACCGTTAGAACGGGGTTGTAGAACGGGCCAATAACTTTCGAGAGATGTGAGATGTTGACATGGTTGAAATTTGAAGAAGAATGCTGTTATGAGAAAATGATACGAGATACTGACACTATACTCTGGATTCTGAAATAATACGAGATACTGATTTTATTAAAGCTGCACTCTGATATGAAAAGAAATGGGATACTGATTTTATTTAAGCTGCACTCTGATTTGATGTGATACTGATGCATTGACACGCATGAACTTACCGTTTTGATAAATGATTTTCAACTATTTACCTGCCAACAATATTGTTCTAGAATTGCTAGTTTAATGTTGGGGTACGGTATCTATTGAGCGTCCTCGCTCACGGTTTGCCCTGGCATAATACCACGATGTTGGTATTATGCTAGATTGTCACGATGAACAGGAGGAATAATATAGCGCCGGAGGAGCTGCCGACATGGAGCACGACCAGATCAAGGAACGTATGGAGCCATAGAGTCCACCCAGTCTACTTTTTTTTTGTAATCTGTGAAAGATAGATCATCTATATGTATTTTTTTTGGTTATTATTATTACTGTTTAAGACCGACTTTAAATTGTAATAATAATCCATAACGTATCCCGAAAATGCGGGGCGTTACACAAACACTACCCTGTCATTGACACACCCATCCCCTGCTAACTCACCTTAATTGACAGTGCAATGCCCAACCAACCCCATCCCCTTATTTACTCTATTGTCTCTATTTTCACCTATTTTACAATTCCTTCCCTCCGGCCCTCCGGCTTCTATTTTTACACCACACAAGCAAGAGAAAGAGAGAGAGAGAGCAGAGAGGATAAGAAAAGAAGAAGAAGTCCCGGAGCAAGAGAAAACCCAACACCGCTCGACGCCACCGTGTCCCACTCAAACAACTCCGATTTTAGCTAAATCTACAGGACTTAAGGTAGGTTTATCCTACCGAACCTTTTTATGTGTTAATTTAATGTTTAGTTGGGTAACGAACGAAACTCCGTAACTCGAAATTTCAAAACGGGGAACAAACCCATGACTGCCAAAAATATTTATTCGGACAGTCAGTCCCACATTTGGTTTCACCAAGACCAATACTTATGAATTGGGTTGCCTATTTGATGACACATAGGACGTATGAGCTTCCAGATTTGTACAATTGTACCACGTGCACTGCAAAGAAATACACTGGGATATTATTTTTAATTATCATACTAGCCGACCATGTCCTCTCTCAGTAACATAAACGTGGGTAACAATATTACTTGTGTTCTCTGATTCCCTGTTTACAAAATAGAAATCTTATTTTTCCATAACAGCCAAGAAGGTTTGGCATTTAGCCATAAGTTAGAATTTCCTTGTGAAGCCTATTGACATATAAAGAATACGTAGACCAAGTTACATGATGCTAATGCATTTAGATTATTCTCTTTGAGGAAGTGATTATGTTACATTTTGCATTGAAATTACAAATTTGTGTGTATTATTTATTACTGTCCTCATTCTTGATTGTGTATATGGATTATTGGTTTAGTTTCGTACAATTGCTTGTACTGCTATTAAAGTTGTTTATAAAAATTTAGATTGGACAATAGGATCACTGGGGTGGTTATGAATCGTGAGAAATTCATTGTAGACGATGGTTAAGTAATGATGGAAAAACAATTATGAGAAACGATGATGAGTAAAATGGTGACGTGTTGGACCCTGTTGTGAGGGTGACCTTTGTGAGCCCTGGAGGAGAAATGAATGGTTTGGATTCTGAATATTGAGATTATGAAACCCCAGGTAAGGCACAGTGGTGATTGGCTCCTGAACGGTTTGGTTATAAGGGTGGAATTGTGCTTGCGTCACAACTCGGGGCAGCGTGCTTGTGTCACAATCCGGTGAAGTCTTGTTCATTCCTTGTGTGGTTGCGGGTGGGAGACCCAAGTAGCTAACTTTGCTCTCATCCGGGCCTTAATCTACAAGGGGGAGTAGAATCACATCAGTTGGCTTACGCTGGAGGTTACAGGGTAAGAAAGATTTCTGAGGATGGAATCTTATTTATCACATAGGTTAATGGATAGTAATAAAGTGAAGATTTTATTACATTTAACTTATTGATTATTCATGCTTAATTATGTGCATATATAAAATGAATATTATTGTTCCATCTATCTTGTTCATTATCCATACTTATGTGCTAGATACGTGTGGGTTAAGTAGGTGTAAGATATATCTACTAAGCGTTTTATGCTCACGGTACGACGTACCCTGGTATTCGTATGCTAGGTATAGAAGACGGAGCAGAGGAGCCGTATCAAGTCAAAGAGGAAGCTATTCTGTAAAGTGAATCAAACGAAGCCTGGTTTTTCTTTTCGTAGATGCTCTGTTTATTTTCAAAAGCTTTAATTCGAAGTTGTAACTCTATGTTAGACCTCTTTATTCAAAATTTCAATTAGTTGTAATAAGACAAAATTTATGTTGTTAATCAATTTATGAGTTTTTATCAGATAAATTATTTGAAAAAATGTTTTAATAAAGTTTCTGAAATCCGAGGCGTTACAATTGTGGCAAAGTATTGTCATTTTCAGGTATGAAACCTAAAATTTATCATAATTCCTATGCAAACTTAGTTCTAGCCTAATGATCTGACATCAATTTGAGAAAAATGCCTATGGTGAAAATAGTACGTATTTGAGGTACACCTTAAATTTATCATAAATTGCCTCTTGGGTTGATTAATAGTTGTCCCCAAATTACAAGGGTTGTGTTCGTTTGGTATTTTAGTTTAGTTTTGATGATGTAAAAAGGTATAATGAGTGAAGAGAGATAGAGAGAGAAATGAGGGTAATGATGATGTCATCAAAACTAAAATTAAACTAAAACTGAGAAACGAACACAAGAACACTATGGTACGTACAACATTTGAGGTACACCAGTTTGTGTGGTATCTGTTTGAGGTCTCACTCAATTCAAATATCTATTAGGCCTTAAAAGGAATTTCTTGTTCAAAAATCAACTGATTCGAATATTTGGAATAAATTAAAAAGCTATGATCACTAGGGTGAGAATCCAAAATTGCCCAATCAATCAAATGATGTACCTATAGCAATGCTCATCCCACAATTTGTGACAGGTAATGGGAACTAATTACCAGACTATTTTTGTGATGGATCATTCTGTTGAAACATCTGCACACCACTATATGAAAAAGACTCAAAGCACTTGAAATGCATACATGCTCCAGACTCAGGTATTTGCAGTCAAACCAAAAAAATAAAAAATGGGACCCAATTAGCCTTATGTGTACATCTTAGAAGTCAATTTAAGAGCTATTTTTAGGGAATCCATTGTGAATGCCCTTATCTACACAAAAGCACTGCTTTATAGAGAAAACTTGATGAGAATAAATGTAGGGTGCTAATTTTTTTTTTTTTGAACTGGTAGGGTGCTGATTTTGGAGCTCCTTTTTTTTTATGCAGGCACTCCAATATTTAATGAAGTTACAAGACTATCCTTTTTAAGATATAAAAATTACTGGAGGCACTCTACCCCTAAATTATCTCCTCATTCACTAAGGCACTACAAACGGAAAAATGAATCAAAACCAAAAATAATAATTAGGTTCTAAACATTAAAATTAACATTACGTTCCAAACATTAAACATCCACAACATAAAAATTAGGTTTCAAACATTAAGCATGCATCTATGTCAGATTGCTTCACGTCACTTTGCACAAAAAAAAAAATATTGCTAGAATTCTCCAAAATAAACAGCACACAATTAAAAATGTTGATGCTGCAAAATCTTCATAACGGCTGCGACACAAGATCTTTATATTTTCGTGCTCATTAACTATTATTTTTCCCTCAAAATCTTCATGACGGCCGCAAATCTATATTTTAAAACTCATAGTGAGACAAACAAAGCAAATCACTAAAGTTAGAGAACTATTGAGAGGAAAAGTAACAAAACTCTCAAGAGACTTTGTATGGACAAAAGGATGGTTCTACAATCATAAGCCGAAGATCACTTGTCTAGGTTGTCCTGGTGCATAACATGGAGATAATAACATAAAGACTTTACCAAGGAAACATTACATATATATGGAAGTAGGAAATTTAGTGACGTGCAGTAAAAGGAGTTGAGCAACTATCTGCTTTTTCTAATTAAAAAAAAAAAAAACTATTTGCCTTTTTAGAGTACCAGATGTAAAAAAGAAGAGTAAATATTTTTTGGAGTGCTTGAAGTAAATTATGAAACTTGCAAAAGGGTAATTTTGGAAAATTACTGTACCTCGGAGCCCATGCATCAAAATTGGGAGTGCGAATATCGATTTCCTAAATGTAATGACGAAATTCATTTCGAGTAGGTCCCACACATTTGATTGTAAATTTGGACAGTTATTATGACTAAATAGCAGAGTGCCCCATTTAAACTGTGAGTGTGAGCCATCTATATATAGATCTCAGGAGAGGGTCTTAATAGGAAAATCGAAAACCATTTTAAACCAAAACACAACCACTATAACTATTACCCAACTGCTTCTTGATTTCATTGATCAAATGGAAATCCACCCACCTGACATGAGCCAAGGGGAGAATGACTATCAGGACCAAAAAGAAATCGACCCAACTGAAATGAGCCAAGGGGAGAATGACTATGAGGAGGTTCAGCGCCTCATTGATCAAACGGAAATCGACCCAACTGAAATTAGCCAACGCTACAATATTGACGATCAGGAGGTTCGGCGCCTCGGTGAGAAACTCAATGATGGTGCCCAGAAAACCGAATTCTTCTTCTCTTCACCTTGCATTTACAGGGTGCCCAACGAGCTTCGTAAGCTGAAGGAAAGTGCCTACACCCCTCGTGTCATTGCTATTGGCCCTCTTCACAGAGAAGACCCACACCTCCAAACACCCATGCAACTCGTGAAGATGAGTTACGCGAATAACTTACTTTGTCGACTGACCCAAGGGATTGGAGACCTGGAATTAGCAGAGCAGAACAAGTTCACGGTGTTACGAGAATGTATGGAGGCAATAAAGGCGTCATTAGACGATGCAGAGAAATGCTACCCGGAAGAAGTGACACTGGATGTGGAAATGATGTTGGTCGATGGTTGCTTCATCCTCGAATTTCTCTACAGATATTTAGTTGAAGTTGCCCTGGACGTGGAAATGGTTGCTCCCAACTCATAGGTAAGGAAGCTTAGAGCATCCTAATTTTCCCCTCGATTGGTATAGACTTTTTGCATCTTTCTCTCTCTCCGTTCCATTTAAGCGTACTCTATCGAGAATCGAGTTTTTTAAGAAATCAAATTTATTGGTTTAGGTTTTCAAAAGTAACATTCAAAATTGCGAAGTTATTTAAATGTATTTAAATTGTTTGTAACTATACAATATGGAACTCAAATCATATGTAATATGTATCTTGTTTGATAGATATCAATTAATTTTATCATAAAAGGTTTTCAAAATCATAAAAAACTTAATTTATAAATTAAAAGATAATTGACAAACCAATTTAGATGGAAATAGTACTTTCTAAGGGTAAAATTGGAAGTTCGGCATGTTTTAATGGATATTTTTAGAAAGAAGATATTTATTTTGAGACATCCCAAAATAGAAAAAGAGATGTGTTAATTGGTACGGAGGAAGTAACTATTAAGTAGCAAAATACTCTCTTTTTCTTGATCAGCGGCAAAAAATACTCTTGACACTGTAAAAGTTTCTTCCATTTTACACTTTTACGTACGGTACACCCTCCACCCAATTCTGCTAGTCCCTTTTAAGATTTATTAAATCTTTTTAGAGTACAAGCATTTAATGCATATTTCCTCAAAAAATTAGTTTCATTTTCCGTTATTGTCCTTTGCTTCTGAGAGTTAAATTTTGAAAATTTAAACACTTTTTTGTTTGACTTTTCAAAAAGGACTATTTGGTATCCAAAAATAGAATAAATAACTTACAAAGTGGGACATAGGGGGTATTTCTTAGTAAGGAACGGTTCTCCTCACATAACCAACCCAACAATGCTATATGCAAGGAAAGCCTTGCAGGGAATCACACAGGGAAGGTCCTGCGAGGCCCAGTACGAATCCTGAACGACTAATCTGAACCGCTCAAGAATTTTAAAAACACATTTCGAGTGGGTCCGCTAAAAATCAACTCCATCCGATATGTTTAGATGCTCGATCCAAACTTTCATTTTTTCTTTTTTCATCCGAGCCATTCAAAAATGAAAGTTTGGATCAAACATCTACACACATCGGATGAAGCTGGTTTTTAGCGAGCCCACTTGAAATGTGTTTTTAAAATTTTTGAGCAGCTCGGATTAGTTGTTCGGGATCCGTACTGAGCCCTGCAGGGCCTTCCCTGCGTGATTCCCTGCAAGTCTTTCCTTGCACATATCATTTTTGTAACCAATAACACAAAATTTGACAAAACAAATGCAAACTACCCATTTTGGAGTCTCATGCAAATGATCAGAGCTGTTCAATTTGTTTAAAACATGTTTTTAGAGTACCCATAAAAAAATAATTCACTTGGATATCGGTAAATGCTTGATCGGATTATTTCTCTAAATTTGACAGGATAAAAACCGAATTCATTACAAAATTTTTGGACAAAACCAACTAGTTATCTGACTAATGTAAAACGAGAAAAACACAAGGTAATTGGTGTCTTTCAACCCTAACCGATACATTGAGCCTGACGCAAAAGATAGAAGAACACAAAGACCTAGATGATCTGATGGACAACCAAATATAAAAGCATCAATGAACTTCCAAAGCTACAAAATCTGACAAGCCACAGCACATATATCATTGTGAAGCAATTCAGAAAGAACCTGATTTGTAGACGAAATATTACTCTGAAGAGGAGACAAACAACTCTTGAAAAAACGAGAGACATAACTCTCACAAATTAAATGACAAGTAGTTGATTTGAGGAGACAAGAAAAGATCCATATTGTTTATATTTAGAGATTCTTATTGAAAGATATGTACAATTTTCAAGGGATGTGGAATAGTGGAATTGGACAAACAAACGTAGATGGAGGTAGCACTTTGGTAGTGTCTAAGCTGTTTCAATAAGCAAGTTTCATTAATTAGAGGCACGACATGATTTTTGGGTTGAATCTGTTCTATGTACCGTCTCATGTGGCAACAATAGGTTTCATTGAACTATGTTTAGTGCCGGAGTCAGGAATCAAAGTTGAAGAGGGCTAAACTACGTATGAAGTAATTTGGTGTATGATGATTTTCCAAGATTAACCTCTAGAGTTACTTTTGAGTGTTGTTTATATCCTCTCATTCAACAACACGCAATATATAGGACCCAGAAATCTAGTTGGACGGTGGTGCTCTACATGATTGTAGTGCACAATTTGGACCATCCAAAGTAATTTTAACGGTCCAAATATCATACTTATCTTACTTGTAAAATAAACTGGATTGTTAAAAACACTTTTGATAGCTTAGATTGTGCACTATAACTCTGTTGGCACTTTTGTCCTATAGAATCTCCAATTCTGACGCACAATGTCTTTGTAGTACGGTATCATTCACCAAAATTTAGTGTACTTAAAATGAATGTTTTTCGTAATTAATGGATTGGGAGCTAGGTAGTTGGTCATTCACTCACAATCACCCACTCCAAGTTTCAGAAAGAACAGCACTCCCTCCGTTCCAAAATACTTATTCAAATTGCACTATTCACACTTTTCAAAAAATTATTTAGATTTTGTTATTTATAATATTTTTTTATTATTTTGTTATCTTTGTATTATTATAAAACTAACTGAATTCTAACAATGAAGATTCATATTACAAATTATTACAAATTAAATTAATTATAATAATATTTTTGTAAGAAGGTCCGACTAGTGGAACATAAACATTTATTTAGAGACCGAAAGAGCAATATTATAGTAGATTATTTGATCGGATGTTTTAAAAATCTATGTACTTTGAAATAATCTCTCTAAATCAATTGTACAGTTGCATATCTTTCAACACACAAACTCATGATTCATTTGCTCGGTCCTGTTCTAAACTTACATAATTGCTATTAACTTTATACAGATTTGCATTCTTTAAAAATCTCTGTTGTTATTTTAAATTCTGTTCATTGCAAGGAAAAGTAGAAACAATAGGTAACCCTCAAAACAACGTCGTTTTTGTTAATTAAAAAATACGCATCGGATATTTTAATAAACTTAGAGTGTTTCACTTTTAATTTTTAGAGTGTTTTTAGAAATCTGTATTTTCATCCGATCTCTTAATTTTAATTAATTTATATTTTTCTTGTTTTGCCACTTCAATGTTTTGATTTGCGCAAGTAAGTTATTGTACTTCATTGTAGTTCAATGAGGAAATACAGAGTTAGAGAAAAAAAATTCCTCGCTAATTATTACAAAAGGCAACCAAATGTTTCCTCGCCTAATGAGTACAATTTGCGTGCCAAAAAATACTTATAAGCGACAAAAACTTATGTTTCGTTTGCTGAAAGGATACAACTTGCAAGAAAATGTATTTTACTCATTGTTTTATAATTGGCAACAAAAAATTGTTTCTTCTCACCAAATGTGTATCATTTGGAAGGAAAAATACTTTTGTCTCTAGATTTGGCTGCATTAGGCTACTTTTGTTCCAAATAATTTGTCAAATAAAGCGAAGATATACTAATGCAAGTAATTTTGCATTTCAAAAAACAGGCTGCAGATCCTATTTTTGTTAACGGTTCAACTCTCATGACCTTAGAACATGACTTGGTACTCCTAGAGAACCAGATTCCATTCTTAGTGCTTGAGAGATTGTTCCCACTCACTCTGGCTCGGATCCCAAATAATCCCCTGAAGAACTTGTCGCTTACCCATTATGTGATTCTACCAAAGGTTGACCAGCTGATGCGTCCAGCAGAAGGAAAATCCACCACCAGAAGTAGCACGGAAACTTCTTGTTGGCCTTGTCGTGACTGCATCCTTTGGGTTTCAGGCAACAAAATCAATAATTCTAAACCTGAAGAAAAAGTTCATAGTGAAGAAGTTGTTTCAAGTAACAAAGAAGATTCAACCGACACTGGTAGTCCAAAAACTTCTTGGTGGCCTCGTGACTGCATCCGTTGGGTTTCGGGCAACAAAATCAATAAACCTGAAGAAAAAGTTCCACTTAAAGAAGTTGTTTCAAGTGAACAAGAAGTTTCAAGGGGTAATGCTAAGCGCTACCATCATATCCTCCATAAACTACATGATGATTACCTTCCTCAAGATCAAAAAGAAACAGAACAGGAAGTACTTACTGAAGAATTGCCCTCTGCATCAGATCTGGTCTATGCAGGAGTGAAGTTTATACGCGGTACAGGAGATGATCTGTTCAAGGTCAAGTTCATTGAACCTAAAGGCCTATTTTGGTGGTATCGTAGGGCTTGTTTCAAAATCCCATTTCTAGTAGTAGACGACGCGACGGAGTCAGTCCTCAGGAACTTCATTGCTTTTGAACAGTGTTGCCCCGGCCAATCGCAGCACTTTACTGTTGGGAAACGAATCCCAGAACCCAGTAATTACGCGTACAGATTAAACAACAAAAATAAACACAAACCCTACAAGGCGGAATTAGGGTTTACCTCTCATCCGTAGACACCAACGCTGGTTGACTTGTTTATTTTAGAACTTGACAGACCTAATTACTGTATGCAACAAGCTTTGCTCGACAGTACCTCATGATCTTCTGCCATATTCCCTTATATCTCGATCATGTAGCCAAGTGTGGACTTCTACATGATCTCTTTGTTCTCTCTCTCACAGCCTCTATTCTAATTTTCTGAATGACTGTTTTTGACCTAGAGAACATAACGATATATCTATAGGGCTAGAGCAGGGACTTGAGGAGAAATAAATTTGGGCTCCTTGTGTAAATAAGAAAACCTAATCCTACCTGAATTCTATTCTTATTTCACAAATTATAATTCACACCACTGAAGAATTATAATTGCACTCCCATCTTTATCTCGATTATATTTCGAGCTCCACATTATTAAATACTTATTAATCTCCCCACGTTAAGAATACAGATACCCGTTGATTAAATGTCAATTACTAACAATCTCCCACTAATCAACATCTTATAAAACACCTTGAGACTAACCACTTAACTTATTCGATATGTCGGATACAAATATCCACCTGCAGGGTTTGACATAACCGAAACTTATAAGTTTACTTAAGGGGGTATCATCAATCTCTAACGAGACGTGGATTCTATCAATAATTAATATCCATATATTTCATGCATATAATGTTGTGACCCAACTCACCAAGACTATTGACCGTGAAAAAAGATCTCACTTTATAAGAATCAAAGTCAACAACATTAAATGTATATATGTATTAATTATATCCAGATTAAGAGCATAAGTATTCTTAATAACTATAAGGTTCTAAATATCTTGAAATGTTAGTGCTAAGACAATTACCTTAAATGGTCCTGTTCAATACACACAAAAATGTACTAGCACAATGAGTCGGAACTAGAACCGTTCCCTGAGTCAAGACAAACCTACTAAAACATTATACTACAATCCTACTGATGGTGTGTCAAATTCCATCTAAGATTGTGAACCAAAACTTATATTCCACAAGAACCGATGATCCAATCTTCTGTGTGTAAGCCGTACTCTACACACTGGATCATCTACTATATAGAATAAAAGACACATGCACAACATACAATTATATCATGCAAACATTGCTCATAATAGATTCTCATAAAAAAGGGATAAACTGATTAATAATTAACTAATTAAATATTAATCCATTACATAAAAGCATGGCTTTTAGTATAAGTTTCAAACAATCTCCCACTTAGACTCAAAACCATGCTGCCACGCATCTCACTTCCATGCCCTCTACATGACTATCAAAAGTCTTGGCATGTAAGCCATTTGTAAAAGGATCTGCTAGGTTGTTTGCTGATGGAATCTTGGTCACAGCTACATCACCTTTCTATACGATCGCTCGTATCAGGTGATGCTTACACTCGATGTGTTTTCCCTTCTTATGAATCTTTGGCTCCTTCGAGTTAGCAACTGCACAACTATTGTCACAATAGATTGAAATTGCTGACTGTATTGAAAGTACCACTTCTAGATCCATCAAGAAGCTCTTGAGCCAAACGGCTTCTTGGCTACCTCAAAAATTACCACATACTCGGCCTCCATGGTGGAATCTACAATATACGATCACTAGATACTCCACCAACTCATGGCTCTACCTCATAGGGAAAACACATATCTCGATGTTGACTTTCTGAAACTCTTATATAATATAAAGTCTTAATCTGTGTACCCACAAGGCACTAGACTGTCTGACTGGTACACCAACGTATAATCTTTAGTTCTTTTCAGATACTTAAGTATACATTTTATATCAGTCCAATCTTCTTGTCTAGGGTTAGACTGAAATCTGCGAACCATGCCGACAGCAAAGCAAATATCAAGTCTAGTTCACAGCATAGCATACATGAGGCTTCCTATTGCTGAAGCATTAGGAACTCTCTTCATTTTCTCCATTTCCTAAGATGTCTTAAGACACTAATCCTTGGACAGATTGACTCCGTATTTGAAAGGAAGCAATCATTTCTTGGAATCCTGCATGCTAAAACGGGCAAGGATCGCATCGATATAGGAAGCTTGAGAAGCCTAACATCCTTTGCTTGATCTCACAAAAATTTAATCCCAAGGATGTGACAGGCTACTCCTAAATCCCTTATATCGAACTAGCTAAATAACCACAACTATACCGAAGATAACACTCCAACATCGTTTTTGATGATTAAGATATCATCCACATATAGCAATACAAACACCACCACATTTCCATTGCGCTTCCTGTACACACACGACTTATCCAGACATTGATCAAAACCAAAAGATTTGATCACTTGATCAAAACGGATGTTCTAAAACCTAGATGCCTGCTTAAGTCCATAAATTGACTTCTTAAGCTTGCACAACATGTGCTCTTGACCTTTTGCTATGAATTCATCTGGTTGCATCATGTAAATGCATTCACCCAGATTGCCATTAAGGAACGCAGTCTTCACATCCATTTGCCAAATCTCATAATCGAGATGAGCCGCAATGGATAAGAGAATCCGGATGGACTTAAGCATGGCTACCGGCGAAAACGTTTCCTCATAATCGATCCCTTCTTTTTTAGTATAACATTTCGCAACAAGCCTAGCTTTATAGGTTTCAACCTTCCCGTCCGCTCCTCTCTTCTTCTTATAAATCCACTTGCATCCGACGGGTTTTATCCCTTCGGGTGGTTCTACACGATCCTAGACTTGATTTGAGTACATAGACTCCATCTCTGAATTCATAGCCTTTTGCCAAAATTTCGCATCTTTATCTTTTAATGCCTCATTGTAGTTACAGGAATCGGCATGTTGTTCATCAGGGATCAAATCTGAGGACTCTCCCAACAATGAATACCGACTGGGTGGAACAATAACCCTCCCACTACGACACGGTATTGGTGTGTTGACAACAATTTCATGTGATTTAGCCTCTTGTACTATTGGTATTGAAGAAGTCTGTACCGATCTATTTTCTCTCAATTCTTCTAGAACAATCTTACTACTGGGCTCGTGATCTATGACATAGTCTTCTTCTAAGTATCAAGCATTGGTGCTAACAATGACCTTATGATCCTTAGGACTATAAAATAGAGTAACTTTCGTTCCTCTAGGGTACCCCACCAAAACAAACAAACATTTGTCCTTGATTCCAATTTATCTGTTTTCCCTTTCAGCACATGTGCTGGACTACCCCAATTCTGAACATGCCATAGACTAGTTTTGCTCCCAGTCCATAGTTTTGCGGGTGCAGTTGGTACTAGCTTAAATGGTACCAAGTTAAGAATGTACGCTATTGTTTCCAGTGCATGTCCCCAAAACGAATTTAGTAAATTTGAATAAGTCATCACTGATCTCACCATATCCATAAGAGTCTTTTCCTTCTTTCTGCTACACCATTATGTTGTGCATACCTAGCGCAGACAACTGGGATGTAATCCCTTTTGCTGCCACTAGTTCCTAAATACTTCCAAGAGGTATTCGCCACCACGATGAGATCGCAGTGTCTTGATACATTTATCCAGACACTTTCCCGTTTCCGGTCTATGCTCCTTGAATTTCTCAAAGCATTCGGACTTATGGTGTATCAAATAAATGTAACCATGTCTTGAGTAATCATCAATAAAAGTATTGAAATACTCAAAATCACCTCTACCCCGGATGTTCATAGGTACACACAGATCAAAGTGAACCAATTTCAACGTTTCATTGGCTCTCCCTTTCCTGAAAAAGGGCATCTTGGTCATTTTACGTTCCAAACAGGATTCACAGACCGGAAATGCTTCCACTTCTAATGAACCCAAAGATCCATTTTTAACCAGTCTAGAAATTCTATTTAGATTAATATGACCTAGGTGTAAGTGCCAAAGATACGTTTGGTTCAACTCATAAGGCTCATTTCTCTTATATGGTAATTTATTAGTGATAGTCAATTCATTTAGTTGCATTATAGGAACAATATCATTAATAATGTAGAGATTGCCATCTAATGAATCAGAACAGATAAAATGTTTATTTAACTTAATAACCACAGAGTTATTAAAAATAAACCAAATATCCATTTACAACCAAATTTAGAAACCGAAACTAAGTTTCTCCTAATTCAATGATCATAAAGACAATCTCTTGAAATTAAACGCCTACTGCAACTGTTGCTACTTTTGTAGCACTTCCCATATGTAGATAAATCTCCTCATCACTAAGTCTCTTGGTTTCCTGGAACCTTTGCAAGCTGAATTGCAAACATGATTAGTGACACCCGTATCTACACACCAGGTACTGGTAGATAACACCGCTAAACATGATTCAACTACTAGTGAAAAAAAAATTTCCTTGATTATTCAATTTATTGAGAAAATTCGGATAACCTTCTTGTAATAACCCGAAATTTCGTAAATAAAAATTTCGATTTATTAATGCGGTTTTATTTTTAAATAAGTATAGCTTATAATTTAGTTTGGTTAGAATAAACGAATTAGATTTAATCTGTTTATTTATACTTTTCGCACCGTAAATGAACGCGTGCACACCGAGTATTTCACTACACTGCGTCCGGAAGCCGTACTAAATCCCCAACTCCTATTTTGTTTTATTAAAACTAGCCTTTGATTTAGTGGGAATTTACTCATAACCTAAAACTAGCCTTTGATTTAGTGGGAATTTACTCATAACCTAAGTTTAGCCTTTGATTTAGTGGGAAATTATTCCTAACCTAAAACTAGTCTTTAAACCTAAATTTTTCTTTTGCAAAAGGTTGTTTGGACACTTGTGGGGAAGGTATATGGCTGATTATTTTTGGGGAAGGTGAGTCTCATTGCTTCACTATAAATAGCTCACTCACCTTGCTTCATTTCTTACACCAAAACCTTCCAACTTCTCCACTTTGTGCTTTCTAGTGTTCTTGAGTGAGTTCTTGAGTGTTCTTCTTGAAACTCATCCTAAACCACTACACTCCACCACCCTCGACCACCCCTAGATCTTAGAAAGGTAGAATAAGTTAGCAAGAAAGCGTTCGAGCAAAGGTCGACTAGTCGTTACGCCGCCGGAATTCAACTAGCTTATCGGCTTCCGACTAATCATCGGAATTAAGGTAGATACTTTATCTTAACTTTAGATTAGTATTTACTAGTTCATATTAATGATGTTATTATTTTGCTTAAACATGCCTAAATATGATTAAACGTGATTATGTTGGTGATTAGTGATTTTATGAACAATTAGACTTTGAAAATCACACTTAGTCGTTACTATGCACGATTTAAAATTGACTATCAAAATGCACCGTTATAATGTTCGATGGACTTTTGGAAAACTAAATTACCCAGTTGTAATGCCCGAATGAAAATCGACTTTTCAAATTTACGCAGTTATAATGCCCGACTGATTTTCTGAACAAAAGAGCTTTTCAAGTGAAATGAGATTTTCCAGGATTATTGAATAAATATTCTTAATCTATTCAGACTAACAAATAGAATCTATGACTAGCATGTCTAGTCAGGCTTTTTCTTGGTTTAGCCCAAACCAAGTGGCGATCCGAAGAACGGATCTTAAAACACGCCAAACGGATTCAACTACTGGAGTTTTCTAGTAGGGTTTTCTTTCTTGGTTTAGCCAAAACCAAGTGGCGACTCGACAAATGGTTCTTAAAATACGCCAACAAAAAATCCAAAAGTGAGCATAACTTTTAAATGTTGTTTTAAATTATCGGAAGAAAGAACTTTTGTCTTTTAGTAACACGGTTATCGTGAAATGTTTTTAAACGAAAAGTTTATCGTGAAACAATTTCTAAACGGAAGATTTTTATGTAATATGGCATGTGCATGTTTTTCCGAGACGGTACGACACAACACATTTTTCAAGAAAGTGATCGATTGTTTTTAAATGGAAGAGATAGAGATGAGAATGAAAATGATGTTGTAATTAAAATACTGCCATTAGAGTACCGCCTCAGTTCCCCGGGGTGAACTGGTGGCCAAAGCTCAATGGAACTATACGGTAGTGCTGTTTATAGTTCTCCTCAAATTCTGCGGGTGAATTTGACGGTCAGAACTTACTCAGTACAACACATAGTAAACGGATCTTATAAACAGGCTGTTAAGTTCGGTGCTATAAGAAAACTGGGACTATGTCGTGTGTGACGCGGAGATAGCGGAACTCATACTGCAGGAGTCAGTATATGGGTGGCCGAACCTTCGAACGGAAAGGTTGGTGACCGTTAGAACGGGGTTGTAGAACGGGCCAATAACTTTCGAGAGATGTGAGATGTTGACATGGTTGAAATTTGAAGAAGAATGTTGTTATGAGAAAATGATACGAGATACTGACACTGCACTCTAGATTTTGAAATGATATGAGATATTGATTTTATTAAAGCTGCACTCTGATTTGGAAAGAAATGGGATACTGATGCATTGACACGCATGAACTTACTGTTTTGATAAATGATTTTCAACTATTTACCTGCCAACTTTATTGTTCTAGAATTGCTAGTTTAATGTTGGGGTAGAGTATCTATTGAGCGTCCTCGCTCACGGTTTCGCCCTGGCATAATACCACGATGTTGCTTCGCGACTCTGACGTATTATGCTAGATTATCTCGTTGGACAGGAATACCTTTACGGAGAACACGGAGCCGGAGGAGCTGCCGGAATGGAGATCCACCAAGCGGAGGAATTTGCGGAGCCGTAGAACCCACCCGGTCTGCCTATTTGTAATCTGCGGAGGACAGATTATTCTCATTAAACTTTATGTTATTATAATTTATGTTACGTACGGAGCCATAGAGTCCACCTTGTTTACCTCTTTGTAATCTATGAAGGATAGATCATCTATATTTATTTTTGGTTATTATTATTACAGTTTAAGACCGACTTTAAATTGTAATAATAATCCATAACGCTTTTCCCAAAAATGCGGGGTGTTACAAGTGGTATCAGAGCCCTAGGCTCAAACACTCGGCCTTGGGTAGAATGGGTAGATCACTTTCCGAGAGCGTAACCTGAATAAATGTCCGTACTTTGTACTTTTGCTACTCTAAAAAAATATCCTATTTGCTAACGGTGTAGTTATAGGTATATATGAGCCATTACCAAGCGTAGGGAAGCGAAACTTGAGAACACTTAGGATTTGACTGTTTGTGACATGTGTCCTGCTCACATGTCAGTATCAGTATAAATATGTGCTCAAAGATAACGTTTAGCAGCAGTAAATCCTTTCCGAATTTAGATTTTAGCCGTAGTGTTATGCTATTATTTTCAAAAAGGGTATTCTAGACTAAATTTCCTACGAATTTCCAACTCTAGAATGGCGATTACACGTAACAATGGTGAGGACTCGTCCAACAGAACCAACGGTAACCTTGACCTCACACAACTCATGCAAGCCTTCATTGCTGCGCTCAACGCAAACTGACCCCCACCTAACAACCCACCTGGACCCATGACCCATACTCAAGCGATGAACGAGTTCTGCAAGAGACGACCACCTGTCTTTCACGGTGAACCTAACCCTACCCTAGCCGAGGCTTGGCTGAAGGAGATCAAGGTGATTCTCAGCACTCTAGGAATCAACCAGGATAACCACCGCGTAGCTCTCACTGCCTACCAACTCCAAGGAGAAGCCCGACACTGGTGGGAGATGATTGAGGTCACTTATAACATTGAGACCATGACTTTCGAGGAGTTTGAGAATATCTTCCTGGACAAGTACTTTCCTGCTCCAGTAAAACAGGCAAAGATCCAGGAATTTCAGAACCTACAGCAAGGTTCAATGACGGTGACGCAGTACGTCGCTAAATTTGAGGAGCTGTACCGCTATGGTCGTGCTACTATCCCTACTGAGGAGGACAAGGTCCGGAAGTTTGAATGGGGACTTGGCTCGACTCGCAAGACAGTGATGGGAATGGGCTATACTACCTATGCTGAGGCAGTGAAATGTGCCCTAAGGATGGAGAGAGAAGAAGCAGATTTTAGGACTAGGCGTCAAGGAAGTGGTTCAGGAGGACCTATCAGGATTGTGCAGAACGGCAACGATCGTGGGCCCTACCCAGCCAGACCTAACCAAGTTAACACCCAGCCTTGGAGGAGGAATGAAGTCAGGCAAGGACCGCCGCCACAAAATTCCAATTTTAACAACCAACTAGTCAAGTGTTACAACTGTGCGGGCTATGGACACTACAGTCGCAACTGTCCTCATCCGAGGAAGGACGGTTTCACCTATGGGAATCAACAGCAGCAGCAGCCGTAGCCGCTTCAGAACTATGGCAAACAGCCTATGCAACAGAACGCTAGGCCAGCACATCAGAATAACTGGAATGGAAAGCAGCAGGTCAAGGCACCTCAGAACGGGACAGGACGCTTGTATGCTCTGCATGCTGAGGATCACATCCAGGAGCAGGAACCTTCTGTGATTCAAGGTACGCTACTGCTATTTAGTACCTACGTTCAAACTTTATTTGACACTGGAGCATCGTGTTCGTTTATATCAGCTGCATGCGTATCTGCACTAGGATTAGACACAGAACCCCTAAAGAATAAGATGACAATAACATCACCTTAAAGCGCTAGTTTACCAGTTAATCTAATTTGTAGAGGCTGCGAGTTAGAAGTAAGTAATATCCAACTAACCTGTGACTTACACGTGATCGAGATGGCTGACTTCGACTTAATTATGGAGATGGATCGGTTGTCAACTCATCGAGCTGTCATTGATTGCCATCAAAAGATAGTAACGGCTTTCACCCCTGATAGGACGTGTTTCCGTTTTAAGGGGGATAGACAGGTTGTGAATTCGGCAACTCGACGCTCGTAATGGCAGAACCAACTGTTCGGATGGCTAGCTAGTCTCCAGTTGGAAGAATCTGACCGAGAAGAGTTAGGACTGCCACACATCGTCTGTGACTATACTGACGTGTTTCCTGACAATCTACCTGGAATAACCGCCACAAAGATAGATCAATTTTACCATCAAGCTTCAACCTGGAACCGCCCTAATTTCGATAGCCCCATATAATATAGCGCCGACAGAACTGAAGGAATTGAAGACCCAACTACAAGAGTCGTCAGAGAAATGATACATCAAACCGAGTACTTCACCATGAGGAGCACCTGCACTATTCGTGAAGAAGAAAGAAGGAACCTTACGACTGTGCATTGACTATAGGCAACTGAACCAAGTCGCGATCAAGAATCGCTATCCACTGCCTAGAATAAATGACCTGATTTTCATCCGCAGACTGATGGACAGACGGAGAGGACAATCCAGACCTTGGAAGATATGCTTAGGGCTTGTGCCTTCGATTTCACAGGGAATTGGGAACGACATCTACCATTGGTAGAATTCGCTTACAATAACAGTTATCAAGCTAGCATAAAGATGGCCCCCTACGAAGCTCTGTACGGCCGCCCTTGTCAATCACCGGTTTGTTGGACTGACGCCGGAGAAACGAGATTGCTAGGACCTGATTTGGTCAGATACACAACGGAGAAGATCAAGCTGATTCAACAGAGACTGCTTACTGCGCAGAGCTGACAGAAGAGTTATGCGGATCGAAGAAACAGACCTTTGTCATTCAAAGAGGGAGACCATGTGTTTCTGAAGATTAGACCCCAGAGAGGAGTAATTAGATTCGGGAAGAAGGGAAAACTATCCCCACGATACATCGGCCCATTTGAGATTTTGGAGAAAATTGGACAAGTAGCATACCGGTTAGCATTACCGCCACAAATCGACCGAGTGCATAATGTTTTTCATGTCTCTATGTTAAGGAAGTATCTTGCCCTGCCAATACACGTGTTAAACTGGGGGGATTTTGATATAGATGAAGACGCAACTTTTGAGGAAGAGCCGGTTGAAATTCAGGATAGTATGGAGAAGAGTATCCGCAATAGGACTATCCGATTAGTACGAGTTTTGTAGAAACATCGGGGGATGGAGGAAACAACTTGGGAAAGAGAAGAAGCCATGAGAGCTAATTATCCGCAACTGTTTCCACCTGTCGAGTAATCTGAATTTCGAGGACGAAATTTGTTAAGGGGGATAGGTTGTAATAACCCGAAATTTCGTAAATAAAAATTTCGATTTATTAATGCGGTTTTATTTTTAAATAAGTATAGCTTATAATTTAGTTTGGTTAGAATAAACGAATTAGATTTAATCTGTTTATTTATACTTTTCGCACCGTAAATGAACGCGTGCACACCGAGTATTTCACTACACTGCGTCCGGAAGCCGTACTAAATCCCCAACTCCTATTTTGTTTTATTAAAACTAGCCTTTGATTTAGTGGGAATTTACTCATAACCTAAAACTAGCCTTTGATTTAGTGGGAAATTATTCCTAACCTAAAACTAGTCTTTAAACTTAAATTTTTCTTTTGCAAAAGGTTGTTTGGACACTTGTGGGGAAGGTATATGGCTGATTATTTTTGGGGAAGGTGAGTCTCATTGCTTCACTATAAATAGCTCACTCACCTTGCTTCATTTCTCACACCAAAACCTTCCAACTTCTCCACTTTGTGCTTTCTAGTGTTCTTGAGTGAGTTCTTGAGTGTTCTTCTTGAAACTCATCCTAAACCACTACACTCCACCACCCTCGACCACCCCTAGATCTTAGAAAGGTAGAATAAGTTAGCAAGAAAGCGTTCGAGCAAAGGTCGACTAGTCGTTACGCCGCCGGAATTCAACTAGCTTATCGGCTTCCGACTAATCATCGGAATTAAGGTAGATACTTTATCTTAACTTTAGATTAGTATTTACTAGTTCATATTAATGATGTTATTATTTTGCTTAAACATGCCTAAATATGATTAAACGTGATTATGTTGGTGATTAGTGATTTTATGAACAATTAGACTTTGAAAATCACACTTAGTCGTTACTATGCACGATTTAAAATTGACTATCAAAATGCACCGTTATAATGTTCGATGGACTTTTGGAAAACTAAATTACCCAGTTGTAATGCCCGAATGAAAATCGACTTTTCAAATTTACGCAGTTATAATGCCCGACTGATTTTCTGAACAAAAGAGCTTTTCAAGTGAAATGAGATTTTCCAGGATTATTGAATAAATATTCTTAATCTATTCAGACTAACAAATAGAATCTATGACTAGCATGTCTAGTCAGGCTTTTTCTTGGTTTAGCCCAAACCAAGTGGCGATCCGAAGAACGGATCTTAAAACACGCCAAACGGATTCAACTACTGGAGTTTTCTAGTAGGGTTTTCTTTCTTGGTTTAGCCAAAACCAAGTGGCGACTCGACAAATGGTTCTTAAAATACGCCAACAAAAAATCCAAAAGTGAGCATAACTTTTAAATGTTGTTTTAAATTATCGGAAGAAAGAACTTTTGTCTTTTAGTAACACGGTTATCGTGAAATGTTTTTAAACGAAAAGTTTATCGTGAAACAATTTCTAAACGGAAGATTTTTATGTAATATGGCATGTGCATGTTTTTCCGAGACGGTACGACACAACACATTTTTCAAGAAAGTGATCGATTGTTTTTAAATGGAAGAGATAGAGATGAGAATGAAAATGATGTTGTAATTAAAATACTGCCATTAGAGTCCCGCCTCAGTTCCCCGGGGTGAACTGGTGGCCAAAGCTCAATGGAACTATACGGTAGTGCTGTTTATAGTTCTCCTTAAATTCCGCGGGTGAATTTGACGGTCAGAACTTACTCAGTACAACACATAGTAAACGGATCTTATAAACAGGCTGTTAAGTTCGGTGCTATAAGAAAACCGGGACTATGTCGTGTGTGACGCGGAGATAGCAGAACTCATACTGCAGGAGTCAGTATATGGGTGGCCGAACCTTCGAACGGAAAGGTTGGTGACCGTTAGAACGGGGTTGTAGAACGGGCCAATAACTTTCGAGAGATGTGAGATGTTGACATGGTTGAAATTTGAAGAAGAATATTGTTATGAGAAAATGATACGAGATACTGACACTGCACTCTAGATTTTGAAATGATATGAGATATTGATTTTATTAAAGCTGCACTCTGATTTGGAAAGAAATGGGATACTGATGCATTGACACGCATGAACTTACTGTTTTGATAAATGATTTTCAACTATTTACCTGCCAACTTTATTGTTCTAGAATTGCTAGTTTAATGTTGGGGTAGGGTATCTATTGAGCGTCCTCGCTCATGGTTTCGCCCTGACATAATACCACGATGTTGCTTCGCGACTCTGACGTATTATGCTAGATTATCACGTTGGACAGGAATACCTTTACGGAGAACACGGAGCCGGAGGAGCTGCCGGAATGGAGATCCACCAGGCGGAGGAATTTGCGGAGCCGTAGAACCCACCCGGTCTGCCTATTTGTAATCTGCGGAGGACAGATTATTCTCATTAAACTTTATGTTATTATAATTTATGTTACGTACGGAGCCATAGAGTCCACCTTGTTTACCTCTTTGTAATCTATGAAGGATAGATCATCTATATTTATTTTTGGTTATTATTATTACAGTTTAAGACCGACTTTAAATTGTAATAATAATCCATAACGCTTTTCCCAAAAATGCGGGGCGTTACACTTCTTCTAGTGTCCTTTCTGCTTATAGTGAAAACACTTGCCGTTAGGCTTTTCCACTCTACTTCCAAGCTCATAAACTGTCTGAGGAACCGTTGCTTGTTGTTGAACCTTTTCCTGCTTCTTACTGCCTTCTGGCTAGGAAGTAGAAACCTCTTCAACTACAATTACAGTTGTCTATTTATTAACCAAAAGACCCTTGCTAATTTAACGCTCTTTCAACAATTTCGTCAAATAATAATGCATTTTGTTCATATTGTAATTTAGGCGGAACTGCTGAAAAAGCTTGGTAAGCAACTGGAACACAATATCAACCTGGGTTTCCCCATTGATTTCAGCTCCTGGGATTTCTAGTTCATTCAAAAGACCTATTATCTTCAGAACATAATCCCTTTACTGGGGTTCCTTTACCAATGGTTAATTCCCCAAATCTCACATTACAACTTGCCTAGGCGCACCCCAAATCTTTATTTTAGGTTATGCATCATGTCATAGGCAGTTTCTAAAAAACTGATGCTGATGTTGCAATACATTAGAAGCTAAAATGTAACACCGTGCCATCTCATCAGTTTTAACCCAATCCATATATATCGGATTTCAGGTTCTGTTGCAATTTCAATGGGTTTGATAGAGCACACCTCAGAGAACACAAATTTGGTCCCCTAAGCAGTCGACACAATATCCAGATCCTTTTCTAGTCAATATAATTAAGACCAGTAAATTTGTTTGACAATGTCATTAAGTGGATTGAAAAAGTTCATTTTTTGAATCTGAGAATCACATAACAACAATTATGAAGGGCAATCAAAACTTTTTGTATTTCTATTAAATTAGTTCCCTCAACCAGTCTATTAAAATAAAAACATTAGCAACCCTACACACCGTGAAGAGTATGCCTCGATGGGTAGGTCCACTACTCTTCATCAGTCGTGTAGATAGGCACAACCTTTTAATTTTACTATCTAGACACTAAACCGTGCCCAATAAAATTAAATAGCTAATTTGCTTCGCTCCTATAAATAAAAGCAGTGACTCAGATGGAAAGGATACTCGTTATTTATAGCTAAGTGTATACCATTACCTTAACTTCAAGATCCATTGTTCCGTAATGAACTACCCCAGATGGAGGAGTAGTCCACACAACAATTATCTTGGAGCTATCCTCTAAGGAAGTAAATACTGATGATGCCATAATTAATTTCGTCCGATGGGGAGGAAGGCACTAAAACTAACACATAAAACTTAATTATATCATCTACATACTAGTAATGGAGACCATGGGATTTATACAAAATAAACTCCCTCTCCCACTTAGTAATTTAAAAAATTTGTGAGGGTTATCAAAATTAACATGTTTGCAAAAATCGTGGTCTAGGTCAAAAGCCAAATATTACCATGTTGTCCAAATATGGTAAACTATCACACATGCAAACAAGATGAATATACAAATATTCATAGAAAGGAAACATAAATAATATGTATCCCAGCTATTATGGTCAAAGATGCAATCCTTGAGCAATAAGGAATCCTTCCAGTCTTGAAATCCTTAAGCAGTCAGGAATCCTTCGAGTCTTGAAATTCTTAAGCAATAAGGAATCCTTTCCAAACTTGAAATCTTTAAGCAATACATACGTAGAAGACTTAGATACTTTGAATCAATCCAGGAAACCAAAATCCAACCATACTTAGGCAAGAAAAATCGGATCTGAAAATTTTCCCGAGTAAACTACACAGCCTTCAGTATTTTGGACTTTTCTCCCTCATCCGAACTCCGATTGAACTGATTCCAATTGGGTTGGATTTGAAATTCAATTATCTACAACTTCTGTGAAGAACAGAATTTTCAATTCTGATGTTTACTGGGTCAAAACAGCATTGCAATCTGACCCTAAAAATCTGAAAAAATTCTGCTGCGAGCCAAACATTCTTTTTTCTTGACAAAACTTATCTTCTTGTAAAAAAAATTGTTTTCTCCATATCTTATGCCCCATTACAGAATCTGTAATCTTACAACAGATCTATATATCTAAAACGATGCAACTGAAGAAACAAAGATTACATCAAAAACTTATACGTCCCACATACTACTATTACAGATTACAAAACTAAACTTGTAATAAAAAAACACTAATAGTAACCACACATAAAACAATTACAAAGCGTGGGATCCAATCACACAATCAAAAACATGTGTGACCATAATAATGGGATAATTGATTCTGCAAAGCAGACGTCAGAACAAACTAGAACTCTGCAAAACAACGGTTAGCACAGTTCTATATCTATGTTCTACGGACAACATGGCTTGTTTAATCCATACGCATGATTACAGCCCGCTCTGATACCACTGTTGGGAAACGAATCCCAGAACCCAGTAATTACGCGTACAGATTAAACAACAAAAATAAACACAAACCCTACAAGGCGGAATTAGGGTTTACCTCTCATCCGTAGACACGAACGCTGGTTGACTTGTTTATTTTAGAACTTGACAGACCTAATTACTGTATGCAACAAGCTTTGCTCGACAGTACCTCATGATCTTCTGCCATATTCCCTTATATCTCGATCATGTAGCCAAGTGTGGACTTCTACATGATCTCTTTGTTCTCTCTCTCACAGCCTTTATTCTAATTTTCTGAATGACTGTTTTTGACCTAGAGAACATAACGATATATTTATAGGGCTAGAGCAGGGACCTGAGGAGAAATAAGTTTGGGCTCCTTGTGTAAATAAGAAAACCTAATCCCACCTGGATTCTATTCTTATTTCACAAATTATAGTTCACACCACTAAAGAATTATAATTGCACTCCCATCTTTATCTCGATTATATTTCGAGCTCCACGTTATTAAATACTTATTAATCTCCCCACGTTAAGATTACAGATACCCGTTGATTAAATGTCGATTACTAACATTTACGTCTTATGCGATACTCATGGACATGCTTGTGAGCTATGATAAGGACGTCCAAGTACTCAAAAAGGCCGAAGTCTTGCGTCACTACTTGGGTGCCGCTAAAGATGTCACCGAGCTATTCAACAAGCTAGCCAAGGAAGTTTCTTATGGAGAGTTCTTCTTCGCTGACATGTGCAACAGAGCCATCAGGTATAGGAAGCATTTTTGGCCGAAGAATATGGCATACGTGAGACGCAAGTATTTTGCTTCTCCCTGGACGTTCATAGCTTTCTGTTTGGGCTTCATCGCTTTTGGCATTACCATTACGAATTTCATCCACGGTTTCCTTACATAAACCCCTATGATCATGACCATTTTGTCATGTTTCCAAGTAGAACTTTTAGAGCATCCCTAAGAGCAATGTTTCTGTGTTGGAAGGGAAGATAAGCTTGATCTATGAGTGGGCCATGTGTGTGTGATTTAGAGACAGAGAGAGTTGAAGAGTAGGGCCATACCAACTGAGTATTTCGGTGCATCATGAGATGCCAAGTGTATTGTATATTATAGTTTAGCTATATATCTTTGGGCTTGTGTTATGTGCAATTTGTGGGAGAAAGAGAAAGAGAAAGAGAAGAAAAGAGAGAGAGGGCACAGAAAGGAGTAACGTGGGAGCGCCTTCGGGGGTCTCCCATCATCAGTTTGGGTATCTGTGCATGAGAGTGTGAGAATGAATTGTATATATTGTTTGAGTGGTTGTATTATTTGACAGATAATTCAAAGTACTGTGAGTTTGGCTGTGTGAATAATTTCTCTATTTTCCCATCATTCTGAATGTATGGCTGTAGAAACAGAGTAAGTTTGCCCATTGATAGTATCATTTCCTCTTTAGCGTTAGTGTTCAACTTGAATAGTTCAAGTAAATTTAGTGATTAATACAAGACTATCAAGTCCGGTTTGTTGATATTGGGATACGTTTATTCTGATAAATTCAAAAGGAACTCGACAGAGCCACAGAGAGGATTTCTCCGACTCCCCCGCACGAATTAAAAAAACCAAATAAGGAATGTTATTCAATGCAACTAGCCAGTCTTATTCATTTACAAATTGCACAAAAAAAACAAAAAAACAAATTAACTGCAAAGAAAAGTGTCAGTTCACGTGAGGGAGGCCTCCCCTCACGTGGTCGAGTTTCTGCCCGAGTTAGTTGTCTCACCTCATCAATCCATGCCTTTAGGTGCATCCATATCGCTCACCTAAGTTTAATTAAGATAATCTAGAAATTGCTCCACTTTTGGTAATTTACCCTTTTTTCTTCCATGTTAAAGACTAGTAAAACCCAAGTTTCGATTTTAGAACAAGAAAAATGCAAAACCCATGGTCTGGCTTTCCATCTCCGTTAGTGGGCACATAATAAGCAATGGAGTTGACATCGGTTTGGGTCGGTTGAGAATTTTTACCCGACATAGTGTAAAAAAAAAGCCAAGTCAGTAACTTCCGTTACCAATTTAGGCTTAGTTTTCCATTTGCTAAAATCAACTTGATTTTAGCAAATGTCCATTTTAGCAAATGGAAAACTAAGCCTTAATGGAATTTTATCTTGTGAATTTTGTGATCATAACACAAGGAGGAAAGTGTAGATACATTCTAAAGAAACAGCATCGCTCATAATCAATGCAAGATATATGACTTGAAAGCAAGACTCCAGCCGCCGTTCACAAAGAAGAAAGCAAAACTCCAGCATTACAATCCTACCAAAGTTAAACTGCACAATACTTCGGAGACAAACTGAATTGTTAACTTTTGGCAAAGGTAATTTCAACTCACCTAATATGACAACTGTTGGGCTCTCTTTGTCATCATGAGAAATTTTGAAAGAGACATTTGAAAACTCGAAAAGTGAAATGCAGAATCAGTAATGGACACAACTTACCTTTAGCATCTTCTTGCAAGCAGGGCCTCGTAATCACATGATGTAGGCATGATTGAACACGGGTCTCTTCCAAACTGGACAGTAGTAGTCGGGAAACACAGAAACAGGGGAAGAGAGAGGGGACTCTCTGGAATCTCTTTTTTTACTTTTCAAATGGGCAGCCGACCTTACCCTTTCTCCTTTAACATCCCTTCAATACTAGGGTCATACAAGATAGATAATAGGCTTGGGCTTTCTCAAACAATAAGCCCAATAACAAAACAAATAAGTAGCCCAAAACACAAATATAATAGATGGTCCAAATACAAAATAAAAACTACAAGCCCAATTAAAAATAAACTAAACCCAAAGCATTAATTAATTTTAACCGAATTCACACTTTTTTACCTTGAAACCGTGGTCGTACGACTTTTTGGTAAATAATTGGTACTACACAATGCGCTCTACACAGGTAAAAGTAAATTCACAGGAAAAAAATTTCGTTGAAGGTAAGGATCTCTATGAGATTTTACTCTTAAACCTTGCTTATCACAACTTTTGGTAATTTTGTACCTTGCCATTTTAGCCATGTTCTTTTTGGTTAATTCAATCAATGAAATTCGTCATGCGTAAAACTTAGGTTCTCTCATGCAAAGTCCATACGAAGCCTTACTGGACTTTAATTGGACCCCTCGCTGGTAGTCCCCGAATTGGTCGGGCAATTAATGGACTGGAGAAAGGAGAAAAACTTAGTTTCTCTGGTGGTTTGTTTTTTGTTCCTCTCGTGGGAGATTGCTGCAGGTACGCGCAGTATTTCTATCCTTTAGGCATATGACCCTAATCATCTAAAGAAAATCTGTTTAAGTGTAACTTTACATAACCACGCACTAAAGTGCTATACCCTAAATTATAGCCAACTAATTAATCAAGGTATTAAAATAACATACATACCTATCTATAATAAAATTGGTCTAATGATATAATCTACTAAAATTAGCCTCATGCCTTCAAAAATATTATAATGCTGGTAATGCCCGAAGTGCCGCGAAAATAATTTCTATGTGACCAATTATAACTATGAAAAGAAAATTTAGGGCCGTCACAATCCCAAGAGCTAAGCAACTAAGGATCTCCTTGTACTCGGGTTGTGTATTGCTGTGAAATTTTTGGCACACTTATTGAGGAATGGAGATAGTATTTTTTTTAGCAGCAAAAATTGCAAGAAGTTATGTGTCATATGGTTTGCCTTTTCTTTTCTATATTAAAACTGACAATAAAGCCAAATAAAAGAGAGTTTGGATAAATTACTTAACAATATATATTTACACCAGCGTATGTTAAAGCCTCGTTGGTTATATATATATATGAAGCTATCTTTATTGTTGGGTATGACTACACTACAATTAAAGGTGTGTATCATATACACCTATTATATGGTCTATATTATACTACCTCATTGGCAATCGTAACATTTTTTAGTGTTTCATAACTTTTTAGAAATATGATTTGTGACATTTTCTATGATTCATAACATTTTGGGGTATTTTGTAATTTTTATATTTTAAAAAATCGTAACTTTTTTTAATAACATGTCATCCATTCGCAACTTTTATAAGAGTACATATAATACACACATAAATAAGAGATGTGTATCGTAGCCTTTTTATTAATTGTTTCTCATTTATCAGGTGCCATGCAATATACAGCTAGCTTTGTAAACCAATCACAAACAAAGGTAAAAAGTACAAACATTAGATTTCATTAGTTTTGCACTCATGATACACTTAATTAGTAGCCTCCACTGAAAGCAACACAACGAAATACTGCCTCGATCCGTCCCAAATTGCTTGTACCTTTTCAAGTCAAGTAGTGTCTGTTAACGAGAATGGCATTTTGGAGTAAGAGGTGTTCTACTAACAAAAATTTTTTTTTTTCAAACACTAAGACAGGTCATTCTCTTACAATACATCACATAAAAAACCGTGAAAAACTAGTTTATTTAAAAAACCAACTTAGTGGAACACCCCCTAAGGCCAGGTTTAAAGTGGATAATTACTCAATCGATGATTTCAAACGTTGTCTAGATGGGATCCGGAAAATCAAAATCTAATGCGAACTGTTTATCCAATGGATGTTGTTGACGTTGAGGAGGTTTTCTTTGATGCTGAAGGCGTTAGGTCGTACTGGAGATGCTAGAGTGATTGGAGATTTGATTTTGCTGGTCTTTTCTATTACTTTGTTGTTGATTCAACTCTTTGTTGAAGTCTCAACTCTATTTTGTATTTGTTTCGTGGTTCTTATTAATTATGTTTTTGCAGTTTCTTTCTCGATGTACCCATTGTCGAGTTTAATAAAATTTTATTGCTGTTTCAAAAAAAAAAAAAAGTATTGCCTAGCGATTGCCGAAAATTTCATGTCCAACCATATTTTTTGTTATTTTAAAAATTTTGTTTATATAATGTTATTACTCGAGCTTGATCGATCATGCAAAAACTATATAACACATAGAAACATAATTACTAAAAACTATAGACATTTTTTGGGAAATCCAAAATAGTGAAAGGAGACCGGCGATTTGGGATGGAAATATTATACTATTATTGCTCTTCATATGATCATATACAAGCATAAGAACACACTAGTACTCAAAATATTTTTAAGCGATTGTCTCTTTGGCTAAAAATATCCACATATTCGAGCTAAATGCTATTCCAACTCTTGAATTTTTATCATGGAGATCCATAAAGGTCAAGACAATAGGTCAATAGAACTACATAAATCCTTCTTATTAGTAACATTACAAATGATTTTTTTTTTATCGGCAACATTACAAATGAATTTACCTAGTTGTGAAGGCGCAAGTCGCATTTTAGAAAGTTGTAAAAAAAATGTCAACATTAGGTGAAAATGAAAGTGCACCGAGAGAAATAAGTAACTTGTGTATCTTTGCGGCCTTTTTAAGATGTAACTGGGAGCTCTCACCAAAATACTATTGTTTCATTTTCATTGATATACGACGATTTTACTGTTCAAGCAAAGCCGAAATTCTGTTTCTGTGCACTTCCTTTTTATAGATAGGAACAATTTTGAAATAGAAGATTTACTTAAAGCTAAATATACTATATAAAGTAAAAACCCCTTTTTATTTTGAAATATTTATCTATGACTCAAGTTTCGCTTGTAATATGATTGGTCTTTTTTTCCTAACCTTTGCTTGTAAAATAGTTTTGGTAGCTTATCCTTAGTTTAAGATGTGAAGATTTCACTATGATGCTTTGCTCATTTTTTGATCTTACTGTAAAGTTTTGAAGGAAGGATAAAGTGAAAAATTACTATTGTAAATGTAAACAAAGATGCTTATTTTTTGATCTTACACAGATTTCGCATTAATCTTTAGAACTTCTCCCACAATACTTGCGACACTTACATGTGACTTGAAGTGGCTCCAAAAATGGGATTTGGGGTTGCTGTTGTGCAGCACCCCGCACAGCACCTGTTGTGCACCATCCGGGCTGTCCGTTGCTCGGATGGACTGTTCAGATTTCATCTTGCACGCACGACAACGAACGGTTCGGATGCAAAGGTGCTGAGGTGAAATCTAGGCAGTTCATCCGAGCAACGGACGACTCGGATGGTGTTGTGCTGGTCTGCAACCCTTAGTCCCCGAAAATGTCTACCAAGAAAAACTCCAACCCCTTGATTAGGGTCGATGCTCTTGCGGTACGGCATTCACTTTTTCTCTCACATGTCAGTGTGGGTCAGACTCAACTTGGATGTCAGACGATCACACTTTTCTTGAGCTTCACTAATAAGAGTCCCCTTGCAGCTTTACTTTCACAATACTACAAGGCAGGGCAAAGTTAGAATATCAGATCACAAGAGACAATTAAGAAAAGTACTTTCACGTAAGAAACTAATTTATACAGTATTTTGTTTCTCTGTTTAATTTTAGTTTTACTTTTAGTTTTGATAACATCATTATTTCTCCCATTTCTCTCTCTATCTCTCTCCACTCATTACACTTGCTGTCATCATCAAAACTAAACTAAATTATCTAACTAAACACAGCCATTGTATTTATCATATCATAGACCTTTTGCTTTCAATTAATATAAGACATTTACACTTATTCTACCACAATGCATTAAAAGTACTTGAATCATTTTTCTTTATGCTATATTGCAACACTCACATTCTTATTTTTTATTTTTGAAAAAAATTTTAAAATGAAAATATAAAATAATGTGATTTTTTTTTTAAATCAAACTCAAATAATTAAGGTCATAGGATGTTATTATCAATAGTACCTAAAAGGGAAATGATTTTCACACCCCCAAAGACTTCCTTTTTTGTTTTTATTCACTTAAAATTACCAAATTGCCCCAAACACATCCTTTTTTGTTTTTATTAACTTAAAATTACCAAATTGCCCTTACCTCATGTGTCAATTTTTCCATATAAAAGGTAATTTGGTAATTTTAACTGTGAGGGTGACTGGGTGAGCTCTCGATATATAGATCTCACGAGATCGGTATTTAGTTCAAACCCAAAGAGGCACTACAACAAAAATGATAAACCGTGACGAAATTCTGGTGACGAAATTAATTTTTGTCTCCTATATGACTATTTTTGTCACTAATATCTACATCTTTTTGGTGACGAAAACTCCACATCTTTTTAGTGACGAAAAAAATATTTCGTCACTAATATGCTCCCTCCACATCTTTTTGGTGACGAAAATATTTTTTTCGTCACTAATATGTTCCCTCCACATCTTTTTGGTGACGAAAATATTTTTTTCCTCACTAATATGTTCCCTTCAATGGAATTTTTGGTGACGAAAATATTTTTTTCGTCACTAATATGTTCCCTCCACATCTTTTTGGTGACAAAAATATTTTTTTCGTCACTAATATGTTCCCTCCATTTACTCCACCAAAACTAATTTTCCTTATTTATTTAATCATTTTCTCGTAAAAATTTGCCTCGATCGGGTTTAGAAAGCTTCTTAATTATCAGGACACAATTTCATTAACAAAAATTTTTTTTTTTTTTGTCTGATCAATTGTGTAGCGATAGCTCCCCAACCGGCCCCACCCCCCATTCCCCCAATACCCTTCCCCATTTCGGCTGAACTTTCTTTTTCTTTTTTTTTTCTTTTTTTTTTCTTTTTTTTTTCCTTTTTCTTTTTCTATTTTTTCTTTTTTCTTTTTGCTTTTAACTTTATTTATTTACATTTGCAAGTAAATTTTTTTTTCTTTTCTGTTTTTTCTTTATTTTTTCTTTTAACTTTATTTATTAATTTGTCTTAACAATGAATAATATAAAAGAAAGCTTCTAAAAGTGAATAATATTACAATCATGTTTAAAAGTAAATAAATAAAAAAATTAATTAAAGGAATTAAAGTAATATAAATAAAGTAAATAAAGGAATTAATATAATTAATATAAATAATATATTAGAGGGTAATTAAAAGAGGGAAGGAAAGGCAATCATATTACAATCATGTTTTAAAGTGTCTAAATATTACAATCACGTTGACAATATTACAATCACAAGTTGCAAGACAAGTTGCAGGACAAGTTGCAAGATCACAAGTTGCAAGATCACAAGATCACAAGTTGCAGGATCACAAGTGCGTGCAAAATATTAAGAAAAAGATTAAATAATTAAGAAAAAGATGTAAATACAAAATATTAAATAAATAAAAAACAAAAAATATAAATAAATAAATAAATTAATTAAAAGATAAAAAAGATATTAATGAAAGAGATAAATAAATAATTAAATAAAAATTGAATTAAATTAAAGAATTGAATTAAATAAATAATTAATTGAATTAAATAAATAATTAAATGAATTAAATAAATAATTAAATGAATTAAATAGTTAATTTAATTTATATAAAGAAATGAAATGATATAAATAAAGTAAATAAGGTAATTAAAGGAAATAAAGTAATATAAAAAAAGTAATTATAGGAATTAAAGTAATGTAAATAAATAAATTAAAGTAATTAAAGGAATTAAAGTAATATAAACAAAGTAATATAAATGAATTAATATAAATAATAAAGTAATTAAAGTAATATAAATAAAGTAAATAAGGTAATTAAAGGAAATAAAGTAATTATAGGAATTAAAGTAATGTAAATAAATAAATTAAAGTAATTAAAGGAATTAAAGAAATATAAACAAAGTAATATAAATGAATTAATATAAATAATAAAGTAATTAAAGGAATTAAAGTAATATAAATAAAGTAAATAAATGAATTAAAGTAATATAAATGAATTAATTCGGTTTTATAGTATAAATATTAAAAAGGTTCCTAAATGGCACAAGTGTTGGGCTAGCTCAGCCGGTTCGCGCGCGCGCGGGCGCACACGCGAGGTCGCCGGTTCGATTCCCAGGAGGAGCAAACTTCTCAATTTTCAGCTGCCACGCGGGCGCCACGTCAGCACCAGCGCCACGTCAGCTCAGCCGCCACTTCATCATTTTCTGTCACGGTTAGTGACAAAAAATTTCGTCACTCAAATTTAGTATAGGTGACGAAACAATAATTTCGTCACCCAATTTGCCACGGTTAGTGACAAAAAATTTCGTCACCAAAATTTAGTATAGGTGACGAAACAAAGACAAAACAATAATTTGTTTCGTCACCAGGTGACTTTCGGAGACAACCTATAGGTGACAAAACTATTTTTCGTCACCAAGACTATCAGAGGCTAAAACCATGCTTTTCGTGACGATTTCATTCGTCTCCAAAGACCAAATTTCTTGTAGTGAGGAAAATTCGAAAACCATTTTTCACTTAGAACACAACCACTGGGTATAACCTAACTGCTACTTGATTTCATTGATCAAATGGAAATCCACCCAACTGACATGAGCCAGGGGGAGAATGACTATGAGGGGGTTCTTCAGCGCCTTTTCATTGATCAAACGAAAATCGACCCAACTGAAATTAGCCAAGGGGACAATGACTATATGGAGGTTCTTCAGCGCCTCCGTGCCAAACTCAGTGATGGTGCCCAGAAGAGCGAATTCTTCTTCTCTTCAGCTTGCATTTACAGGGTGCCCCCCAAAGTGCTTCGTAAGCTGAAGGAAAGCCCCTACACCCCTCGCCTCATCACTATCAGCCCTCTTCACCGAAATGACAAACACCTCCAAACACCCATGCAACACGTCAAGTTCAGTTATGCGGATAACTTACTTAATTTGTTGACTGACCGATGGAATGGAGGACCTGGAAGCAGAGCAGAAGAAGTTCACGGTGTTACGAGATTGTATGGCGGCAATGAAGACGTCATTAGACGATACAAAGAAATGCCACCAAGAAGAATTTACGCTGGATGAGGAAATGATGTTGATCGATGATTGCTTTATCCTTGAACTTCTCTACAGAATCTAACTTCAACGTAGCGACAAATCAAAGGTAAGGAAGCTTACAGCATCCAAATTTTCCCCTCGGTGTAGACTTTTAGCCTCTTAACTGTTAAGTAGCGAAATACATTCCTTCTTTTATTTCTTTTTGAAGAGCAAAATATTTTTTTTATTAATCTTTGAAAATAAAATTACAAAGACTAAAGGGATATATCCAAAGCCACAATCATCACAACGGAATATAAGTATTCTATCGAAGTTTGAAACTCGCAAAACCGAATGTAAAAGTATAAAGAAAAAGTACTCTTGATACTGTAAAAGTTTCTTCCATTTTACACTTTAAGGTGTTTATTAGTAATGTTAGTTAAATTGTAAAAAAACAATATAAAATATAGAAAATAGATCTTCTTTGTATTGTTTCTGTTCCGAAATGTTAGCCCGTTACAAAAAAGAAATAAAGTACTTCCATATCAAACGATTTTCTTCGCATCAAATTAAACAACTAATTTTTAAATTTGAGCGAAGAATTTTGAAATTTATGCATGGAATTATTTTATTTTTCAATTTGAAATTGCACATCATTTCCGTCCCAAATTTCTTTTTCATTGACATGCATGTCATTTTTAAATTGGTTATGATTTTAATTTCTTTAACAAAAGTAATTGAAATATATTTCCTTCGTCCATTTTTAAATGTGTTACTTCGTAAATTCAACTTATTAAATATAATGATCATTACATCTTGCACATCAACTTTTACCTCAATTTTACATTTTTCACATCAACTTTTAGCTTTACTTTCTAAAATTATCATCCACCTTTATCCATTGACTCTTTACCCACTAACTTTTCAAAAGGGCAAAATGATAGTTTTACAAACTTTTTCCTATTAACTTTTCAAAATAAACTTATAAAGGGGTAACTTAAAATGTAAATATCGACACCAGAAAAGGGATGGAGGGAGTATGAAATAAGATCCTTTTTTATACGTATTATATGTTTGAAAATATTATTAATCATTTTTTAACATGTCTTAAATGGTGAAAATGAGCAAATTAAAATTTTGGAACGGAGCTATTAACATTTAGAAACGAATGGAGTAGTTGTTTTGTAATGCCTGCCTATCTCTAATTTCTCTTTCTTACACCACAAAAAGGGGTGTTCCACTAAAAAAAATTTGTTTTTTTTAAAAACCGAGACAAGTCATTCTCTCACAATACAGCACACAAAAAACCATGAAAAACCAGTTTATTAAAAAAAAAACCACCTTACTGTTCCACTAAGGATATTTTTAGAATAAACTGTCTTTTCACGGTTTTTATGTGATGTATTGTGAGAGAATGACCTGTCTTGATTTTTGGAAAAAACTATTTTTTGTTAGTGGAACACCCCTACGTGTTTGTAACAGTTACAAAAACATTAAACCAAACTAGCGTTGTGTACGTTCAATGCACAAGACTGAAAATATAAATTTGAAATTTTTTTTTTGTGTGTTATTCCACATATTGAACGGGCACAATGCTAGTGTAATACACAGGACTGGAAATACAATTATGAATTTTTTTTCATGTTATTCCATGCATTGAACAGGTACAACGCTAGTATAATGAAATTTATCACGGGTTGAACTTGTCCCACTTCTTTTCCTCTCCCTCTCCCTCTCCCTCTTCTTCTTCTTCTTCTTCTTCTAATTCAAGTTATTCAATCTGAAATCTAAAGAGTAGGAAGAGGCACGTGGGAGTGTGTGTAAGAGAAAATGGTGTATTTTTTTTTTTTTGGGAGGGTGGTTTTAATCGGCTTAACTTTTAGGATCAATTAGAAAAATAAAATAAAAAACAAAAGCCACATCTCTCTCTCTCTCCCCTCTCCCTCACTTCCCCCACTTTACTCTTCTAATTTCTACGTACATGCCCCCTCCCAAGCTTCCACTTCCCAGGAAACTCACTTAGGCCTTGTTCGGTTTGGGTTTTGAGCGAGGGTTTTGGGGTAATGAGTAGAAAGAGATAGAAAGAAAATTTTATTGGGGACCGTGCATGGTGGGTCTTGAGATCCAAACCGGACAAAGTGTTAGTCTCTCTCTCTCTCTCTCTGCACGGTAAAAAAGAATTTTATTAATCAAATATTAAAGATGTAAGATTAAATGGGCGCAAGAAAAAAGCAACAAGCTCACGACCATTTTTTTTTATTTTTGAGGCAATCATTAGAAGAAGACTACAAACACCTTATCAGTTCATTACCAATAGTGTCCAAATTGCATTTAAGATCTTTCGATAATTACTGCAAAGAGAGAATTCCTTTGAAAGGTTTAGGGAACTCCTCTGTTATTTGGTAATAATCAGGTACTTGTTATGTAACCAAATATTTGCACATGCATAGTGATGCCTCCATAGTATGAAGAATTTTATTTTTGCCTTACGATGAAACTTATAGAGGCTTTGGGGTCCTACCAATTTGAAAAATATTAGTTTTTCAGAAACAAAATTTGTTTTTTAGAAACAAACGTGTCTATCTATTCCTATATATATCATTATGGGGCATAGTGGAATTCATCAAGTGTGTGTGTGATTTGTTTTATATTGTGTTGGGAACTCAGTTTTATCTTTTCAGAATACTATCACTTGTTTGATATTCCTATGTTGCATTATCTTTCTTTTTCCATCCTACGTTAAGTAACTGAGAGCAAAATTAGTTTTTTCTGTGAAGTAGGTAGTATGCATTTGTGTCCCTATGCTACTCTAATTTTTTTTTCAGAAAGACATTGTGCAAAACCAGTTATGACGAAGAGAAATGCAAGTAAACGCCCTCACACGATGGCTAGGCAGTAGTCATAAGCTTGTATGAGGCAGAAGTTCATGCTCCAACACCACAACCATTGCAAGAGACGCACACATCTCATGCGACAATACCCTCTCAAGTAACACATCCATCTGGTGCAACACAGCCATCTCAAACTCCAGAACTGTCTCAATCAAGACACCTAACACAACCGTCGTCACATGATCCAGGTACTTAGTATCTTATTCAAATTGAAACATATCTACCTTTGTATAATTTTTGAATGTCAATATGATGAGCACAATAGGCTTGGTTCTCTTCTTTCTTTAAACAACAATATGATGAGCTTGTTGATACCAAAGTAATTGTTTTTTTCCATGTTTGTTCACATTATTAATTTATATTTCAGCTCCTGAGACAACTATGAAGAGACGTGGTCGAGGCTGTGCTAAAGGCATGAAGAAGTGGGGTACTGGAGCCAAACTTCACGTGATGTTCGATAACGATTTCCAGCCATTGGGAGATGAAGGCACCTTGCTCAAGGGACAACTAGGTACAATTGTGCGGAATCCGCATAGAGTTCCCCTAACTTATCTTGACTGGGATGTAGTTCCTGAAGATGTCAAAAACACCATTTGGAAGGAGATTGAGGTATAACATATATCTAAGGATTTGTTTTGGAGTACTTGATGTCTACTTACATATTCAACTGTGGTTTTAGGATAATGTAGTGGATTGTCCAGAAGGGTTTCGTCCAGTTGTCATGCGTGCATGTAAGAAGTTATGGAGAAATCACAAGGGCCTAACAAAGCGACTCTTTTATGCTAAACATAGAGATGATCCGAATATACTGTCGAAAGTGCTCAAGAGAGTCCTGCCAGATCAGTGGATAGAACTCGTGAGCTATTGGAGGACAAAAGCTGCCATGGTATACTATTGAGTGAATAGCTGAAATTTACTAAATTAATAAAATTTTGTGTTGGCCTTGACTTGGGTTTTCATCTTGCAGATAATAGCAGATAGGAACTCCAAAAATCGAGGGTTCTGTGGTCCAGCTCATAGGACTGGGCGAACACCTTTTTACCAAATCAGGCATGAGGTATTGGGTTCTCCAAAACTTATTTCACTATTTTATCGTGGTTTTTTGGCTTAACACTGAACTCAAGTTCAATGCTACCTCTGTTATATATGTTGAATTTTTGTTAGATGAGTGCACTAGGAGAGAACACTGACAAAATGAGTGTCTTCACCAAGACACGTGATGAAAATGACCCAGACATGAAGAGCATTTTGGTATGAGTGTCTATTTTAATATCATTAAGTAAACATTCATTGCGTGTTATTTTTTTATAGTGTCCATAATTTAAAGAGCTGGCTTCTCTTCTATGTTGTTGTCTTGTTGAACCACAGGAAGAATTTAAGAAACACCTTGCTGAAATACCGGAGTCACTTCAAACAACAGAGGTTCGAGATAAGATTTTCCATGAAGTGTTGGGAGAAGATGGGCATGGGTATTGCAAAACCTTTGGTGCAGGTGTGCCTCGGACTGCAATATATGGTCAGTCTTCCAGCCCGTCACATGCCTCGTCTTCTTCCACCGCTAACGAGATCACTAGGCAAGTACGTGAGGCCACTCAAGAGATTGAGCAAAGGCTTAGCATTGAGATTGAGCAGAGGTTAACTGGAGAGATTGAGAAGAAGCTCACGGAAGAGATTGAGTAGAGGCTCACAGGAGAAATTGAGAGTAGACTTGATGACATGTTTGTGGCTCATCTCGAGCGTATGGGGGCTCGAATGGCCTTATTTGAGGCCTATGGAGGGGCAACTAGACAGGTGCATTTTTATTGTTTGGTTTTTATTTTAAATGCAAATAGATCTTAAGCATGTCATGGTAACAAATTATATCGGTTTGTCATAGGTTCCAAATGTCGCTAGCGGGCAATCTATAATTAGGGAGTCTGTTGGAGATGACAACATCCAAGATGGTGAGCAAGTTGCCTCTCCTTTACCAACACGTTCTCAACAACTTGATGGACAGGTATATTCAATTTCAATTTATGAAAATGCAAAGTAAATGTTAATTTCCCATGGAACAAATACCGGCATTGCTAGTCTGTCATCACCTCCTAGCAGTCAGCAATAACCGTGCTACGATTAAGTATCACAATTGATGAGTTGAACATTGAGTTGGCACTTGGCGCACAAATGTTGTAAAGGTTCGAAAAAATGTTATCCAAACCAATTACAAAGTCTTATAAGCTACATATTGATTCCTTGTCGAAACGATCTCAAGTTCTCAATAATGTAAATACCTGGGGAACTTGAGGTGCCTAGGATGGAATAGACATTTGCAGATTTGGTGCTACTGACTAATACGGGGCAGAAGCACCATATCCTCCCATGTATGAAGGACCAAATGACGGCTGGTAGCTTCCACCATAAGGACTGCCTGAGACACTTTGCTGCCATGTCACTAATAGTATAGATTCATTGCTGCCATGTTATCAATGAATTTCCCAATAATAATGTGTACCAAGAATAAAACCAGCATGAGTGTGCTGAGGTAGTGAGGCTGCCTTTAATTAGGTGGGGTGAGCAATGTAGATTAACCCTTATTAGAATTTGCTTTTACTACTTGAGGTGTTGATCGAAGGCGAATATTTAATTTAGATCTAGGTTATAGCTCATATAACCAATCAAAAACTGGAACTCTAATCTTTATCTTCTGTTTTTTTTTTTTTGCATGACCATGGTTTAAAAAAGGAGTTCGGACATTCAAACCTGGTAATTGAAGAAGGATTGACTATTGGATGTTGTAGAGCTGGAGGTGACACAAAAAAATGCTTCAAAACGTTTGCGAGACACGAGCGTGCATCCTTTTTAGTATAGCTTCATTTCCACACTTGAGAACTGCTTGAAAAATGAATTTAATTGGTGCTTGAGTTCTCTCTCTCTCTCTCTCTCTCTCTCCTTAGAAAAGATATAATGAAAGATGCATCCTCTTTTGTTTGTTTGTTTTTTTTTTTTTTTATCTTGGCACTAACAGTTATATTGTATTTTCTTTTTCAATTAAGTTTGAGAAGGTAAAACCACTTTACTAATATGTTAGTTAGGAGTTTTGAAATGGGCAAACAATGGGGTTATCATTCAACATGATTCTTTTGTTTTTGATTGCATCTGCTTGGCCTTTTTTTTTCCCCCAAACTGCTTTTGAAATTTGGCTAGCCGGTCGGAGTGTTCAATTTGCTTGTGATGTTTCCTATTTCTGGCTAGCTATATTGTTGTGTCCTCTTTCTTCATGTTTCTATTTGTCACTATGATCTCTTCTTTGCAAGTTATAAGAAATGTGGGTACTAAAATTTTTGCAATTGTAGGATGGACCAAAAGTATGCTGGAGAGGTATGGATAGTCAACAGTAAAGACACGGTAAGGAGAAGAATAGGCTGGTCTAGAGGAAGGGTGAAGAACCGAGCAGGCTTGCACATAAAGAACTAAGGCAGTGGATTGCTCTTAGTCTAATCCGTGATACCCCGGTGACCTAGGAGATGGGGACTGACTTTCAAAGAGAATGTTCTCCTCTCCATCAATGATTTCCCTTTTCTCTCTCTAGAATGGCATATGCTCTGCCAAGATCTCACCAACCTCTACGCATTGAAAGGGAATGTCCCATATTTATAGGCACCTTGGACCAATGATCAGGCGCTAGGCTGTCACCCTATAATATGATGACACGTGTCCTTTCTGTACAACCTGACCGTATGGGTGACGTCACCACCGCGCGGCTGACCTGCGCGGTGACAAGCCATTCCCCCGTGTAGCGATCCTCTTGTTCTTTATAGCCACCAAGCCACTAGATCTCCCTTATTCCCGTAAGGGCAAGGTGGTGACCTCTTCGGTCGCGCCTATACCGCAGCCAGGCCTCAGGGGGCCCCAGGGGTCCTGCCTTTAGACCGCAGCAGGTATAATTACCTGGGCTAAGTTGGACTAGCTTCTCGCGTTCTCGCCCATGTTCTGGGCCACACTAGTCGTTTGGGCCATGGGCTTTTCTCCTGTTCTGATGGCCCATGGTTGTCCAAGCACCGCCCTTGTTGGGTCTCGGCTGCGCGCCGCTGAGGCGCCTTGCACAAGAGGGTCCCGCGCCAGTGGCACCCATGTTCGGAGGCTTTTGTCCGTGTTAGTGGCCACCCTACGCGGAGGTTTGTGCGAAGCACACCACATGTCGCGCGGAAACTGGTGCCACCTGTGTGACACTAGTCATCATCCCAATGGAAGGTCAACGTTGACATGTGTCGCATGCTGACCTCCCCTACAAAGGCCCCCACGCGCGTGTGGAACACGTAGGTGCGTGGCGTGAAATTCACGCGCTTTTCCACGCGCGCGCGATATTGATGTGCGGTTCTGGATTGCAGTTGACAGTGAAGTCTCAGCCGTAATGAGCATAAATAAATAAAACATAAAATTTTGATAGTTAAATGGGAAAGATCTGCAGACTCACTTGACTCATGGAAGTCCTTACTTCAAAAGGTGCTCGTCATTCAAGAAAGAGGTGATGGATGTGAATTTTTTTTTTAAAAGGAACAATATGATTCAAAATTTCAATGATCAAAACCCAAAAGGGAGGTGAATAGCTTTTACTCGAATGATTTAGTTAGTAGAGGGGGTCACGTTTATGTAGGGGTACAAGAAGTTGGAGTGGCTACAATCAAGTCTAATCAGAGATAAAATCAATGTTCAGAAACTGAAATGTTACAATATTCCAACAGTGATGGTTTAAGGTTCAACATGTGAAGAAAACAAGTGAATATCCTAAATTGCAAATAAAAATGTTGCTGGTGGTAACAAAGGTTTTCATGAGGAGTGGATATACTACAGCAAGGTTTTGGAATACATTAAGAGTTCAAGCAATGAAATGCAACTTACTCAAAGGGTCTAGATATTATGGTTTCCGAGCACTAGAATTTAAGGTAATTACAATGGAGATTAATCAAAGATATAACCAATGTTCAACATATGAATGAAACAGGCAAATGACGGTTCAACAAATGGATTTAGGGTCATACCATTGAGACAATTGCAGGACCACTCGCACTGCGAGAAGCAAATAACTCACCAATTGCGGGACTGACTCTCTCCTTCGTCCGCATCATTTCCAAGAAAGCATGTCTCCCCGCCACCTGCGGATGCGGTGTGGATTCCTCAACAAATTCCGCGGGCTGGGCGGTTGGAGAGGTAGGAGTGGCTTCCGCACCCTGGCCAGGCTCTGGCAGTGGCTCCTTCATCCCCCTTGGATGCTCTGCCTCTGCCAAGGAAAGTGCTGATTGGGAGCTGATCATCATTGCTATCGCTATCCCCTACGTGTTGCTGGGCCAGGACAGATGGGCCTGCAACTTGACCCTGAGTCAACGCGGCAACAGGAGCCCTCAAAGGCATGTCTTCTGTATCAGAATCCTAGTCTAAGCTGCCAGGTTGTAGAGAAGCTGTGCGCTCTGGTGACTCCCTGACACGCTCGCCAGTCATCGCCTGAAACAAAGAAAGAAAAGAGAAAAGAAAGCTGTGAGTAAAAGACAGCATCACAATCAACAAAGGGGATGAAACAGACAGGAGTATATATTACATACCATGCGTAGCCTTCATCGGGCAGGTGGCCGCACAGCCTCTTCCTCATCTGTAGAAGACATTTGGGCCCTTGCCCGAGATCTGGTGACGCGCACAGCAGATAGTGGCACCGCAACCCTGGCCTCTGGAGCAGCAATGACAATACTCTCCTTCAAAGCCCAACGGCTCTGTACGCTGCGCCAATCGTCAGATTGGGGCTTGGGCAGGTGAAGTGTGAAGTCTGGCTTGTATACGACGCGAGGGGCAGCTCTAACGGCTTCGCCTTGCATGAAAGCAAAAAAAGAGTCCAAATTCCTACGCCAGTGCAGACGAAATTGGGTGGAGACAAGGGGAGGATGAATGGATCTTGGAAAACGCCAGCGCCCAACTCCGTCCAAAAGTATGTCTGTATAAGAGACAAGGAATTGGTTGAATGCAGCTTGGAAATCCATGGGCTCTGGCCCGGCAGCGGGTATCACCAGATCATACCCGAATTGGTGCGCCACCCTGTCTAGCTTGTATACCATGGTTCCGCCAGTTCTCCATTCCAAGCGCGAGCAGATAAGCCTGGCGGCTCATGCAAAATATGCTAGCAAGAAAGTTCCGCTTGGGGAGATTGCTCTCAAAAAAATCAACGTCCTCGAGAACACTGGGGTCATAATTGCAAACTCCGTCCAGGGTTTGGGTATAGGGGCGCGGGTGAAAATGAGACTCATCGTCCATATACTCCTCCCAGAGCTTCGCTGTGGCTGTGTTGTTCCAACGGAGGATAATGGGCCATATTGGGCCCTCAAGAGTGTACCTCTGGCGACCGTCAGCTTTCCTAACTTGGCGACCCCTGCTGTCCAGAACTGGCTTGGATACCTGTGCGGGGAACTTCTTGGGCTTGGGAGCAACAATAAGAAAATGTTCATACACCAGTACCATTAGGAATTGAGTATGCATCATGAAAATGATGTCGTAGCGGCCCACAGAGCGCTCAAAGTCCCCGAAGAGGCAGTCCAGCTGTTGATACAAGTGCCCAAGAAACAGAGGGCCCAGCGGAAACCTGTCCCCTTGCGCGATCCTCACCGCAAGATAAAAAATGAACTCGCTTGGTGCATCAATAGGAAAATCCAGAAACAGAAAGAATGAAAGGAAGAAAGCAATAAAGGTGAGTAGGTACAAGTCACCTTTGTACTCTGGGCCATCAATGGCCTGACGTTCCGCGCTCCCAGATGGTGCGGGCTAAAGGTCCTTGAAGAAGTACCTTATCCAGGAACCCCAAGAAGTCTTCTTTGGGTCAATCATGGCCCTCCAATTCCCATTCATGTCCCATTGCGAGCCACGGTGGCCCGCAGCCTTGTAAGCCAACTTGAGTCTCCCTGACAGCTCCTGATCTGCATAACCAGCTGGCAGGCTCAAATTCCTCTTTACCACAGGAGGAAAGGTGCAGGAGTGCGCAGGTATCTTGAAGAGTGGGACCAAACTCTCCCCACGGAAACACAAAGGTATGATTGTCATTGCTCCACCGTGACACTAGGAAATTGACATTCTTGTTCCTCCTATTCAGCGTCAGAACCTGTGAAATGTTGATGGGTTCCAGAATGTGAGAGCGCTCCAAGATTTTCTTGTGATTAGCATCATCAATCACGTCATTCGCCCATTCACTCTAACCAACAGGAGGAGCAGAGAGAGTAGAATATTGAATTGAAGAAAATGGAAAGTCTCCCCTCTCCAAATGAAGACAGAGAATAGAGGAAGGTGGCACCATATCCCCATCCTCAAGTGACGCCTCCGGACAAATGCACAAGACATCGTCCAACTCGCTGCCCACTGGAGTGTAAGACTCCACCTTCTTCCAGAACAGATCACTTTTACCCTTGAGGTAGGATGCCCTATGCCATTGGTCTGAAGGAGGCACTGGACCGCCTTGAACAGTGGGCCTACCCCTTACCACTTGCTTGCCACGAGTCATCTTTGTGTGAAGAGAGCTTTGCGAGAGATGAAGAAGAGGCAGAGGAAGAAGAGTTGTGGAAAGAGGCAGAGGGAAAAACTTGTAGAAGATGGAAGAAATTTAGAGAGAAGGGGCTCTGAGTTTGAACGGAAGAAGTAAAGAAAAGAAATGAGGGGGAGTGAAGTATTTATAAGGAGAGAAGGGGGCCCCGAATGGTCGCAATCAACCATCACATCGAAAACATAATGTCAGCATAATGATGACCTCGGACAGCCAAAAAGGTGCCCCGAAATGGTCGCATTAATCAGCCGAAAAGGTGTCAGAACAAGGATGACACGCTGATGTCACGCGCGCGTGGAAAAGCGCGTGAATTTCACGCCATGCACCTACGTGTTCCACATGCACGTGTGGGCCATTGTAGGGGAGGTCAGCACGCGACACGTGTCAACGTTGACCTTCCATTGGGATGATGACTAGTGTCACACAGGTGGCACCAGTTTCCGCGCGACACGTGGCGTGCTTCGCGCAAACCTCCACGTAGGGTGGCCACTAACACGGACGAAAGCCTCCGAACATGGGGGCCACTGGCGCGGGACCCTCTTGTGCAAGGTGCCTCAGCAACGTGCACCCGAGACCCAACAAGGGCGGTGCTTGGAAAACCATGGGCCATCCGAACAGGAGAAAAGCCCATGGCCCAAAAGACTATTGCGGCCCAGAACATGGGCGAGAACGCGAGAAGCTAGTCCAACTTAGCCCAGGTAATTATACCTGCTCCGGTCTAAAGGCAGGACCCCGGGGGCCCCCTGAGGCTTGGCTGCGGTATAGGCGCGACCGAACAGGTCACCACCTTGCCCTTATGGGAATAAGGGAGATCTAGTGGCTTGGTGGCTATAAAGAACAAGAGGATCGCTACACGGGGGAATGGCTTGTCACCGCGCAGGTCAGCCGCGCTATGGTGACGTCACCCATACGGTCAGGTTGTACGGAAAGGACACGTGTCATCATATTATAGGGCGGCAGCCTAGCGCCTGATCATTGGTCCAAGGTTCCTATAAATATGGGACATTCCCTTTCAATGCGTAGAGGTTGGTGAGATCTTGGCAGAGCATATGCCATTCTAGAGAGAGAAAAAGGAAATCACTGATGGAAAGGAGAACATTCTCTTTGCAAGTCAGTCCCCATCTCCTAGGTCACCGAGGTATCACGGATTAGACTGAGAGCAATCCACTGCCTTAGTTCTTTCTGTGCAAACCTGCTCGGTTCTTCACCCTTCCTCTAGATCAGCCTATTCTTTTCCTTACTGTGTCTTTACTGTTGACTATCCATACCTCTCCAGCTCATCATATTTGGCTAAAACAAGAATCGTCACCTACATTTGTATTTATTTTTGTTGTTTAATCTGTAGGCGTAATTACAGGGTTCTAGGATTCGTTTCCCAATAGCGAACGTGGTAGAGGTTTTCATAATTGAAGCCGGTTCTTGAAACATTGTTTTGTTTGCTAGTTTGAGCGCCTCTTTGAAGCAGAAGTGGTTTCGTAATTGAAGCTGGTTCTTGAAACATGGTGGTGCTCTGGTTGATTCTGACTGGGGCCTAGGCTGGTCAACTGCTGACTGGAGCATACTGCAATTCTTAACTGGACCAGAGCATATGCCAGTCGACGGTTCAACTGGTTGAATCGGAATGTAAAAACCCGTATTTTTGGAATTCATTTAATTGATTAAAATTCTTTATATGCATATATATTATATATGTATTGCCATGAATTAATTTCCTAATGTGTTAGCTACCCAATTAGGTTTTCCTTATTAACGTACCCAATTTTCGGGGCGTTACTGTTAGGCAAAAATTTAACTCTTTTGCTAAACACAATCTCACTCGCATAAAAATAAAACACGCGAGTTTTTATTAATTGGTTCTGACCCAATCAAGAAATTACATCTTTCATTCAAAAGATAACCCTTTGATTCCAACTATTTTTTTAATCCTCTTTTCATAAAAAGGAAAAGGGGAATTGGGTTTTTATTTTATTTTAGGGGCTGGACCTAGATATAAAATCTAGGCTGCCTACGTACCCATTATTTGGGATCAAGCCAAACGTAGTTCTTGTTTGCATGATTTTATTTTTACCGAGCCTTTGCGGCTCATTTGGCAGTTTGGTGAATCTTCGGGATTCATTTATAAAATTAGAGATTGAGGCATCACTATAAGAAAAGCACATCCCAACTAGGTTGGCACCCACTCCCTTATCATTCATATGCCAATCCAATCTTTTATTTATTTGGTGGAATTTTAGTGAACTTTTGAAGTTCACAATATTTACTTAGTGAACATTTTAGGGTCCACTAGCTTGTGACTGTACCCATTTGAATGGGTTGCCTACGTATCCGAATTTGTCTTGGAATCAAGTCTAGCGTAGTTCCGGCTTTGATTTCCAGATTTGATTTTTTTTAGTGAACTTTTGAGATTCACCGTGCTTGTGACTGAAACTATTTGAGTAGGCTGCCTACATATTCAATTCGGTAAATCGAAAGTCACCGAAATTGAAATCAAGTCAATATTGTAGTTCTAAACATTTTTGACAGATTACTTTTGGCAGTGTGAAGGACCAAACAAGTCCTTATAATCTCTGGCCTAAAAAAAATCTGAAATCTTTTGGAAGGTATAAACTTGAACAGTTTGTCCAATAAACAACCATCTAGGCTGTAAGTTTTAAGGACCTTCATTATTTAATTGATTTTTTCATTTCTGCAACATCAGTGTGCAATAAACTTTTCAATTCGCACCCTCGGTGCGTAGTAGATTTTTTAATTTTGGCGCCTTCGGCGTGTGATAGATTCCACATTTGTGCACCCTTGGTGCACAATAAATTTTCCATTTCGCACCTTCTATGCACAAAAAGTTTCCAATTTGCACCCCCGGTGCATAAGAGATTTTTTTTAATTTGCACCCCCGGTGCATAAAAAATGTTTCAATTTTTGCACCCCCGGTGCGTTAAGAAATAATTCAAGTTCGCACCCTCGGTGCACAAGAAATGTTTCAGTCTTTTGCACCCTCGGTGCGTTAAGAAGTATTTCAATTTTTGCACCCCTGGTGCATGAAGTATTTTTTTGACTTGCACCCCCGGTGCCGAAGAAACGCTTCAATTTCGCAACCCCGTTGCGTGAAGTATTTCTCGGTCTGCATTCTTTCGATTCCACTGGTGGAGTCTTTTGTTGCGTTTTGGGCAGCAAAATACTGTCCACTATATGACCACAAGGGGTGTAATGAACAAGCATTTTGTGAATCAAACACATGCCAGTGAGTGCAATTCATCATTGCCTTTTGGAGAAGGATTGTAAAGAATGAGAGTGAGAGAGAGAGAGAGAGTAGAAGGGATTTGAAACCCACACTTGAAAGTGCTTCGTGCTCCTTTATCTTCTTCTTCTTCTTCAAACTTTAATGTTTTTGTTTTCTCTCTGTTTTTTCCTCTTCCTGACTTCTCCGGAAATTCCCCCTCCTCCTGACCTCTCTCCAAACTGTGTCAAAAAAAACTGCCTTTATAGGCAGAGAACGAACCACCATCCCACGTTAGAAAGTGGGGCGGTTCTCTTCTCAATTCACCACGTTGGGAAATGAGGTAGTTTTTTTTCATTTGCAACTACTCAACATTTGACCTTGTATTGTGGAAAAACACGTGTCCCATGGTAGTTTTTGGAAGTTATCATCAGAAATCACAGCCTTCTAACCTCAATGCAAAATTTGCAATCAAGGCACAAATTTTGAAAGTGTGATCCACGTTCAGGTGGTTAAAAAACCAAATTTTATTTTATGGTCCTTTGCCATTCACACATTTCTATTTTAACCGATCCAATTTCGGTCCCATTAGTTCATTAAAATTTCATTTTCAACAGTTACAACTTGGTATTAGAGCCTAGGTTTTACGTTTACCTCGAGACCGCGGGTTTGGGTAGCACTAATTTTTAGTGTTTTATGGGTTATTTTGTGACATATTTTAGTACGTCCATCTCGTAAAAGCTATATAATTTCGTAAGTACTCATATATGTTTTAAAAAAAATCATATATTTTTATATATGTTGTATGTATTTGTTACCTTTGGTCAACGGCTACGGCATCCTTTTTAGTACTTGTAAGAGTAAGAGGTGCGCATGCGGACGCTGGATACCCGAACACCAATTAGGAACATGTTAGAATTCTAACGATTGAAATCATGAGTAGGATCGTTAGGTATTATCCCTACAAGACCGAGATGCAGAAGTGAGAACTTGTGAAGACACATGGTTTCTACAACCCAACAAAATACATGGACCTTGACCCGGTAGATCAATAGGACTACAAGTTGTCGAAGCATGACATTAAAGAGTTCAACTTGGAAACCAAACGACTACCGAAGACCTTTAACTTAGTTCCAACTCTCGAGGGACACATACGGCTAGTCATAATTTGTAGAGTTTGCGAATTAAAGATCTCGGGATCAATCGCTGACTTGCGACTTCGAGTAATCTAAATGGCTGACTTCGACATTATTTTTGGGAATGATTGGATTGTTCGCCCACCGAGCTGTGATCGATGTTTTGAGAAGGAAGTGACTACTCACCCTCTTAATGAGGCGCATTTCAGGTGGGATTGACAAGGCTCCTCTTCAACTTATCCAAAATCAAGATGGCACTATACCGAATGGCTCCAACCGGACTTCGAGAGTTAAAGGATCAATTGCAGGAAATGTTTGATAAGATTTTGCTCGACCAAGTGTCTCGCTATGGAAAGTCCTGATTTTATTCGCTGAAAAAAAAAGGATGGATCTCTTTGGTTATGTATGACTATCGACAACCAAACCAGTTAACAATTTAGAACCGTTATTCGTTACGCTGATCAATAACCTTTTCAATCAGCAACATGGGCCTCGATCCTTTTCGAATATCGATCTCTGATTTGGTTACCATCACCTTTGAGTCAAGAGGAGGAAATTCTGAAGACTACTTTCAGAGCAGCAACAATTTATCTTACATAAGAGTGATGCTGTCATTTTAAGGGGGGTAGACGACTCCATAATCACCATCTTTATATAAATTGTATTTGCTCGATTAGTATAGTTTACTCTAAGAGTTGATTTCATTCGACCTCCTTTTTTAATTTTATTTTTTATTTTTTTTCCCTTCCTCAACCGTTGATAGACCTTCGTGATTTTCGATTAGTTAACCTTCCAATCGAAACTTTTCCGCTTTTACCATCTTTGTTATCTATACTAACCTTTCCACTCATATATTCCTCCCATTACATTAAATTATGTAATTTTTCTCCAGATGTGGGTCTAAACTAAATTCCAAAATATTCCATCAAAATATCTCTTCACTCATTTAAGTTTAGATTCACAAATCAAACTTGAACTTGAATTTTTTGAATTCTAGTTTGTTGAACCACTTAAACCATTAAAACACTGATCTTTCATTGAGTTGTGTAACCCCAATAATAATTTCATTTCTACTTTTGTTGAGCATATTAAACTACTCCCTTGAGATTTCCATAGACAATTCCATTGCCAGAATGACCTATAAGCTATTTGTATACCTGTCAGATTGAGACCTTCCTGAACTGCTGAACTTGGATGCTTGATTTGAAACATGTTTGGCCGACATGGTTTCAAGACAAATATCTAGTTTGGTTTTTCATCTCTTACCCTCATACTTGTTTTCCAAACTCTTACAGTGGCAGATTCACTTTGCTTTCAAGGACTTTTGTCAATCCTAATCCTTTACTTTTGCAACCTACAGTATTCGTTAAGTTTCACTCGTTTGTTGAACCTCGAATTGTTGTTGTCTCAATGGTATGACCCTAAATCCATTTGTTGAACCGTCATTTGCCTGTTTCATTCATATGTTGAACATTGGTTATATCTTTGATTAATCTTGTAACGCCCCGCATTTCGGGAAAAGCGTTATGGATTATTATTACAATTTAAAGTCGGTCTAAACAGTAATAATAATAACCAAAATACATATAGATGGTCTATCCTTCACAGATTACAAAAAGGTAGACTGGGTGGGTTCTACGGCTCCGCAAATTCCTCCGCCTGGTGGATCTCTATTCCGGCAGCTCCTCCGGCTCCGTGTTCTCCGTAAAGGTATTCCTGTCCATCGTGACAATCTAGCATAATACGTCCGAGTTGCGAAGCAACATCGTCGTATTATGCCAGGGCAAACCGTGAGCGAGGACGCTCAATAGATACCGTACCCCAACATTAAACTAGCAATTCTAGAACAATATTGTTGGCAGGTAAATAGTTGAAAATCATTTATCAAAACGGTAAGTTCATGCGTGTCAATGCATCAGTATCACATCAAATCAGAGTGCAGCTTAAATAAAAATCAGTATCCCATTTCTTTTCATATCAGAGTGCAGCTTTAATAAAATCAGTATCTCGTATTATTTCAGAATCCAGAGTATAGTGTCAGTATCTCGTATCATTTTCTCATAACAGCATTCTTCTTCAAATTTCAACCATGTCAACATCTCACATCTCTCGAAAGTTATTGGCCCGTTCTACAACCCCGTTCTAACGGTCACCAACCTTTCCGTTCGAAGGGTCGGCCACCCATAAACTGACTCCTGCAGTATGAGGTCCGCTAACTCCGCGTCACACACGACATAGTCCCGGCTACCCATATCACTGAATCCCCACCAGTTTGTTTATGAGGTCCGCTTGCTATGTGTTGTACTGAGTAAGTTCTAACCGTCAAATTCACCCGCGGAATTTGAGGAGAAACTTCAAACAGCACTACCGTATAGTTCCGTTGGGCTTTGACCACCAGTTCACCCCGGGGAACTGAGGCGGGACTCCAACAGCATCAACATCTCAACTTTCATCACATCAACATTTTCATTCTCATTTCTATCTCTTCCATTTAAAAACATTCGATCACTTTCTCGAAAAATGTGTCGGGTCGTATCGTCTTTGAAAAAGAACGTGCACATGCATTAATTTCATAAAACAAAATCCTCCGTTTAGAATCGTTCATGATAAACCTTCCGCTCGTAACCCATCTTACGAAAACATGTTACTTAACGACAAAAGTTCTTTCTTCCGGGGATTTAAATCAAAACATAAGGATTAATACTCGTTCTTAGATTTGCTGGCGTGTTTTAAGATTCGTACGTCAAATTGCCACTTGGTTTGTCTAAACCAAGAAAGTACCCTACTAGAAAACTCTAGTAGTTGAATCCGTTTGGCGTGTTTTAAGATTCGTTCGTCGAATCGCCACTTGGTTTGGGCTAAACCAAGAAAAAGCCTGACTAGACATGCTAGCCATAGATTCTATTTGTTAGTCTAAATAGATTAAGAATATTTATTCAATAATCCCGGAAAATCTCATTTCATTTGAAAAGCTCTTTTCTCAGAAAATTGGTCGGGCATTATAACTGCGTAAATTTGAAAAGTCGATTTTCATTCAGGCATTATAACTGGGTAATTTAGTTTCCCAAAAGTCCATCGAACATTATAACGGTGCATTTTGATAGTCAATTTTAATTCGTGCATAGTAACGACTAAGTGTGTTTTTTTTTTTCAAAGTCTAATTGTTCATAAAATCACTAATCACCAACATGATCACGTTTAATCATAATTAAGCACGTTTAAGCAAAATAATAACATAATCAATATGAACTAGTAAATACTAATCTAAGGTTAAGATAAAGTATCTACCTTAATTCCGATGATTAGTCGGAAGCCGATAAGCTAGTTGAATTCCGGCGGCGTAACGACTAGTCGACCTTTGCTCGAACGCTTTCTTGCTAACTTATTCTACCTTTCTAAGATCTAGGGGTGGTCGAGGGTGGTGGAGTGTGGTGGTTTAGGATGAGTTCCAAGAAGAACACTCAAGAACTCACTCAAGAACACTAGAAAGCACAAAGTGGAGAAGTTGGGAGGTTTTGGTGTGAAATGAAGCAAGGAGAGTGAGCTATTTATAGTGAAGCAATGAGGTTCATCTCCCCCAAAAATAATCACTAGCCAAAAACCCTCCCCACAAGTGTCCAAACAACCTTTTGCAAAAGCAAAAATTAGGTTTTAAAGACTAGTTTTAGGTTAAGAAATTCCCCACCAAATTTCCCACCAACTTAAAGATTAGTTTTAGGTTATAAGAAATTCCCCACCAAATTTCCCACCAACTTAAAGATTAGTTTTAGGATATAAGTAATCTCCCACCTAATCAAGGTTAGCTTTAATAAAATAAAATAAGAGTTGGGGATTTAATAAGGCTTCCGGACGCAGTGTGGTGAAATACCCGGTGTGTACGCGTTTATTTACGGCGCGAAAAGTATAATTAAACAGGTTAAATCTAATTCGTTTAATCTAACCAAACCAAATTATAAACTATAATTATTTAAAAATAAAACCGCATTAATAAATCGAAATTTTTTTATTACAAAATTTCGGGTTATTACAACCTATCCCCCTTAACAAATTTCGTCCTCGAAATTGAAATTACTCGACAGGTGGAAACAGTTGCGGATAATTAGCCCTCATGGCTTCTTCTCTTTCCCAAGTTGTTTCCTCCATCCCCCGATGTTTCCACAAAACTCGTACTAATCGGATAGTCCTATTGCGGATGCTCTTCTCCATACTATCCTGAATTTCAACCGGCTCTTCCTTAAAAGTTGCGTCTTCATCTATATCAAGATCTCCCCAGTTTAATACGTGTGTTGGCAGGGCAAGATACTTCCTTAACATAGAGACATGAAAAACATTATGCACTCGGTCGATTTGCGGCGGTAATGCTAACCGGTATGCTACTTGTCCAATTTTCTCCAAAATCTCAAATGGGCCGATATATCGTGGGGATAGTTTTCCCTTCCTCCCGAATCTAATTATTCCTCTCCGAGGTCTAATTTTCAGAAACACGTGGTCTCCCTCTTTGAATGACAAAGGTCTGTTTCTTTGATCCGCATAACTCTTCTGTCGGCTCTGCGCAGTAAGCAGTCTCTGTTGAATCAACTTGATCTTTTCCGTTGTGTCTCTGACCAAATCAGGTCCTAGCAATCCCGTTTCTCCGGCGTCAGTCCAACAAACCGGTGATCGACAAGGGCGGCCGTACAGAGCTTCGTAGGGTGCCATCTTGATGCTAGCCTGATAACTGTTATTGTAGGCGAATTCTACTAATGGCAGATGTCGTTCCCAATTCCCTGTGAAATCTAAGGTGCAAGCCCTAAGCATGTCCTCCAATATCTGGATTGTCCTCTCCGTCTGTCCATCAGTCTGCGGATGAAAAGCAGTACTGAGACGTATGTCAGTTCCTAGTGCCCTTTGCAGTCCTTTCCAGAACTGTGAGACAAATCTAGGATCTCTGTCTGACACAATTGACACTGGTACTCCATGAAGTCGCACGATCTCCTGGATATAGAGTATTCCCAATGCTTCCATGTTTTCCGTTATTTTCACTGGCAAGAAGTGTGCCGACTTAGTGAGACGGTCTACAATTACCCACACAGCGGTGTTTGACTTAAACGACCTCGGAAGTCCAGTCACGAAATCCATTGAGATATGCTCCCATTTCCACTGTGGAATTGGTAGCGGCTGCAATTCTCCTCCAGGCCTCTGGTGTTCAGCCTTAACTTGCTGACAAACTAAACAAGTCTTTACAAATTCTGCCACGTCTTTCTTCATTCCTTCCCACCAATATGTCCGTCGTAAATCGTGATACATCTTCGTACCTCCAGGATGAACAGCGAAATTCGAGTGGTGAAATTCTTGAAGCACGGCTTTTCGAAGTCGACCTAAGTTGGGTACAAATACTGAGCCTTTAAATCTCAAACTGTTATCCGCTGCATGCAGGGTCCAACCGGGCAATTCCTTTCCTGAACTGAGTTGTGATCTAGTGAATTCACAGTCCTGTTCAAAAGTCTGTGCCAACAGGATCTCCCGGTGAAGTGCTGGTTCTGCCACTAGTGCAGATAATCGCATCTGATCTCCATTAGATGACGGTTGCAAATTGAACTCGTTCAGAGTATCTATCATCTCCCATTCCTTCGCAGCTATCTTGGCTTTTTGTGCCCTGTCCTTTCAACTCAGGGCATCAGCAACAACATTTGCCTTGCCAGGGTGATATGACAGGGTAAACTTGTAGTCTTCCAAGTACTCCATCCACCTTCTCTGTCTCATATTCAACTCCTTCTGAGTGAACAGATACTTGAGACTTTTGTGATCCGAGAAAACCTCAAATTGTTCGCCATAAAGGTAATATCTCCAAGATTTTAGAGCAAAAACTATTGCTGCTAATTCTAGATCGTGAGTAGGGTAGTTCTTCTCGTGCGATCTGAGCTGTCTCGATCCATATGCCACGACTTTTCCGTTCTGCATCAGCACACATCCTAGTCCTTCCTTTGATGCGTCACAATATACTTGATAACCAATGTCCCTTTCAGGAATGATCAGTATCGGTGCACTGGTCAGTCTCTTTTTCAACTTTTGGAAAACTTTCTCACACTTGTCATTCCATTCGAACTTAACGTTCTTCTGAATCAATCTAGTCATTAGCTTGGCAAGAGTAGCAAATTCCGGAATGAATCTTCGATAATATCCTGCTAAACCCAAGAAACTACGGATCTCAAATACGGAAGTTGGCTGCTTCCAATCCAACACAGCTTCTACCTTGCTGTTGTCTACTGCAATACCATCCTTAGACACCACGTGTCCCAGGAATTGAACCTGCTCTAGCCAGAACTCGCATTTACTAGCCTTGGCATAAAGCTGGTTGTCTCTTAGTACTTGCAGGGCTACCCGAAGGTGTTCTTCATGCTCGGGCTACCCGAAGGTGTTCTTCATGCTCCACTCGATTGGCTGAGTATATCAATATATCATCAATGAACACCACCACAAATCTATCTAGATAGGGTTGGAATATCTTGTTCATGAGGCACATGAATACTGCTGGAGCATTCGTCAGTCCAAACGGCATGACCACGAACTCATAATGTCCGTATCTTGTCCTGAACGCGGTCTTTGAAATGTCCTCGTCGCGGATTCTCAACTGATGATACCCTGATCTTAGATCAATCTTTGAGAAACAAGTTGCTCCTCTTAACTGATCAAATAGGTCATCTATTCTAGGCAGGGGATAACGATTCTTGATCGTGACTTGGTTTAGTTGCCTATAATCAATGCACAGTCGTAAGGTTCCTTCTTTCTTCTTCACGAATAGTGCAGGTGCTCCCCATGGTGAAGTACTTGGTCGGATGTATCCTTTTTCCAACAGTTCTTGTAGCTGGGTCTTCAATTCCTTCAGTTCTGTTGGCGCCATTCGGTAAGGGGCTATAGAAATCGGAGCGGTTCCAGGTTGAAGATCGATGGAAAAATCAATCTCTCTTCGTGGCGGTAATCGAGGTAGATCGTCAAGAAATACATTTGCATACTCGCAGACGATGTGTGGCAGTCCTAACTTCTCACGATCAGATTCTTCCAACTGGAGACTAGCTAGCCATCCGAACAGTTGGTTTTGCCATTACGAGCGTCGAGTCGCCGAATTCACAACCTGTCTATCCCCCTTAAAACGAAAGCATGTCCCATCAGGGGTGAAAGCCGTTACTATCTTTTGATGGCAATCAACGACAGCTCGATGAGTTGACAGCCAATCCATCTCCATAATTAAGTCGAAGTCAGCCATCTCGATCACGCGTAAGTCACAGGTTAGTCGGATATTACTTACTTCTAACTCGCAGCCTCTACAGATTAGATTAACTCGTAAACTAGCGCTTAAAGGTGATGGTATTGTCATCTGGTTCTCTAGGGGTTCAGTATCTAACCCTAGCGCAGATACGCATGCTACTGATATAAACTAATGCGATGCTCCAGTGTCATGGAGTTGGTAGGCAGCGAGAGCTACGCGGTGGTTATCCTGGTTGACTCCTAAGGTGCTAAGGATCACCTTGATCTCTTTCAGCCAAGCTTCGGCTAAAGTAGGGTTAGGTTCGCCATGAAAGACGGGTGGTCGTTTTTTACAGAATTCGTTCAAAGCTTGTGCACGAGACATGGGACCATGGTTGATATTATTAGGAGGGGGTCTGTTAGCGTTGAGTGCCGTAATGAAGGCTTGCATGAGTTGTGCGAGGTCAGGGTTACCGTTGGTTCTGTTGGACGAGTCCTCACCATTGTTACGTGTAATCGCCATTCTAAAGTTGGAAATTCGTAGGAAATTTTGTCTAGAATACCCTTTTTGAAAATAATAGCACAGCACTACGGCAAAAATCTAAATTCGGAAAGGATTTACTGCTGCTAAACGTTATCTTTGAGCACATACTTATACTGAAACTGACATGTGAGCAGGTCACATGTCACAAACAGTCAAATCCTAAGTGTTCTCACGTTTCGCTTCCCTACGCTTGGTAATGGCTCATATATGCCTATAACTACACCGTTAGCAAATAGGATATTTTTAGAGTAGCAAAAGTACAAAGTACGGACATTTATTCAGGTTATGCTCTCGGAAAGTGATCTACCCATTCTACCCAAAGCCGAGTGTTGGAACCTAGGGCTCTGATACCACTTGTAACGCCCCGCATTTCGGGAAAAGCGTTATGGATTATTATTACAATTTAAAGTCGGTCTAAACAGTAATAATAATAACCAAAATACATATAGATGGTCTATCCTTCACAGATTACAAAAAGGTAGACTGGGTGGGTTCTACGGCTCCGCAAATTCCTCCGCCTGGTGGATCTCTATTCCGGCAGCTCCTCCGGCTCCGTGTTCTCTGTAAAGGTATTCCTGTCCATCGTGACAATCTAGCATAATACGTCCGAGTTGCGAAGCAACATCGTCGTATTATGCCAGGGCAAACCGTGAGCGAGGACGCTCAATAGATACCGTACCCCAACATTAAACTAGCAATTCTAGAACAATATTGTTGGCAGGTAAATAGTTGAAAATCATTTATCAAAACGGTAAGTTCATGCGTGTCAATGCATCAGTATCACATCAAATCAGAGTGCAGCTTAAATAAAAATCAGTATCCCATTTCTTTTCATATCAGAGTGCAGCTTTAATAAAATCAGTATCTCGTATTATTTCAGAATCCAGAGTATAGTGTCAGTATCTCGTATCATTTTCTCATAACAGCATTCTTCTTCAAATTTCAACCATGTCAACATCTCACATCTCTCGAAAGTTATTGGCCCGTTCTACAACCCCGTTCTAACGGTCACCAACCTTTCCGTTCGAAGGGTCGGCCACCCAAAAACTGACTCCTGCAGTATGAGGTCCGCTAACTCCGCGTCACACACGACATAGTCCCGGCTACCCATATCACTGAATCCCCACCAGTTTGTTTATGAGGTCCGCTTGCTATGTGTTGTACTGAGTAAGTTCTAACCGTCAAATTCACCCGCGGAATTTGAGGAGAAACTTCAAACAGCACTACCGTATAGTTCCGTTGGGCTTTGACCACCAGTTCACCCCGGGGAACTGAGGCGGGACTCCAACAGCATCAACATCTCAACTTTCATCACATCAACATTTTCATTCTCATTTCTATCTCTTCCATTTAAAAACATTCGATCACTTTCTCGAAAAATGTGTCGGGTCGTATCGTCTTTGAAAAAGAACGTGCACATGCATTAATTTCATAAAACAAAATCCTCCGTTTAGAATCGTTCATGATAAACCTTCCGCTCGTAACCCATCTTACGAAAACATGTTACTTAACGACAAAAGTTCTTTCTTCCGGGGATTTAAATCAAAACATAAGGATTAATACTCGTTCTTAGATTTGCTGGCGTGTTTTAAGATTCGTACGTCAAATTGCCACTTGGTTTGTCTAAACCAAGAAAGTACCCTACTAGAAAACTCTAGTAGTTGAATCCGTTTGGCGTGTTTTAAGATTCGTTCGTCGAATCGCCACTTGGTTTGGGCTAAACCAAGAAAAAGCCTGACTAGACATGCTAGCCATAGATTCTATTTGTTAGTCTAAATAGATTAAGAATATTTATTCAATAATCCCGGAAAATCTCATTTCATTTGAAAAGCTCTTTTCTCAGAAAATTGGTCGGGCATTATAACTGCGTAAATTTGAAAAGTCGATTTTCATTCAGGCATTATAACTGGGTAATTTAGTTTCCCAAAAGTCCATCGAACATTATAACGGTGCATTTTGATAGTCAATTTTAATTCGTGCATAGTAACGACTAAGTGTGTTTTTTTTTTTCAAAGTCTAATTGTTCATAAAATCACTAATCACCAACATGATCACGTTTAATCATAATTAAGCACGTTTAAGCAAAATAATAACATAATCAATATGAACTAGTAAATACTAATCTAAGGTTAAGATAAAGTATCTACCTTAATTCCGATGATTAGTCGGAAGCCGATAAGCTAGTTGAATTCCGGCGGCGTAACGACTAGTCGACCTTTGCTCGAACGCTTTCTTGCTAACTTATTCTACCTTTCTAAGATCTAGGGGTGGTCGAGGGTGGTGGAGTGTGGTGGTTTAGGATGAGTTCCAAGAAGAACACTCAAGAACTCACTCAAGAACACTAGAAAGCACAAAGTGGAGAAGTTGGGAGGTTTTGGTGTGAAATGAAGCAAGGAGAGTGAGCTATTTATAGTGAAGCAATGAGGTTCATCTCCCCCAAAAATAATCACTAGCCAAAAACCCTCCCCACAAGTGTCCAAACAACCTTTTGCAAAAGCAAAAATTAGGTTTTAAAGACTAGTTTTAGGTTAAGAAATTCCCCACCAAATTTCCCACCAACTTAAAGATTAGTTTTAGGTTATAAGAAATTCCCCACCAAATTTCCCACCAACTTAAAGATTAGTTTTAGGATATAAGTAATCTCCCACCTAATCAAGGTTAACTTTAATAAAATAAAATAAGAGTTGGGGATTTAATAAGGCTTCCGGACGCAGTGTGGTGAAATACCCGGTGTGTACGCGTTTATTTACGGCGCGAAAAGTATAATTAAACAGGTTAAATCTAATTCGTTTAATCTAACCAAACCAAATTATAAACTATAATTATTTAAAAATAAAACCGCATTAATAAATCGAAATTTTTTTATTACAAAATTTCGGGTTATTACAAATCTCCATTGTAATTACCTTAAATTCTAGTGCTCGGAAACCATAATATCTAGACCCTTTGAGTAAGTTGCATTTCATTGCTTGAACTCTCAATGTTTTCCAGAACCTTGCTGTAGTATATCCACTCCTCATGAAAACCTTTGTTACCACCTGCAACATTTTTATTTGCAATTTAGGATATTCACTTGTTTTCTTCACATGTTGAACCTTAAACCATCAATGTTGGAATATTGTAACATTTCAGTTTCTGAACATTGATTTTCTCTCTGATTAGACTTGATTGTAGCCACTCCAACTTCTTGTACCCCTACATAAACGTGACCCCCTCTACTAACTAAATCATTCGAGTAAAATCTATTCACCTCCCTTTTGGGTTTTGATCATTGAAATTTTGAATCATATTGTTCCTTTTAAAAAAAAATTTCACATCCATCACCTCTTTCTTGAATGACGAGCACCTTTTGAAGTAAGGACTTCCATGAGTCAAGTGAGTCTGTAGATCTTTCCCATTTTACTATCAAAATTTTATGTTTTATTTATTTATGCTCATTACGGCTGAGACTTCACCGTCAACTGCAATCCAGAACCGCACACCAATATCGATGAGAGCATTTCGTCCGGCATTAGAGGAAATTCAAAGATTTGATAATTCAACTACAAAGGCGGCAAGAGGAAGGATTTAGTCCACTAAACACGTTATTGTGGGTGACATCGTTTCTTTCCATAGAGAGGATATAGCATGTCAAACGGCACATGAATTTAGACTCCAACCTGCTGCAGATGGTGGAGGATTGTGTGAACTAGATTTGATTGCCACGCCACACCTCACAACGAATTTCAATGTTAGAAGATATTGATCAAATAGCAGACTCAATCATGTTATGGCATAAACTATTACTTAATCGATAGTGCAAATAGATAGCAGTTTTAGGACTTAAGAGAAGATCTTTTCGTTTCACTTCTAGGACATGTCACTAACTGGGTCATGATTGACTGTTTGATCAAGTCTGCACCCTTCTTAATGGTTTAAAGCGTCACACATTGGAGTTGTGCAACTGCCACTACATTGACGAGATTGTTCATGCAGTGAGTTTCAGCATCAATCATGTCAAACCGAGATCCATGTTTTATTTATTTATTTATTTTAGTTCTAGAACAATTTGCAATCAGCTGCCTTCAACACGGAGACTAGTGAGTATTCAAAATGGGCAATTGAAACTTTTGAAGACATGCTCAGAGCTTGTGTAATGGATTTCAAGGGAAGTTTATCTTAGGTAAATTCACTTACAACAATAGTTTCCAGGCTAGCCCTGGGATGGCCACTTATGAAGAGTTGTATGGAAGACCATGCTAATCTCTAGCCTATTGGACAGATGTGGGAGAAAACTATTGTTAGGGCTGGATTTGCTTCATGAGATGATCACCGAGAAAGTGCAGTGGATCAAGCAAAGGTCAATGACAGCTCAAACTTGACAAAAAGTTACGCCGATAGAAGAAATCGACCTTTGATCTTCTATATCGCCTTCACATGTTCTTGAAGATTCAGCCACAATGATGGATTATTCAGTTTAGAAAGAAGGAGAAGCCTCACCTAGGGCCATTGAATCGTTCAAAGTTCTTCAATGCAAAGAAGCTGCATATCATTTAGCCTTGTCATAGTAGATAGCTAGGGTTCACAATGCATTCCATGTGTCTATATTCCGAAAGTATCTGGCGCACCCCGAACGCATAAAAAAAAAAAAAAAAACTGACATTGGACGAGACTGTTGCATTCGAGGAATAAGCCGTCAAAATAGTGGACAAGCTAAAGAAGCTACTACGGAGGAAGAAGATCAAACTCTACAAAGTTTTGTGGCGTCAGCAAAGGGATTGAAGAGACAACTTGGTAGCATGACGACCTTTCGCAACCCAATCATCATTACTTATGTGTACACGACGGTAACACTTTTAATTTCGAGGACGAAATTTGGTTTAAACCCGTATTTTTGGAATTCATTTAATTGATTAAAATTCTTTATATGCATATATATTATATATGTATTGCCATGAATTAATTTCCTAATGTGTTAGCTACCCAATTAGGTTTTCCTTACTAACGTACCCAATTTTCAGGGCGTTACACGGAAGGTCTAGTCCAGCTTTTAAAACTTTGATATAGAACATAATGTCCATCTTACATATACAAAATACAGTCCATTTACAGAGAAGGTAGAAATCAGAATGGTAAAAAAATCGAAAGAGGGACAATGGGAAAGTAGGTTGAAGCGGAAACTAATGAAGAGTAAAGAAAAATTTTCATTTCGCCCTCCAATCTATTTCCTAGTAGAAAATTTGGTAGACAAGTGTTTGACCTTATGGAAACCTAGCCGTTAAGTCACTACAACAAAAAACACATTTTATAGCAGGCAGAAAACGCTATAGAAACTAATACATACGTTCATAAGAACGCTTTCTTAGCCCCTGTTAGAAAAAGTTGATACCAACTATAGCATTTTTTGGGAGCTATGAATTTTCCATCAATTATAGCGTTTTAAGCATGCTATGCATAGGTTTTTACAATAGCATTTGTAGAATGCTACAATCTGAATTCTAACAATAGCATTTGTAGAATCCTATAATCTGACTTCTAATAATAGCATTTTATGTTTGTTATAAGTTGATTTTTTAAAACAAGGTTCACTTAACGCTATCTTCTACACTGTATTTTATAAAGTTTATTCATTGGTAGAAACACTTTCGATAGCACACAACCATCATTTTTCCTTTTTGATTAGACACCACCACCGGTACCATGAGATCACCAGATAAATCCAAAATTCAGAATACAACTGCAACTCATTCACCATCATTTGCATTCAAATTCAACCGTAAAAATACACTGCCTTCGTTTGGAAGGACTACAAAAAAAGACAAAAACTATTTAAATTCCAAAACTTGTTTACTTGTCTGGCTACAAAAGAAAGGAAATCTCAAAAAAAAGACTTCTACAAATTTCTAGGAAAAGACTTCTATAAATTTCCACCCGGACGTAGATCAACCAATCTGTCTTCAATGACAAGATGAGGAAGCTCTTTTATCCAACTCATAGACCTGCAATAATACCGATCTTGAATCAAATCAAACTTCCAGAAGACTATAAGGCATCAGCAATATATACATATTCTTTTTTGACAAGTAATACATATTCTGTTTTGACAAGTAGGAATGAACAAAAACCTACTACCCTAGGGAGTATGTGGAACTTAAAACTACAGCTTCTAATCAAATCTATTGCACATACCTTTACGACTGAATGCACGTTAGAGTTGTTTCTAGCTCAGAACTCTATTTGAAAGAAAAAAGAACTTGAGAAAAAACTGGTGATGGGTTGCCAAACAGAGACTCATCTCTTACATCCAAATATCGAGATTGTGCCAAGGCATTGATCATTATATATGAACTAGGTGATAGCAGTAGCCATCACGCACCGAGTGATAATTACTAGTCACTCGTTAGATTTACAAGCCTAGATATGCTCAGGTTTAGTAATGCAAGCTAAAACAAAAGGAGCGTAGATCTAACTCGCCTACCCTTGGCGGCGCGTGTGGTCTACAATTCGTTCTGATAGGTGTGCTTACTGGTGCGGGATGATCTTTATTCTCAAGATGAGCTTGGAGATAACTCTGCAAGTTTGACGGTGAGATCTGTTGGGTGTGACTGTTGTTGCTCTTCATTATCGAACTTTGAGTCACTTTCTATTTGGGTGTGGTCTACCGTGTCCAACCTCGCTAGATTAATTTCTGATGAGGTGTAAGGGGTAAACTTCGCATCCTATTTCATCGGATCAATCTACGGTGGAATGTAAGGGGAGTTTTTTGACCATTTTTTGTTGATCTCTATATATCTATTTTGCTCTCTTATTTCATGATGAGAAAAAGAATGCGAGATGTTAAGGAAATTATCTTTGATGATCAATATCGAACCAGTAATTGGGGGTCGAGATTTAATCCAATCAACCGAGTTCAAGATTCAGAATGGCTTCCTCCAAATCCCAGGAAAAAATCATTCATGCCTAAGGTTGTATCCATCAATGGTGAAGTCACTACTCTTTTCATTGGAAATCTACCGGAGGATATGGACTCATAATGGCTCACACAGCTTTTCAGCAGAATGGGAAAGGTTCTGCTTGCCTATATACCAAATAGAAGATCATATTTGCACAATGACAAGTTTGGATTTGTTAAATTGTCCAACAAAGAGGAAGGTTCTAAGGCAATCAAATCTATGGATGGTATGCTTATCAGAGGTCACCATATTGTGCTTAAGTTTGCCAGGTCCCCTAATTCCTCTGGTGTAAGGAATCGAAGAAATCAAAATGCAATGGAGTCCAATCCCATTAATCACTACTGGAAATCTAAATTCCCCCTCATGATGCATTCATGTCCTTTTGTAATTCCAAAGAAGTTTATCCCACCAATCAAGGTAGTGGAGGTGGGAAATGAGTGGCTTTCCAAAATTATTATTGCTAAACTATCTCGAGAAAGCTCTATTGCTTTGGTTCAAGATCAACTTCAATCTCTTGGACTGGCAAATATTGAAGTCAAACCCTTGGGGGGAGATAATGTTGTTCTTACTTTCAATTCAATCTCAGAAAGAGAATCAGTTTTTTCTGAAGGACAAATGGCTTGGATTCAAGACTGGTTTGTTGAAGTTCTTCGATGGGAGGATTCTAAATTTATCCCCCGACCTGTTTGGTATGGCTTAATTGTTACGGAGTTCCACTTAATTTCTGGAATTCTGGCACTATCTTAAAGCTTGGTAGACTCTGGGGAGAGGTGAACCAAATTGCAGATGAAACTGTTAAATCCCTAAACTTCACATCTGGTGAAGTTCTTATTTCCGCTAGTGGTATGGACGTTATTAACCAAGTTGTGGAGCTGGAATGTAAGGGAATTCTAAGTCCAATTCGTGTCATTGAAGAACAGATAGTGGTGAATGCTACCCTCAAACCATGTTGTGTATGCTCTGGCCATTCTACTGATTCAGTTACCCATACTTATCTTATTGCAGATGAAGAGAAAGAGGGAGATAAATTTGTAGTTGCTAAAACTTTGATGGATCGAGTTAAGGGTGCTGGTGAAACACCTGGGATCTCAAACAATGATTCCAATAAGGTTAATGGTATGATTAATGAGAAGGCTATTATAACTATACCAAGTCCAGCTGGAAAGCATTTATTGGCAGTTTGCAATAATACCCAAAGTGGCTTGGGGGACTGTATGTCTATTCCCGAAAATTTCACTTCATCTTGTGGAAGTGGAAAAGTCCCTATTTCAGTTAGAAAGTGTAAAAGCTTAACTCTTAACCACTTTGAAGGGCTAATAGTTCCCAATAATGTTATTCATAAGGCCCTTTCGTTTAATGGTCCTATCCTTATGCAATCTAGCCATAACTCAATTAGAAAAATTTTCCACTCTAGCAAAGCGGAGATTGAGGAACTCTCCACAGAAAACAATGATGAAGCAGTCAATTTTCTCCAATCTTCAGAAGTGAAGTTTGACGTCAAGTGCAAAAGAAAACAAAAGTCCATTGAAAAGTTACTGAAAATTCCAAAATCCAAAGGAAGAGGTGGACGTAAAAAACAAAAGTGTGTGGTTTTTAGATCCGCCATTGCAGTAGCTGCACTCTCTGTATCGTCTGTCTCCTCAAATGGTATCAGAAATAGGAATAGGATCATTTTGAATGAGGACCAAGCTGCTTGGACTATGACAAAGATCATTGGGGAAGATTATTTGGGTAATGACGATGAGATAGTTAGCAGGATTATGATGGTGGATGCACTGGAAGAGTCGAATAGTGCTATACAGTTTGCTCATGCAACTACATAGTGCCAGTGGTAACATAATCATTCTATAAAAGAGGGAAGCGTAATGAAGATACTAACATGGAATATCAGAGGTCTTGGGAAAAAGGAGAAAAGAGGGAAGCTAAAAAAGATGGTTAGATTAAAGAAGGTGGATATTTATTGCTTCAAGAAACGAAGCAAAAAACTGTGGATTAAGCTCTTTCTCTTTATGGGGGCACAGTGAGTGACTTTTTTGAAGTGGATTCTTTAGGGGCTACTGGTGGTATTCTAATCATATGGAATCCTGAAGTGTTCAAAATGAAAGAAGCATGCTGCAACATGAATTTTTTGTTGATTAATGGGACTGCCAGATCTAATTTCTACTGTAATATAGTAAACATATATGGACCACACAATCCAGTGGAGAGAAGGAAGTTATGGGAGGTGTTAGTTAACCTGAAAGCAGAGTACACTGATCCCTGGTGTCTAGGTGGTGACCTCAATGAAATTAGAAACTGGGAAGAAAGACAGGGATGTTCTCAAAGAGATAGAGGTATGATTGATCTTAATATGTTCATCGATGACATGGAATTTGTTGATCTTCCTTTGATAGGCAGAAAGTTTACTTGGTCTAACTCCCAACAAGATGAAAAATGGAGTAGGATTGATTGATTTTTGCTCCATCCTGATTGGCTTGATAAGTTTGTCTTGAAGTAATGGGGACTTCCAAGACTTTTTTCTGACCACTGCCCTCTCTTATTAATGGAAGATGATAGGGATTGGGGCCCTAAGCCCTTCAGGTTTTTTAACGCGTGGTTAGAAAACAAGGAGTGTCTACAAGTTATGAAAAAGGCATGGGTAGAATGCCCAAATCAGAGATGGGTTGCCACTACTCTGAGCGTGAAATTAAAATCTATGAAGGAGGTCCTCAAAACCTGGACAAAAGAAGTCTTTGGTAATACTCAAACCAAGCTTGAGACTGTGGAATCAGAAATTCACTTGCTGGACCTGCAAGCTGAGAATGGTATTTTAACTAATGAGGGGAGAACCAAAAGAAGATTACTCAAAGCTGAGGCATGGAAACTTGGCAAACTTGTAGAAAGAATGTGGTTGCAAAAATCAAGAATCAACTGGCATCTCAAGGGAGACAAAAACACAAATTTTTTTTCATGTTATGGCTTCAGCAAGGCAGAGAAGGAATATCATAAATTTCATCACAGTGGGGGAGACAACAGTATATGAACCAGAGGAAGTGTATAGATTGGAGAGGAAACACTATTGAGTCTGAACCTTATTGTTGAATTCTCTGAAAATGAAGTATGGAATGCTATCAAGTCTTGTGACGGAAATAAAGCCCCTGGTCTTGATGGGTTTAACATGTTGAGCATCAAGAAAAGTTAGGACTTCATGAAAAGTGATATTATGAATTTCTTTGCTGAATTTCATAGGAATGGCAGATTACCAAATTGCATAAACTCATCCTTCATCACTCTGGTCCCAAAGGTTGAGAATCCATTGGGTCTATCAGATTATAGGCCAATTAGCTTGATTGGCTCTTTGAATAAAATTCTTGCAAAAGTTCTCTCTGCAAGAATCAAATCCACTATACCTATAGAAGTGGGAGAAGTTCAATTAGCTTTCTCAGGAGGGAAGAATATCCAAGATGGAATTTGAATTGCCAATGAAATTGTGGATGAATGGAAGAAGGAAAGAAAACAAGGTCTGATTTGCCAATGAAATTGTGGATGAATGGAAGAAGGAAAGAAAACAAGGTCTGATTATCAAATTGGACTTTGAAAAGGCTTTTGACAGTCTAAATTGGAACTATATTCTGGAAATTATGAAAGCTATGGGATTCCCTCAAAAGTGGAACTCATGGATTAAAGAATGTTTAGCTTCTGCTTGGATCTCAGTATTGATCAATGGTTCCTCTTGCAAGGACTTCCAAATGCAAAAAGGGGTAAGGCAAGGTGATCCCATTTCTACATTCTTATTCATCATTGCAGCTGAAGGGCTCAATTGGATGTTCAAGAAGGCTGTATCTCAAGGTACTCTCAGTGGGCTAACTATGGGAAATGAAAGCCCTACCATCACTCATTTGCAGTTTGCTAACAACACGATGGTTTTCTGCAAAGCAAGTCTGGAGGAGATACATACAGTAAAGAACTTACTTGGTGAATTTGAAGTTATGTCTGGCTTGAAGATCAATTACCACAAAACCATCCTCTATGATGTTGGATTATCTGTGGAAGTCTCACACCAAATGGCTCAAGTTTTTAACTGCCAAGTTCAAAGTCTGCCAATCAAGTACCTGGGCATGCCCTTGTGGGTCAATCCAAGGCTCAAATCTTCTTGGAAACCAGTCATTGAGAGGATCAAAGGCAGACTAGCATCATGGAAGAGGAGGTACCTTTCTTTTGGTGGTAGAATTGTACTTATTAAGTCTGTTCTTTGTAACCTGCCTGTTTTCTTTATGTCATTGTTCAAAATGCCTGATGGGGTAGTCAAAAGCATTGAATCTATTCAAGCAAAATTCCTATGGGGTGGGTCAGATTTAAAAAGAAAACTTCACTTGGTTTCTTAGGTTAAGATCACTCAAAATAAAGAATGTGGAGGGCTTGGAATTACAAGCATTGAAGACATGAATGAAGCCTTGTTAATAAAATGGTGGTGGTGGTTTGGGATGGAGAAGGAAGCTTTGTGAAGAAATGTAATAAGGAACAAATATAAGATAAGGGATAGTAATTGGATTCCTAAACTTGAAATTCAGAGAAAAGTTTCAGCCATTTGGAGAGATATTATCCAAGTAAAGGACATGAATCCTTTGATGCACTCCCTGTATCTTGAAAATGCAAGAATCAAGGTTGGTGATGGGAATTCAACTATGTTCTGGAAGGATGCTTGGCTAGGAAATCCTTGTTTGGCTGAAGCATACCCATCCTTGTTTAGCATTGTTAATCTTAAAGATGAACTTCTTAGCCAAATCTTAACCAGAAAAGATTTGCTAGATCATTGGGACTTTAACTTTAGAAGAAGGCTATTTGATTGGGAGGAAGATATTAAAAATGATCTATGCCAAATTTTGGAAGATTCAGGGGTGGTAGTTAGCATTGGAGCTGCTGATTCATTGGTTTGGCATGGCCCTCACTCAAATATTTTCCCAGTCAAGTCCATTTATGAACTTGCCAGACCTCATGCTATTTTGAATAACAATGCATATGACTTAATATGGAGGAATGTGGATCCATATCAAGTCCAATGTTTTGGTTGGCTTGTTCATCTCGGAAGGGTAAAAACAATTGAATATCTCTTAAATATTGGTGTCATTCAGAATGCTGAAAATGCTTTGTGCAAATTCTGTGGCACAAATATGGAATCTATGAACCATCTTTTGTTTCACTGCTCATTTGTATGGGAAGTCTGGACTAACATTCTACTTTGGTGGGGAGCTCAATGGGTTACACCAAATTCATTAGTGGCTTTGCTTATATGGTGGAATGATTGGAAAATGAAGCCTAAGAAGAAGATTATATGGAATTGCATTCCGGTGGCAACTTTGTGGACCATCTGGAACAAAAGAAACGAGCTTATTTTCTAAGAAATACAACCTGATTGGGATGAAATCACTGAACTCATAAAAGTTAGAGTTGCTTTGTGGGTCAAAACAAAGCTGGGTGGAGGAGATTATACAGTTGATGATTTTGTATTTAGGCTTCAAAGTATTCTGGTATCTCTCTAACAGATCCTATGGATTGCTATGTTTATTGTTGCTGTGAATTGCTTCTATATTTCTGAGTGCTCTACTATGGGGACTTTGTGTATGCCATCTACCTGTGGAAGTAGTTCCTTGCCCAGCTTTTGTGGAGTTTATACTGATTCTATACATGGGTTGCATTGGTTTGAATCTCTTTGCTACTGTTGTGACTTGCTTTTATCGAGCACTTCTAGTCTGTTACGGATCATAGTGTAATCCTTGGTATGTTGCACCTATGCATGCTGATGTCATTGATCTCTTTGCCCACCTCTGCCAAAGTTGATACTACTCACTCTACTACATTTGGTTTACTCTGCTGCATTTCCATATACTGATACTCGGCTGCTCTGGTTCTTGCACTGCTGATTTTTGGAAGCAAATGCTATGCTATTAATGCTGCTGCTATGACATTATTGGTGAATCATGTTATGGAACTTTTTTAAAGGAGTTGCACAGTTACGGTATTTGCAGACTCTTTACTTTGGTGGATTCTTGTAGCAACTAGAGGGTATTTTTTTCTCAGTTGATTATTGTTAATTAGGGAGCACGTACTTGTGGCAGTTTTTCCTTTTCCTCTGAAGCGCCTGTCCTTCTAGAGGCTTTCTATCTTTTTCTTAGTTGGAACCTTGCCAACTATCTTGGTCGTGGAGTGGCATATGATTGTCCTTTGAAGGGGTGCCAACCTAGTTGGGATGCCTTCTTTGGTTGTGATGCCTTCCTCTCCTCGTCCCTTTAATCTTTGTAATCTTCAAAGGTTAATAAAATTATTATTTTTGCCTTTCAAAAAAAAAAAGGTCTAAGAATGCAAGCTGATACTCTCTCATAAAATATACACCAATTTTCCCAATCTCTTCGAATAAAATATGTACATCAAACTAGGAAACAAAATAAGCTTCAATCCCCATGAATTCTGACAGTCTAAACATGCAGCCAAATTATAATCGCAATTTTTAAGCAACAAAAATTATCTGAGTTGACTGATCAACTTGCTTAACAAAGTACCCATGCTTAACTAATATAGGGAGACCTAGGTGGGTATGCACAAGTTCATCTATGTATAAGTTTTACCTATTTCTCACCTTCTACCTCAGAACTCTTTGAGTTGACTGATCAACTTGCTAAACTAAGTACCCATTCCTACTTTACGCTTGACAGTAACTTACACTTGAATCGCCAAGTCCTTAAGGCTACAAAACATAACTCTTTTCTTTCTTTCTTTCTTTCTTTTTTTTTTAAAAAAAATCTGAAAAAGAGTAACGTTAAAAAAGATGTATACACTTGTACACTTTTGGTCGTGTGTATTCCCTTCTCGCCGTCCATTTAAGGATTTGTGGATGAATGACAAGTTCCCTTTTGTACTTATCCAAGTGGTGGGTTTGACAAGGTCGTACCCCATTCTAAGTCATAATGGCATGGCAGAGAAATAATTATGGAGCCTTTGGGTCTTAGATTACCTGATCAGATTGGCCTTATTATTCACCAACTAAAGCAATAGCATAATTGAATAACATGAGACAATAGATCTTACTTGTGAAGGATCATTCTCCTTTACTTCGGGCAGACTGATGAGTCACTCAAGATTGATGATCTTATCTGACCATTTATGAGTGTTAAAAGCTTTGTCGAGTGGAGTTGGTTGCCGGCAGGTTGATTGTTGGGTCGGGGCATTGAATTGCTTGGTGGGTCGGCATTAGACCACCCTGCCTTAGATTGAAGACCAATCTACTTCTTCAGCAGTTTCTAACTGCAGTAACATTCTACTCGTCCCCTTGTCTGGAACCTAAAGAAAAGAGAGAAGGATGAAACAAATTAATCTGGGGTTGTTCGAGCATTTCACACACCCATCAACCTCCTGCCAAATGCAAATAATCATGCAGCTTCAATATCTCCCATTCAACGTAATTTGAAAAATGAATAGCCCATTCCTCTCTTTGTTATAAATTTTGTAATGATAAAAAATGGTTCAATAACCAATAAAGGACTTCCTTCTTTTAGCAGATATAGCAAATACAGAATTCTATGTAAATAAGATCCAAAAAGGCAAGCCACTCAAAAAAGCAAGTGAGTGACTGGAAAGGGAAAAGAGTTAAGTTTTAAACTACGTTTTTAACCAATTTGAAAAGTTGCCAATGACTCTTAACAATTGACGTATGTACAAGTGGATTATTGGTTGGACGTAATACCAATTGTGACGATGTATCATATGGTACAAGGACGGTTTCGAAATTAGTTTGATCGGAGAGTAGCATATCAATGTTGGACAGATTCAGGAATGCTAAAGAAGAAATGACTGGGAAATCTATATTCCACTAATCTCATCCCTCTTAAGTGTTGTCTTTAGCAAAAGGAAAGAAAATCACATACTCCGGAGTCCGGACGAACTCCATCAGCTATCATGACTAAAATCGAGTTGTGAATGAGCAACCACTTCAGCAAGTTTCTGATCTGTTTTGGATTGAAAAGCATCAAAGGAAAAACCCTTCTACAATCAAAACACAAAAACACCACGTAAAATATTCTAGCTGATTATTTCCCCATTCACTAGTAAACTTCTTGTTTATAAGCCATTGAAGTTGCATCTCAGAAGAAAGGCAGTTGAATTGGCATCTTAAAAGGCCTAACTTGTATTCTGAGAACTTGACTCTCTAATAAGTATTGAACCTTTTTGGTTCATGGGTAGGATACAAGGCAAGAAAAAGTAGGAAGGGGAAGCAATTTTTTTCACCATTCGAACCAATGCTATATGGTCATTATGAGATACTCAATTAGATATAGCCCTAAATGTGAATCAATCATGAGATATTCAATTAGACATAGCCCTAAATGTGAATCAATCGAAAAAATCGCCAAACTTCAGTAAATAAGATAATGTCCCATAAGTGCAACATTCTTGTATTTGGCCAGATAAGTGCATAATCCTAAAATCACGCACTGAATGAAACATAAAACCCTAACAACAATCATTAAACCATATAAGTGTATAATATGTATAAATCCCCAAATGATATCACAAGCTAATGAATGCAAATTAAAACCCTAGCCTTGTATTTATCCAAGACCATAGGAAACTATCAAATCAACCCTGGTTAGGGCTTCATCAAATATGGCTTCATTCTTGTCCGAGGGGGAGTGAGGGAGCAGAAAAACAATCAAGTTTGGTCAACGATAAGTATTGAAGAGTACCCATTAGCTATTGGAAAAAATAGAAAAACCGAACATACCCGAAACACTTATGGCGAGGAAAAATCATTTGAGAAGTCTAATGGCGAAGACAAAACGATTGAGAAGTCTGGTACACAGAGAAAATGATTGAGAAGTCTGCACACAGGGGAAACGATTGAGTAGAGATGGGCAAAGAGAACAGAGAAACGATTGAGAAAGAAAAAACAAAAAATGAACAAAACTCTAGAATACCTACAAATCCATCCAAAGTTCTAAACCTGTTCACTCGGCCATGATTGCGAAACCTGGGGTTGGTCTGAAAATTTCGGAGAGATTCAAAATTCCAGAGGGGTGTAAAAAAAATAGGAAGGATTGAAAATTTCAGAGGCGAGTGAAAATTTTGGAGAGATTCAAAGTTTCTGTGGGGCTATAAGGATCGGCGCCTATTATTTGGGTGAAGTGCTCTAGGTTGAAGTTGAATGCTATAGTTGGGAGTTTAGAACGCTGTAAACTCTTTCCGTGTTTTTGGAATGCTATATTAGACCTTCCTTTTTCCTTTTAACACCAGGAATGCTATTGTTGCTTCTTTATGATAGAATTCTTAAAAGAACGTTATTAGATTATGCTATTAAAAGGCATATCTCTTGCAGTGGTTACGACGTTCGTAGAAATCCAACCTAGCTTGCACTTCTTCTGACTTACTGTAACAGCCCAAATTTTGGAGACATTAATAATAATATTACAATTATATACGAGGAATAAGTCTGAATGTAAATATTCTCCAAATACATTTATTCTAATAGGGTGGGACCTATGGCTTCTCTTAGCCCTTGGTCTGGTAGTTCCCCATCTCAGCAGCTCCTCCGGCTCTAAATTGCTCCAAGCCAAAATACTCCTCTTGTTCATCTTGATAGTTTGACATAATAAGTCGGAGTCGGGGAGCAACATCGTAGTATTACGCCACAGTTACACAAGTGCAACACCGTGAGCGAAATTGCCCAGTAAACTCTACCACAAACCAACTAGCAATTCTAGAACAATATTTTGTGTAGGAAAAACGTTACGGTAACTTTTATAGAAACAATGTCTAAATGAAAATGCATGTGTCAGTGTCAATGCAAAACAGAGTGCAGCATAGCTAAACAGTGTCTTGTATTATCTTTCTTTGACAGCATTCTTCTTCAAATTTAATAAAGTTTGGGCACTATTTCCGACCACCAGGCCACAGTCCAGTTCATTCGAAAGTTATTGGTCCTTTCTACTTCCCCTTTCTAATGGTCACCAACCTTTCCGCTCGTGGTCCCAGCCACCTTGTATCACGGACGCAACTTCATGATACAAAGTCCGTTCACCTCGTGACGCACACGAACATAGCTTCAATCGTATTGTATCATGGATACAACTTCATGATACAATCCAACCACTTTGTATCACGGACGCAACTTCATGATACAAAGCCTTATGCACTATGCTGTTGTACACGGTTAGCCCTAACCACATCATGGACGCATCATCATGAAGGGCTGCGCTACAGCGGCACTACCGTATTCCATTCCATCAATATATCCATTTTCATTCTCATCTCTTTTCTCATCAACAGCTATTCAATCATTAACTCGATAACTGTGTCATGTCATTTCTCATATTGTGTCTCGCGAACATGCAACATGTTTTGTAAAACTCTTTTCGTGAAAATTCAATTTTCTAGTAAAATGTCACATGAAATGATAAGTTCTACTACAAGAAATGTCAACTATCAGTCTAGGGTTTATGAGAAAATAGTACTATCACCACTACGTAGTCATGTTCATGCAAGCAAATGTAAAAACTCCTTTTCTTTAATTTTCCATAAAACTAGTCAACTTCTTCTTTTTTTTAAAAAAAAACCGAGCAATATGACTACATAAAATCATTAAGTCGAATTCTAAAAGATCATTAAAATGACTACGTACATTTGGAAAAGTATTTTTAAGAACACTTGACTAATTTTCCAAAACCAACTTGGTAACTTTTATAACCAAACTTGAACATTAAAACTAAACTAGAAAGTAAGTTCTAAAATGACTAGTAAGAAGTTTACTAACTAGTAGGTCAATAAGATTAAAGTTTACTAGTAAGTAAAGAGATTAGGAGTTACTAACTAGTTTTAGGTTAGAAGATTACCTTAGTTTCCGAGTGTTAGTTAGAGAAGCGTAAGCTAGATTGAATGGCGTGACGTCTAGACTCCGTAAGCACGACCGCTTTTCTACCAACTTTCCTACTACGATTTGGATTGGAGAGTGGCTTTTAATGGTGGAGAGTGGTGGTAGTAGGTTGATTTCTTGGAAGAACAAGTGTGAGAATTCTCTCTCTAGAAACTACAAAGTTGGCAAGAAATTTGGTGTGAGAAAAATGGGAGTGCATGACTCCTATTTATAGGCAAAATGGCACCCCTCTCTCTCCCCTCCTAGCTGTCCCCCTCACTCTCCTCTTTCTCTCCCATGTGCCACCCCCGCAGGGGGAGGCTTTTTTGGGGCGTCGGGAGGTTCCAGAGAGAAGTCCCTCCCGGCCCCACTCTTCTGCGGTGTGTGTAGATCGCGATCGTCCATGGATGATCTCGGTGGAGGTTTTGATTTTCCCACAGACAGTGCCAATTGTAAGAGGGGAAAAACTCACGAAGTTATTTCCTTGCTCTTATGAGATCAAATCCTCTTCTGATGGAGCGACCTCGATCCTGCAGCACAGACAAACTGTTAGAGCACCCTTCCCTCTAGGCAGCAAGGGCCGTCCGATGGCCAAGTTAGTATTGACGAACTGGAGGATAACTGTAATCAGTGTATAAGTGTGAGAATGGGTTTTTGCATACCTCTAGTATTTAGGATTCATTTTCTTATATAGGCGGTTAGTTTGTATTTACATTCCTCGTGGAATTCTTCTCTGTATGGAATCCTTCCAAGCTTAGGATTCTTCCTTATTGGGCAGCGTAGCCTGCATGATTCTGTATCCTTATTCGATAAGGATTCTTGCCAAGATGGCCTCTTATTGCTCGTTCGGAGTTTTACCCTTCACAGGAGTTTGCTCCTTGTTTGGTAAGCTGGCTGGCTTTCCATCTTTCAGTAGAATTGCGCTTATCTTCGCAAGCTCAATTGATTCTGGGAATATCTTCGAATATTCCCTCCTTTCCTTATCTTCACAAGGTAAGTCTGCTACTAGGGTTTGTCTCGCATTCAGCCGTCCCATCTGCGTTATCCGACGAGCAGGTGGATTTGGGTCATTACTAGATTATGGGCTTGGTGGTTGTCGGCATACTCTTCTATGTCACTTTCCTCGTGCATGTCACGTGGTAGCTCTGGACTAGCTATTCTGTTCGTCTTCTGTACCCTTTGGAAAATACCCCACACAAAAAGAACCACATGTCCATGAAAATGAATACCAAATGCCCAAAAAACTAAATAACTAACTGCCCAAAAAACTGAAGAACCAAATCCCCAGAAAACTTAAGAACCAAATTCCCGAAAAACTGAATACTGAATGCCCAGAAAACTGAATAACTGCCCAGAAAACTAGATAACCAAATACACAGAAAACTGAACCACCAATTGCACAGAAAACTGATGAACTAAATGCACAGAAAACCTGTTCTAATATGATTCCTTCTGTTTTTGACATCTCGTTTACTTCCTGCTCAAGTGATGATGCAAGTTCCATAGCCCTAAAAGCAAAATCTGTTGTACAATGCTCAGATAAAACACACATGGGCTTAGATCTATATAGGACACTAGCACATGGATGTAACTTTATGTTGCCATCAAAACCTTTATAAGTTGCCACCCAATTCACTTAGTTACACACTTGCACTTGCCAGATGCCCAGAAAACTGAATAACCAATGGATGCTTGTAATACACACAGTCACACCACCACAACACACACACACACACACAGTTACACCCTTGCACTCGCCAAACAAGTGGCAACTTTATGTTGCCTTAGCCCTTAGGGCTTAAGCCATCATAAGTTGCCCAGTTGCTTGAACTTGAATCACTTGATTCTTCAATAATTTAATTTTCAGTTTTCTGGGCATTTGGTTACACAGTTACACACTTGCACTTGCCAAACAAGTGGCAACTTTATGTTGCCTTAGCCCTTAGGGCTTAAGCCTTCATAAGTTGCCCAGTTGCTTGAACTTGATTCTTTAACTTCAATAATTCAATATTCAGTTTTCTGGGCATTTGGTTACACTAGTACACACACAGAGCAGTCATAATTTGCACTTTTCCACACCAACTAAAGACAAACATGCCAGCATGCAAGGCAGCAAGAGTAGTAAGAGGAAACAGAACCAATTGCCCAGCAGGCAACAGCACAAGTGCACAACAAAAGCACCAAGAAGGATAGATAGCACCTGGATCATGCAACATTAAGTTGCCAGTAGCACTGCAGCAGCCAGCAGTAATGCATCTCCCATGCACACCAACTAATCATCATCTATGTCTGAGTTCTCAAAATAATCTCTGAATTCTTCTCTAGGATGGCACCTTTTAATTCCAAGACGTGCATCCTCCCAATCCTTTAAACAAATCAGACAATCCAAAATATCCGAAGCTAATCTGCTTCTCCTCTCATCCAATACCCTTTTACCAGCACTAAAAGCTGATTCGGATGCAATTGAAGACACGGAAGGTGTTAGTAAATCACGTGCCATGATTGAAAGAATAGGAAATGCCCTTTCATTTTTTTTCCACCACGCTAAGATATTAAATGCCTCTGCATCTTGACTGGTAAGATAATCTACATCTAAATACATAGAAAGTTCAGTCCGTGAAGCTACACTTCTTCCTCTACTTGAAAGCAGAGACCAAGATGGGTCACTGCTAATGGCAGAAGGTGCTAATGGAGCAGAAGTAGAAGTGTGGCTTCCAAATTTAGAGAAATATGAAGCACATATAGAATTCAACAGTTCTGAAACTTCAAAAGGAGAAGGTAATGTGATCCCTAAATTATCACCAATCCCTTATAAGAGCAATTCAACGCCTCTTAACTTAATCCTTGGGTCCATTACTGCAGCTACAATAAATACCTTTGGCATGACCTCAACATAGTTTTTGAATTTCTCTTCCATAACATCACATGCTTGTACAAAATTTGGTTTAGTTCTATGATTACGAAAGTTTACACTGATATTATACAAGTTATTAAGCACAAGACAAGAAGTAGGATAATAAACACCCGAACAAGCTAAAGTAGTAGCATAAAATACTTTCAAGAAGTTCATAAACTCAAAAGCAATGTTCCAATCAGCAGGAGTTAAAGAAACATCACCATACTTGGCATTAACAAAAGCTGTAATTACGTCTCTATGATTCCTACAAGATTTTAACCTAAGAAAGGTTGAATTCCAACGATTTTTTTATATCTGTTTTCATTTGCCTTGGTTTAACATGAAAACTTGCACAAAAAATTTCAAATTCTTGTTGCCTAGCTAGTGAAGTAGCTATAAAAAGAATTGCTTCTCTAATTTTTTGAATCTGTGGTGCTATATGTTTCAAACCATCTTGCACAACTAAGTTAATGATATGGCACACAATCGCATATGAAAAAACTGTCCAGCATGAGGAGTAGACAAGTTTCGTTTGAACAAATCAATTGCAGCAGTATTAGCAGTGTGATTATCAAATGTAATACTAAAAACTTTGTCAGCAATTTCAAACTCCCTGAAAATACCATTTATGCATTGAAAAATGTGATTAGCATTATGAGGATACTCCATCAAATGGAAAGCAATAATTCTTTTACTCAAAATCCAATTAGCATCTATATAATGAGCAGTCAAAGCAATGTAACCAAGGTTATTTCGACCACTCCACAAATCAGAAGTAAAAGAGATTGTACTACCAAGTTGTGCAATTTCAGTTACCAAATTTCTCCGGGCTTCAGTAAAAACTATCAAACAATCACTTTTGGTTGTATTTCTAGAAACCTTAGAAAAACAAGGATTTAGATAAGTTTGGACAAAATATTCAAATTGAATATCATCACCAAAAGTAAATGGTTGCCCTGCAGCAGCTACATAAAGGGCCAATCCATGTCTCATTTTAGGTGCAGAATATACGAAATTAGATAAACCAGTTACACTATCAGTATCACCACTGTCTAGCCCAACTTCCGATTTATGTTTGCTATTGAGATGTCTCGTAATTTGTCCTGTGCCATTGTTACTAACGCAACTATAATCATTTCCACAATAATTACACACACCTCTTTCTCCTACATTAACCCCCTGTTTATTAATGAAATCTTTAACTATAGCACAGTGTTTCCATACCCATGAAGTGCGCTGCCTTTTCCCAGCAACATGTTCTACTGGAGGTGGTCCAACAACGTTTGAACCATCTTCACCCATAGAGTCTATTCCACGACCATGTACTAGTGGTGATGATATAGGAATTGATTGTGGTTGTGGTGATTCATCATCAAAGCCAGAGTGTGAGTTATGGCATGAACCCCCACAACCAAAGTCAAAATTTTGATTATCCATGATAGCCAGTGACAAATAAGCACGTAAATCACAAATAAACATAGATTATAACACTGTTAACACAAAAACTCTAGGGTTTTATGTAATAGATGACAAATAAACACGAAAATCAAAAATAAACACAGATAATCACTAATAAAAAATAGATCTAGGGTTTAGGTGACCGCCGAGTGGTGGTGAGTGTGGATTGTGCTGTACTGTCGTGGAGTGGTGGTCACCGTCGAGTGGTGGTGAGTGGTGACCGTCAACTTCGAGTGGTAGTGAGTACTGAGTAAGTAGTGACCGTCAGTTAAGATTAGCCAATTAGATCTGGATGATGATGATGATTGGAGAGAGTCAGAGAGATAAGATGATGATGATCGGAGAGGATAAGCCGATTAAGGTTAGGTTCAGGTTTAGGGTTAGGGTTTTGTTATTTGGTACTTTGGTGGTGGTTGTGCGGTGGTGATGGAGGTCCGGTGAGTGACAGAGTGAGTGTGAGTGGTTAGTGGTGGTGGTTGTGCGGTGGTGGTCAGGTGGTGACTGGTGGTGAGTGGTGACTGGCGAGACCGTGAGAGACACAGAGAGAGATCAGATAACTGTTGCAGAGAGAGAGAGAGAGAGAGAGAGAGAGAGAGAGAGAGAGAGAGAGAGAGAATCGAGAGAGTTAGAGAGAGAGAGAGAGAGGGGTTTGCAGCTTGCAGGTGTGGACAGTCGACCTCCACGCTGATTTCGTTTGAAATTGATGTTTTGAAAATAGAGTCGCCACTCGGGTTTTTGGAAAATGGTTAGGACCCGAGAATCCGTTTTGAAAATGATTTGAAAAATGATATAACTCTCGTGGTTGAAAATAAGTTTGAAAACCAGAGATTCGTTTTGGATTCGGGAGCCAGGTTACGAACGAGGAAGGGTTTTAATGCACCCCGCTCGCCCGATTAAAAATCGGTCTTTACTAAACATTTGTGGGATTTTTAGAAAATATTTTGATGCCGAACTTTATTCAAATAAATAGTTAAATCATGCAACAAATAATTTAAATATTGAAATAAACAACAACTAACATGAACAATCAAGTAACAGTAACTAATTAAAAGGAAAAATCATGTTCTCAAACTGTTTATAAAGGAAACTGATTAAAAATTCAGATTTGAAAAAGTGTGCTGTGCGGCACACAAAGTGTACCGTGCGGTACAAAAAGTGTGCCGTGCGGCACTGTTCAAGGATCCAACGGTTAGATTTTCAAAAGTGTGCCGTACAGCACTCTAAGTGTACCGTGCGGTACAGAAGGAGTGCCGTGCGGCACTGTTTTCTTCACAAACAGTTTGATATTTGGTTTTTCGAAAAGAATGAAATGGAGGCACATTCAAGGCATGAAAACTTGATCAAAACTAATTACTTTGAACTGGAAAATGATATGTTTGAATAGAAATTGTTCCTCCTCATTAGATTGCTCCATACGACGCGTAAAGTTCACCGTATGACGCAACCGGGAGGTCATGAATCAAACTGATTTTTGATGTAACATGGGCATACCAAATGTGGAGATGATATGGAAGATCATTCCACAATTGGTACCCCTCCTCTCAGGGTACCAAAACTAAGAAGTTTGGCGAAACGGGATCGTACCTCAATTTGCAACTCTCGGATTAAAACTCTTTCTTGAACTTCCGAATGTGGCTTGGGCTTCCTCTAGACTCCAACTTTGCTCTGATACAGCGGCAAGGATGCTTGGATTTGGGTTCGACAAAATGGATGAGGGTTAAAACACAGTCTAGGCCAAAAATGGGGTATCGGGGATTTTGGGAGAGTTTGGGATTTGATTTCTGGGGCTTGAGGGTAGTGGGAATGGATGAGTTAAGACATGGGTAGAGGTTTTGGAGAGAGTTTACAAGGAATTTTTCATGGTTAGAGAGCTTTTGGTGGTGGAAAAATGGGGAGAGACTTCTTATTTTTTGAAAATGGAAGAGGAGCATCCAATTTATAGCCAAAATTCACTTGGGGAGCAAGTAGACTTGATTAGGAAGGGTATAAGTCGGTTATGCCAATCAAAATTCTTCAGGGCGAAGTAAACTTGGTGACCAAGGCTGCTGAAACTGTGCCGTGCGGCACTGCGACTGTGCCGTGCGGTACACCACCTGTGCCGTACGGCACACTTCCACCGCCAAAATTCAGAAGGCTGTTGTACGTGACTGAGGTTGTACCGTGCATGAGAGATAAGTACCGTACGGTACTGTTGACTTTGTTGACTTGAAGAATTTCAATCCGAGAGACTTTTCGAGTATTTCTTTACATCATCGGGGATAAACATGTGTACGAGAGACTCATTTTGGGGTGTCTACAGTTGCCCCTCTTTGACGAGGCTTACAATCATTGTGTGATGGAAGTCGCGTCAAAGATAGAAGACACCCCTCGATGTGGACATCCTCGTACGAAAACAAACAAGTAAAATGTGGTGCATGTGGTCGCGCTCGTAAGAGCTGCCTACGTACCTCATTGTAAGGATCAGACCAGCGTAGTTCGTCAGGGCTAAAAGCATATGCAAAATGATGGATCATGCAACTATATGAGTTATAGAAAACTTACCTGATTTGGATTGTGAAGGTGGCCACCTTGTTCTTCAATGAGACGATGTGTTGTGAATGAAACCAGCGAGTGAGGCTCCATGAACAGTGATAAGTAATTAGAGCGAGGCCATCGAGGTCTCCAGAAAACTTGATTCGAGCGAGACCAGTGAGGTCTCCAAAATGGTTAAAGTGAGTCAATAGCCATGGGTAAGTTGACTACTCAATAGGTTAAGTTCTCAGGGAATCAGATCCAATCAATTTTCATGACCATTGAAAACAAAGCAATGAGGCTGCTGCAATTTGATTCGAGCGAAACCCGTTAAGGTTCCCATAAAACCGGTTCGAGCGAAACCCGTTAAGGTTCCCATAAAGTTGGTTTGAGCAAAACCTCGGTGAAGGCTTCCATAAAACTGGTTTGAGCGAAACCCGTTAAGGTTTCCACAAAACTGGTTTGAGTGAAACCTCGGTGAAGGCTCCCATAAAACTGGTTTGAGCAAAACCCGTTAAAGTTTCCATAAAACTGGTTTGAGCGAAACCTCGGTGAAGGCTCCCATAAAACTGGTTTGAGCAAAACCCGTTAAGGTTTCCATAAAACTTGTTTGAGCGAAACCCGTTAAGGTTTCCATAAAACTGGTTTGAGCGAAACCTCGGTGAAGGCTCCCATAAAACTGGTTTGAGCGAAACCCGTTAAGGTTTCCATAAAACTGGCTTGAGCAAAACTGGTTTGAGCGAAACCTCAGTGAAGGTTTCCCAAAAAAAACTTGGTGTGTAGTGCGAGGCTAGCGAGGTCTCGTGATTGACTTGATTTATTGAAATTGAGTATAGAGATTGGTTTGAAAAATTTGTTTCAAAAGGCAGATTGATTTGAGAAACTGACCTTAAAATTGATTTTATTGAAAAGTTGTCCCTGGAGGACAATTGATTGAAAAACTTTTCCAAGGAATGCTTGACTGAAAGACTGACCTAAAGGACTAACCATTTCTAGTCTTGAAATCGATTTTTGATTAAAGTTGATTGAAATTGATTGAAGTTGATTGAAATTGATTGAATTTGATTGAAATTTGTTGAAATTGATTGAAGTTGATTGAAAAATTGATTGAAATTGGTTGAAATTGATTGAAGTTGATTGAAAATTCGAAAAACTATTGCTGAGGACAGTGGATTGAAAAATGTTGTTTGAAAAACCGCATCGAGGGATGGTGATTGAAAAATTTTGATTGAAAAATCGCAACGAGAGACGGTTGATTGAAAACCGTTGATTGAAAACACATCTTGAGGGATGGTTGATTGAAGACATGTCTCAAGGGACGCTTAATTGAAAACATGTCCCAAAGGACGAGCGATTGATTGAAAATATGTCCCGAATGACGGTTAGCTGAAAACATGTTCTGAGTGACAATTGATTAAAAATATGTCCCGCAAGATGTACAGTTGATTGAAAACATTTCCTGAAGGTCAGTTGATTGAAAACATGTCCCAAGGGACGATGGAGCAAAAAATTGTCTCGCAGGACAATTGATTGAAAAACTATCCCAAAGGACGGCTGATTGAAAAGCTATCCCGAAGAATGATTGGTTGAAAATTGTCCCGAAGGACGATTAATTGGAAAACTATCCCGGAAGGACGATTAAAAAAAAACTTGTCCCGAAGGACGATTGAAAAAAACTTTTCCCGAAGGACGATGGATTGAAAATTGTTCATGAGGACTCGTGTGAGACTCAGGTTTTCACATTTGATAACACAATGACAACATTCCTTTTTTTTTTTTTTTAAAGTATGTTGTGCAACAGGGTGTCTCTTTTTGCTTTACTATCTTTCGTTTTGGATAGGGACTGGGTTTTGAGGTTGCTTCTGATCAAGACGTTGAGCTTTTGGGCTTTCTGGATTTCTTGAGGTTTGGACCTTTTGAGCTTTCTGGCTTTCTGTCAGGCTTGAGTCTTTTGGCTTTCCTGCCCCAAATTTTGAACTCCAGTGCATGTGTTTCTTCCAGTAGATGGCATTAAGCTGACATGCCCTAGTTTTGGACTCCGATGTATGTGCTTCTCCCAGTAGATGGCATTGCGCTGATGTGCCACAGTCTTGGACTCCAGTGTATGCGCTTCTCCCAGTAGATGTCATTGAGTTGACATGCCCCAGTTTTCGACAAATGTGCCCCAATAGATGACAAGCTTCAGTTTTGAATCCATTGATTTGCTTATCCAAACATAGACTCTTCCATGCATTTGAAATCGTCCTCCACGAGTTTAAGAATATCAAGACTACCAAAGGTTGACTGGACAAAAGACCTTGTGTGAATTTGGACAAGGCCCAGACTATACGACTGACTTTACAAAGATGCCCCCTGGTTTGGGCGGAGATGACATACTCATGAAGGGGTAGACTAGGCTGACTCAATAGACTCAAAACAGTGACTTCCCTGAAGGTGCCCCTGACTGGGTGAAGAATGACTACTCATGAATTTGGTAGAGGCGGGCTATTCTGTTACTGGATCGACCTTGTGACAAAGGAATGGACTCTGACAAGATTATGTTGACCTGATGACAAACTCGAGAATTTGGGAAGTGGTAAAACGTGCCCCACAATTGATGTTTTGAAATTGTCATAAACTTGAGTACTTTGGTTTTGAAATCGTTTCACTCCATCAAATGATGTTCATTTAAATCGATTGTTTTACCCAAACACAAGATTTCTTAGTGTGAACCCTTGCCGTCAGGATGCTGATTCATTAATTTCCATTGAGGTGCCCCGGTTTGGACTTTTGCTTCTGGCGGATGTTGGTGTTGTGCAATGCTTTGACTTTTTATCTTCAAGGGAAATGCCACTGTTCCCACTGGATCCTCGCTATCAAGTTGTGCTTTTCAATCTGAAAGGACTTTATTTAGGTTATAACAAGGCTAAGGCTTTGAGCTTGACAAAGAAAGGATAAAAAGGCTCAAAATTTTCATTTTTCTTCTGGGTTTTTAGAGCTAGGAGCTATCTTGAACTCTTTTGGTGTGCCCTTTCTGCTTTCTTCAATGTTTTCATTCGTGCCCCATTTTGGCTTTTGATAGGCACTTTCTTCATGTCTTCCTTTTCAATTCTTCACATTTGGTGGTGCCTATGTTCCTGGCATTTTCATTCTTTTGAAATTTTGACGCGCCATAGGCAACCGTGCATTGGTACTTTTGAAATTTTGACATTTTTCAGGCGATCGTGCTCGGCACTTTCATCTGGACATCTTGCTGATAATCATACATTTGGCACTTTTATTTCTCTTAATTCACCCCTATGTGGGGGATAGCTATCTAGCTGGGTTCTTTTTCAAAGAAAATGATTCAGGCTCAAAAGGGCTATCAAGGGATATATTTATCTGGGGAATAAAAACAAAGAATGCCTTTCTTCATTTTGAATTGCACAACTTGATAGAAAGAATCTGTACATGCTCTAACTTTTGCCTGAATCGTACTTTAAAGTTTTGATCCAGCGAGCTTTTTGCCTTAACTTTTGCCTAGGCCGCCCTTGCGGGTTTTCAACCTAGCAGGCTCTTCTTTTTTTTTTTTGGGTCAAAGCATTGCTCATTGATGACGCTGGGGAATTGCGCCTGGAACTCCTTCTTCGTGTGAGAGCTGAGGGTTCAATAAAAAATCATCCTGTGTTTTGAAGTGATTATCATGAATTTCAAATGATGGTGAAAAACAATTTCATTTTCAAGGATTATTGCAAAAACTCAAGTTTATTATGACAATTCTAACACAAAAGCGTGACATCGATTCATGAAAGTTGCGACCGAACCACTGAGGGTTGCCTACGTATCCCTGTGCAAGGAATCAGGTCGTGCGTAGTTCGGGACTACAATGCTGACTCTATTTTTGGTTTTTGTTCTTTTTTTTGACAACAGAACATTACAAACTTGAATTTTGAAGACAGACACCAAAGTAGGAATAGAAACACAAACTGACTCAATAAAAGAGAAGACTCTGACTCGAAACTTGAAAATTCCCAAGACTCGTGAAAGATTCGTCTATTGCATGGTCCTTGGCGGTTCATTCTTCTTTTGGTGGCCTTGACATCAATCAGTAATCCCCCATGGGCTCAATGTTGAATATGGCAAAGTTGATATGAGGATTGGGACTTGTCTGGGTGTTTGTTTTTGTTGGTGGGGAAATGATGGTTTTGCTGTCGATGAGGTTCTGAATTCTGTGACGAAGGCGATGGCACTCATCGGTAGTATGACTGGGCATTTGATGGAATGCACAAAAGGCATTTGGGTTATGGTAAGATGGAAGCTTCTGAGGTAGAGGGGTTGGAATGAGTGGTTTGATATGGCTGGTTTTGAGGAGCTTCTCATAAATCAAGGACAGAGGCTCGGAGAATTGGGAAAGGGTTCTTTGTGGCTTCTGAGAGTGGTTGGTTTGAGTTTTGACTTCGTTGATAGGCGTGGCTTGGTTGAAATTTTGGTTTGTGGAGCTGGAAAAGGCTTGGGTATAATCGTTTTTGCTGAACAATGTGTCGGTGTTGCCAGGGTACACCCATTTGGCTTTGGGAACAGGTTCCTTTTTCTCGAAAATGCCGGACTGAATTGCCTCCTCAATGGCAAGGCCTGCCTCATAGAAGGTTTTGAAGTCTGCAGTAGCTTGAAATACCACTAGGTGTTTAGCAAAATCTGGCAATAAGTTCTTCGTGATGATCCTCATCTGTTCCTTCTCTGAGGGTCGGTCTATCATCTGAGACGCCTTTCCTCTCCACCTTTTGATGAAGTCAGTAAATGACTCGTTTGCCCCCATCTTGGTTGCATCCAATTCCCGAATGGTCATCTCGAGTTGAATGTTGTAATTGTATTGGGCCATGAAGGCTGCCCCAATATCTTCCCAGCTTCCTTTCTTTGAAATGTCTAAACTCAGAAACCATCGCAGTGCCGGTCCTGCCAAAGTCTGTTGAAACATTTGACCCATGGCATTCTTCTCGATGTTATACATGGACAGAGTGCCCACATACGTTTGCAGATGAGCTTTTGGATCCCCACTTCCATCAAACTTTTCCCAAGCTATGGGCTTGAATCCTTCCGGGAGTTTGGCGTCGGGAAATAGACACAACTTGTCCATATCGACGCCTGTGACAGCCACCTTTTCTTGTTTCTGAACTGATTCTTCAAGTTTGGTGATTTTAGCCATCATTGCTTCCAAATCTGGATTGTCTTGCGGAGGAGGAGGCGGTGGTTGCTCCCCTGGCCCATGTGGCGGCCTGGCTTGAGTGGTCAATCCTTGTATCAGAAGTAGCAATTCGGCCATTTGGGTTTCGTTGTGCTTTCACTGTTCTTCCAAGGCTAACCTGAGAACTTCAACTTCATTCTTATTTGCTGGTTCTTTTGACATCTCTGAAGGACCTGTTGAACCTAAATGTGCTTCTTCTGACTGAGTTTGAATTAACTGCTATTTAGGAGGTCGGGTCCAACCAGGTATGTTGTTCTTCTCGCTTTGACCAATCGCTTAGAACTGACAATAAAGCAAAAGCAGACTTAGAAGTGCCGCCATTTTATTTCAAAAAAGGAGAATGTCGTTTTTGTGTCGTGCAGGTCACCCTAAGTCTCAAAAAGTTTTCAACAACCATGGGTAGGTCGACTACTCAGTAGGTATAGTTCCTGTGTGTTGGAACCAGAGCCAGTCAACTTTCGTGACCATCCAAGGCAGAGCAATAAGGCTGTCGAAATCTAGATAAAAATGTGATAGAATCACAAGGAGCCGTTCGAGCACGGCTGACACTGGAGGTGTTCCAAACTCTAAAGATTAAAAGTCTCCTAGACTATGCAAAAATGGGTCTTAAAAAGGCTGCCCCGATCCTCAATGTTTCTTTTAATAGTGTATTCTTTCTTAGGATAGCAGGATTCGGGAAAATTCAAATAACTTGGTTCTTGATGATTCCTTCTCAAGGGTCTAACTTTGATTTTAGGGACAATTGCCCCAGCTTGGGTCAATTGTTCCTAATTTCTGTCAGGTCATTGCCAAGGAATTGTTAAGGATCAAGTTGATTTGACTTTCCTAAGTCCCATTATTCTAAGGACTAAATTAATCTGAACGACGCGCATTGGAATGCACGACTCATCATCGGGCAGGACAACCTCTTAAGACCATAGGAAAATGTGACAGCATAGGGTCAAACTAACCATGATAATAAAATGCATGCAAAATGATGACAATATATGGAAAGCAATAAACACATGATATATCACATAATCCTAACCTGTGGGTTCCTGTCCTAGGTTGGAAGGTTCTAGGTTTACTATATGCAAAGGCCGGTTTTGGTTGAGGGGGTCCCCCAGACTAGAGCCAATATTTGCCTCCCAGTGCCAAGTGTACTGCATGGCAAAGGTCAAGCGGCAGGCTGACTCATCATGGTCCAAGGTTGCTGAGCATCCGGGGATGTCCTAACACCAGTGAACTGGGTAGGGTAACCAAGACGCAGCAGCAGCGTTTATCCAACATCGATGCAAGTGATGCAAAAGTTCAGCAATAAAATTGTTTTCAAGCTTGGCTCTCCAAATTAATTTCTTCTTTGATATCTTTACACAGACAAACAACCAAAAAGCTCCAGTCAGGATGGCCGGGCGAGGCCTTGTTAGTCCGCCATTCCTTCCTTGCGATAGCGCTAGGCATTTTCGTTTTGACAAGCTTTCGGGAAGTTCATAAGTATAAACACCAAATTAGAGATTAATTTGAGAATCCCCAGCGGAGTCGCCATTTTGTGGACGGTCGACCTCCACGCCGGTGGTTTTGATTTGAAAATAGAGTCGCCACCCGGCTTTTTGGAAAATGGTTTAGGACCCAAGAAACCGTTTCGAAAATGACTTGGAAAACGATTTGAAAACCAGAGATTCGTTTTTGGATTCGGGAGCCAGGTTACGAACGGGGAAGGGTTTTAATGCACCCCGCTCGCCCGATTAAAATCAATCTTTACTAAACATTTGTGGGATTTTTAAAAAATATTTTGATGCCGAACTTAAGTCAAACAAGCAATTAAATCATGCAAAACAAATAATTTAAATATTGAAATAAACAACAACTGATATGAACAATCAAGTAACAGTAACTAATTTAAAGGAAAAATCATGTTCTCAAACTATTTATAAAGGAAACTGATTTAAAATTCAGATTTGAAAAAGTGTGCCGTGCGGCACACAAAGTGTACCGTGCGGAACAGAAAGTGTGCCGTGCGGCACTGTTCAAGGATCCAACGGTCAGATTTTCAAAAGTGTGCCATATAGCACTCTAAGTGTACCATGCGGTACAGAAGGAGTGCCGTGTGGCACTGTTTTCTTCACAAACAGTTTGATATTTGGTTTTTCGAAAAGAATGAGATGGAGGCACATTCAAGGCATGAAAACTTGATCAAAACTAGTTACTTTGAACTGGAAAATGATATGTTTGAATAGAAATTGTTCCTCCTCATTAGATTGCTCCATACGACGCGTAAAGTTCACCGTATGACGCAACCGAGAGGTCACAAATCAAACTGATTTTTGATGTAACATGGGCGTACCAAATGTGGAGATGATATGGAAGATCATTCCACACTTGGTACCCCTCCCCTCAGGGTACCAAAACTAAGAAGTTTGGCGAAACGGGATCATACCTCGATTTGCAACTCTCGGATTAAAACTCTTTCTTGAACTTCCGAATGTGGCTTGGGCTTCCTCTAGACTCCAACTTTGCTCTGATACAGCGGCAAGGATGCTTGGATTTGGGTTCGACAAAATGGATGAGGGTTAAAACACAGTCTAGGCCAAAAACGGGGTATCGGGGATTTTGGGAGAGTTTGGGATTTGATTTCTGGGGCTTGAGGGTAGTGGGAATGGATGAGTTAAGACATGGGTAGAGGTTTTGGAGAGAGTTTACAAGGAATTTTTCATGGTTAGAGAGCTTTTGGTGGTGGAAAAATGGGGAGAGACTTCTTATTTTTTGAAAATGGAAGAGGAGCATCCAATTTATAGCCAAAATTCACTTGGGGAGCAAGTAGACTTGATTAGGAAGGGTATAAGTCGGTTATGCCAGTCAAAATTCTTCAGGGCGAAGTAAACTTGGTGACCAAGGCTGCTGAAACTGTGCCGTGCGGCACTGCGACTGTGCCGTGCGGTACACCACCTGTGCCGTACGGCACACTTCCACCGCCAAAATTCAAAAGGCTGTTGTACGTGACTGAGGTTGTACCGTGCATGAGAGATAAGTACCGTACGGTACTGTTGACTTTGTTGACTTGAAGAATTTCAATCCGAGAGACTTTTCGAGTATTTCTTTACATCATCGGGGATAAACATGTGTATGAGAGACTCATTTTGGGGTGTCTACAGCAGCTTCCTGGGAAAGATTTAGTTTATCAGCAGATTCATCGCCAAGTTAACCTCAACTTGCGAGCCGATGTTTCGCCTGTTAAAGAAGGGTGTACCATTCAAATGGGATGATAAGTGCTAGAAAGCTTTCGACGCCATCAAGAAGTACCTTCAAAACCCTCCAGTGTTAATGCCATCCATTCTGGGGCAGCCTCTCATTCTATACTTGATTCTATACTTGTCCGTCACTTCATCAGCTATGGGATGTATACTGGCACAAGAAGGAGAAGGGGGAAGCGAGAAAGCCATGTACTACATCAGCAAGAAGATGATGGGATGTGAGGAGCGCTGCACTTCATTAGAGAAAGTTTGTTGGGCACTAGTTTGTGCTTCCAAAAAGCTTAGACACTACATGCTAGCTTATTCTGTAAAGTTGATCTCCCGAATGGACCCACTTAAATACTTGTTCGAGAAACCAGCACTGACTGGCAAGCTGGCACGATGGTTACTCATGTTGGCTGAATTCGACATTAAGTATGCCACCCGGAAGTCTGTAAAAGGAAGAGCTGTGGCAGAATTTCTAGCAAATCGTTCCGTGGAAGGTCCTAAGGATGTAGAATTCGAATTCCTAGATGAGAATGTAATGACAATATCCAACGATGTTTGGATGTTGTATTTCGACAGAGCCGCTAATCAGAAGGGATTTGGGATCGGAATACTACTAATCTCGCAGGAAGGGTCGCATATTCCACTTGCATTCAAGCTAAACTTTGAAGTCCCTAACAATCAGGCAGAATATGAGGCATGCATCGTCGGAATGGAAGCTGCTCTAGAAATTGGGATCAAAAGACTGGAGGTAGTCGGTGATTCTAACTTGGTTGTGTCTCAAGCCAACGGGGATTGGAAGGTAAAAGAGGACAAGCTCAAACCTTATCATAAAGACCTCGAGGATCTGATTCTACAATTTCAAAAGGTCACATTCACTCATGTGCCGAGGATGAAAAATCAGTTTGCAGATGCTCTAGCTACTCTAGCCTCAATGGTGGAAATACCAGATGGAGTTAAGCTGAGGCCAATCACGATTGAGCAAAGGGACAAGCTCGTCTTTGAGTATGTCATGGCTGTTGATGAACCAGATGACGGTCTGCCATGGTATCATGACATCTGGAACTTTATCGAGAAAGGTTAATATCCGGCAGGAACGGATAAGAAGGATCAGATCGCTCTTCGGAGATTGGCCTCTCAGTACATCATCTGCGGAGGGAAGTTGTATCGGCGATCGCATTGCGGAATGCATAAGCTATGTGTGCACGGTGCAGAAGCCACCACGATTATGGAAGAAATCCATGAAGGAGTCTGTGGTCCTCACATGAATGGAATGATGCTCGCGAAGAAGATTCTCCGTCAGGGATATTACTGGTCAACCATGGAACTGAGTGCGTCCAATACATAAGACAGTGTCACAAGTGCCAAATTCACGCCAATCTCATGTATGTACCACTGTCAGAGTTACACTCCATGACTTCACCATGGCCTTTCTCTACCTGGGGCATCTATGTCATTAGCAAAATTACACCAGCTGCATCAAACGGGAACAAATTCATCTTGGTTGCCATCAACTATTTCACTAAATGGGTTGAGGCTACCTCGTACACTACTCTCACAGCAGTCCAAGTCGCTCATGTCATCAAACAGAACATCATTTACTGGTACGGTGTCCCTCAAGCTTTTGTGTCAGACAACCGGGTTCATTTCAAGGGTAAAGCCGCAAAAACTCTTGAAGAGTTCGGAATTCAGATCCATAAATCAACCGTCTACCGCCCACAGACTAATGGAGCTGTCAAAGCAGCTAACAAAACCCTCAAAACGATACTTGAGAGAACCACTCAATCTGCAAGAAACTGGCACGAACAATTGCCATTGACCTTATGGGGATATCGGACGTCTATTCGAACTCCCACTGGGGCAACACCCTACTCTTTGGTTTATGGCATGGAGGCCGTCCTCCCAATCGAGCTTGAGGTACCATCTCTGAGGGTCATAATCGAATCAGAGATCAATGAAGCAGAATGGCAAAACGCAAGGTTTGAAGAGCTTATGCTATTTGACGAAAGGCGGCTTAAGGCTTTGTATCATGTTGAGGGGTATCAACGCCGAATTGCGCGGGCGTTCAATAAAAAGGTCAAATCCAGGAACTTACAGGAGGGAGACATGGTTTTAAAGGAAATCCGAGCTCTGGTTTTCGATCCTCGAGGGAAATTCCGACCGAAGTGGACAGGGCCATATATCATCAAGAAAATTCTATCCGGAGGCGCAACTCAGCTTATCGACCTTGACGGCAATGAATTCACAACTTTGGTCAACATGGATCAGCTCAAGAGGTACTACCCATGAGAGAAGCTCGCTAGACTGAAAACCGCAAGGGCGGACAGTGCCAGGAAAAATTTAAAGCAAGCCTGCTAGGTCGAAAACCCACATTGGGCGGTCTAGGCAAAAGTTAAGGCAAAAACATTCAAATGAGCTCGCTAGACCGAAACCTGAAAGGGCGGTACTAGGCAAAACTAAGAGCGTAAAAAGGAGAGTGTTAATACACGAGTGAACCCTAGCCAAATTTGTTTTCCTGAACTACGTCACGACCTAATTCCTTTTTCAACGATATGTAGGCATCCTCACCTTGAGGACCGGTCACAACTTTTTGAAAAGCTCTTGAGTTGGTCCAAAGCTATCATTGCACAATCATTGTGAATCAAAGCGGAAAAACTCTCATAATTCAGTTTATTAACTTTTTTTTTGATTACAAGGCTGAGCATGAAACTTTCAAAAACAAAATAGCACGAACATTGGCCCCACGGGTCCACAATTTATTTCAGGTACATTAAGGTTGAGTCAAGGTCAGTTCTGGTGTCCATTTTCTCTTTCTTCAATGTCTCTCAGTAGCCATTTTATGTATCGCCTCGGAAGCAGAACAATGGGATAGTCGTCTCTTGGAATGGTCACTCGCTCCCTCCAAGTGTTTTGATAAGCTCGGACAGTCGCATGATTGAAGTTTTCAGAGTTAGCCGACGGAACTACCTGACGGACACCGAGTTGACAGAGAATGCGGTAAGGAATGTAAAAGGTCCAACCAGTCAGACCAACCAGAACCATTCGCCGACGTCCCATATTGCTCAAAGCCATGGACGGACGGTCAAGCCAAGACAAACGCCAAGAAATCATCTCCTCAGTAAGCCAAGAAAACACCTGAACCCAACCCTGGACATTCCCATGAAACTCCTGAAAATCCCTTTGAACAAAACCCTGTGTTTCATGAATGCTATTTCTTGGCACTGCTTCCAACAGATTTGCCTTGTCACAAATCCAAGTCTGTAAAAGAGAGAAAACAAGTCAGCAACTGTAGAAAACCTAAACCCGAGTGTTGAGGTAAAATAAGAACGAGAGATAAACCGGAAAAGGAGAGCTGAGTGAGAAGCCTACCTGTAGGGGCAAAGCACTTCCTTCCAAGACGTTTGTCTGACCGGCACGAACTCTGTCTAATCCAATCAAAGTCCCAGCAAGAACCATGGGAGCCACATCCTTGCGTTCTTCAATTTGCATGGCCACCCCAGCAAGTGCAGAGTTGGCCTGACCATCTGTTCGAACAAACAAGAATGCTGCAAGAATGTTAAGGCACAGTGCAAAACCCTCGGGACGAAACTGGCTAATAAGACGTGGGATGTTTAGCACGCCTCCGTCCATCATGGACCTCGCAGCATTGTTACTCAAACCAAGTTTTTGAGACAAGATTCCAGCATAACTCATCCCGTAGACAGGAACCACGGGAATTTCCGAGTCAAAACCGCCAAGGTACGCATGAAATTCTTCCACCGTCGGGCATAATTCGTGGAAACCGAAGCGAAACACATGTACCTCGGGATCCCAGAATTGAACGGCCGCATGCAACAATTCCGGACGTATGGTTACGTCTCAAACATAACGCAATGAATGAAGCCTGTGGTTCCGGAAATTCAACCAACCCATGCCGTCAAGCTCGTTGAGCCATGGACGAATTAAGGCTAAAATGCTAATTGCCATAGGAGAAGTATGGAAGCAGAGAAGTGTTGGATTTTGGGTACTGTGAAAGAAGCTCGAAATTGTACGTACAAGGAGCATGCAACAAAGGCCAGGCCTTTGTAAAGGGAAAGAATCACCTCGGGATGCGTGCCACCATTGGATAACGTAAGGATTGCATGGGGTAAATGAAAATCTGCAAAATAGGCATTCCCTAGGCCTATCAAAGACTGTAGTATGCTCAGGTACAAGCAAAAAGCCAAGCGGAGATCCAGAAGTCAGAAGCCAGGGCCAGAGCTGTAACAGTTGCATACACGAACCGTACGGTTCATGTATACAAGCCGTGCGGCTTGCATGGAGGAGCTGTACGGCCTCCCTTGATGATTTCAAGAACAAATTCCAGATTAGCACTCCCCGGACCGTTTTGGGCATATTTTTGGCACTTTTCCTACTCATTCAAGTCATAATGGATGTTTTAAGGTTATTGGAATAATCATTTGGAATTTTTGGTCGAATTTGGGTGGTCGGGTACTCCGAAATCTCAGATACGGCAAAATCCGGCAAAAATCGGCAAGCAGGATGCCCGTCGTTTTCATTTTCGAGGCACTAATGGCTCTCACAAGTCACAATACATGTTTACAACATCAAAGCAAGGTTATTTGGAGAATTTGACAGAAAGTTTGGAATTCGGACATCCCAAGGCTCGAAATTTGCAAAAAACAGGGCGTATCGGCGAGTCAAAACCCGTTCAAATTGCATTCACCTTGTTTCGTTGGTTCAAGCAAGTTACGGGATATGTTTATGACTTGTTGGAAGTATCATTTGGCGGATTTGGCAAAAATTTGAAGTTTTAGCATCCCGAGGCATGAAAATTGCAAAAACGGGGCATACCACCGAGTCAAAATCCATTCGGATGACATTTTCTTCATTCCGTTGATTCACGCAAGTTACAAGATGTATTTATGACTTGTTAGGAGTTTCGTTTAGTATTTATCAGGCGAATTGCAAGTTTGAGCATATCTGGCCCTGTTTCGCTAAGTTTTTCGTCTTACATGCCTGTTGAGTCAGTTTGAGTTCTCATAAATCACTCACCAAATTCAATTCAAATCAATCCATGGCTATACGTTTTGTTGCCCAAGGGGCATTTTTCATGTTTGGTCAAGTTTTGGTCACTCTCAAAGCATTTGTACATAAAGCTCAGTCTTAAAGTTCAAGTCTATTGAGTTAGTTTGAATTCTCATCAATCATTCCACAGTCACGCATTCTCATTGCCCCAGAGGCGTTTGTCATGTTTTGTTAGTTTCGATTACCCTTAGAGCACTTGTGCATCAAATTCCGACTTTGAACTCAGAAAAATGCCAATGTAAAAGCAAGTACAAAGTGACATATGCATCATGAAAAGTAAAAGTGCATCCATCCCGGGCAAATAGGCCCAACATCTAAAGCTAACTCGGCACGCAGGCCGTATCCATGAATAAAAAGCAAAAAAATGGGAGGGCAAACAGGCGCCTGAACCAAAAATTGAGCACGTAGGCTCGTCCTAAATGAAATCTATCTCCTAAATATAAACTGTCAGGTACTGCTACTCGTCAGAAGAACTCGGGTGATCACTCTCAGCATGGTCCTCATCATGGTCACTGCTACCCTCTGAATCTCCTACCCGCAAGCGCCAACTCCTGGGTCCCTCCACCGAAGAGCGACTACTCCGTAAAATCCTGCCAGAAACCGGGACTGAAGGCTAAACACGCGCTGGACCACCACCGGCATTCTTCATCAGAGGCCTAGTACGGCGTGGTGGGGAAAGAAGCACATCCTGCACAAGGAAGAGAATTCAGTAACAAACAGTTCAAGCATTTAAGTTTCAAAAGCCACAACACAAAGCATACCTGGTCTGCCTCACTGCCAGCTGAACGGCCCTGCCTCGGCCTATGGCGACGCCCGGACTGGTCTGTCTCGCTGCCTATAGAACGGTCACGTCGTGGCCTACGATGACTCCCAGACCCACCACCAGCACCACGACTACCGGCTCCAGCGCCGCCACCTCTGCGCTCCCTGCCACGCTCACCTCCGCGGTCGCCTCTCGCTCTACCTCCTGAGCCACGCCCACCTCTACGGGCACCTCCACCTCCACATCCACCACTAGCTCTGTCATCTCCGCCATCACCACCGTCGTCATCACCAGCCTGTGGCACAATGCCAGGTTCTGCTCTAGGTCGCACCTCCGGTATGTTGCCTATCATGAGGCGACGAACTAAGGCCTCCAAGTCACGTACCAGCTCAACCTGGGACGTGACCCACTCAGCAGGAAACTACAAGAAAGAAACAAAAAGCATTAGCAGGTAACAGAGCAAGAAATTCAAATTTGAGATAAAAGACTGACTATTGCTATTTTGTCATTTCAGGTTACCTCTCTTGCTGTCAACACCACTGAGTCAGTCACTCGGGGGACGTCTATCACTCCCATAACTCCACCAACTGTCATCACCTCTATCTGTCTCCTCGCCACAAGTAGAGTAGCACCCTCCACTGGAATAGGCCCAGCCAACCAAGCCTCCATGCGCAAGTCATGGGCAAGTGTGGTCGTCACGTAGTGATCATAAGCCACGGAAGGGTGAAAAGTCCAGGACGTGTCCAGCACTGTGTACGTCTCTATCTCAGCCGGAGTATACTCATACGTACGCAGAATACGTGGCGGGAGTGAAGCAGGTACTCTAAAGTGGCCCAACCCCCAGGACTGACGAGCCACTCGGTCTCCTAAGTACCACTACCAGCCGTAGGGGGACTCCAATAGTATACGCCCCTGGGTCACCGTCCGGCTCCAAGCTAAGAAAGGGCGGTCCAGCCTGTCCCACACATCCCAGTGCACCTGCAAGCAACTTTGGGTTATTCTTGGAAAACCAATAATGGAACTTGGAATGAAATCTCAGAAAGTTTGTGATATTATACCGTCTCGCCCATGGACCGGTCCAAGAAGAGACGACAGAACCTCGAATCTCTATTTGCTGCCTGCTTTCCAGGAGACCCTTTTCCCCACTTCAACGCACGTGGAAGCACTCGGTCAACGTCATAAAAATTCTTCGGGCCTGGTACCCCGAATACCTCATAAGCCCATATCTGCATTTTCAAAGAGATTCATCAGTAATAGGAGCAGAAATGACAAAACACAGTGCAAAGTGTATGAAGCAAGAATGTGTGATGTTTTACCTCCAGGATCCTCTAGTAGCCAGCAATGGTGTTCGCCACTCCACGAACCACTAAACCCAAGAAACAGTAAAGTGTGCACAAAGCAGAGCCACCCCAGTCAAACCGCTCAACCGTCTCCAACTCTCCTAAGGCAGGCAACCAACCCAAGTGAACCGTGTGCTGACGGTTCGGGAACAGAGACTGTCCGAACATGTATAACAAGTAAGCTCTAGCCATCTGACGTGGCTCCATATCAGTCTCAGGCACATGGTCCCAAAGGGCTGGCAAGTGGTCGCACCTCACCATCGGCTCATCTCCCATCTCTCTCCCTAAGTAGTGCCGGACCGCTGCTCTATCCAAGTACAAACCTGAGTCAAAAGGGATCAGATCTCCAACTCTCAAACCTGTGGTCGCTGCAAAGTCCAGTGGAGTGATCGTCATCTCCCCAAACCTGAAGTGAAAACTGTTGGTGGTGTCCCACCAACACTCCACCAAAGCTGTCACTAGCTTCTTGTTCCCCCGAGTCTCCATCAAGGTCCTGATAAACGGGGTAAAACCTGAGGCGTCCACGAACCACCTCACTCTCGCTGGTAACAAGCCGTACTGCTCCAAGCAATCTGAGGAGCCACCATATGCGAATAGTCCCCTATTCACCTGTTTCAAGCACAAACTCACTCAATCAGTACAAGCAAACAGGAATTGTGATAAACAGAAAGCAAAATCAGAAGGAAACAAGTTCAAATTCAAGTTCAAATACATACCAGAGTCCTGTTCGACATGTGCGTCATTGGGTCCCAAAGAACCTGGTCCTCAGGGTAAAAAGGTAACTGCGGCTCGTAAGTCTCACACCCCAGAGGTATGATAAAGTGAAGCCGAAACACATAAGTCTCAGGAGTGAAAGGTAGCCTGTCCCTCAGAGCCCGTCGAACCTCCTCAACAATGGTCACATGGACCGCCTCCTCTGCCTGTCTCTCCTCTCTCTCGACGTCCTGGACAATCACCGGTGGGGTTTGACCAACCAAGACAGTCTCCAGCTCAGGAAAGTCCTGCACGCTCTGGGCTAAGGACTCGTCAGTAGCCGCCTCTAAAGTGTCTCCCAAAGTGGCTCTCAAGGCCCGTGACGAGTCAGCCGGTGGGTGAAACAACATGGGGTTCGCAACCCCTGCACCTCTCCCTACCCCCTTTCCTCTCTTCGCACCCAGTGCGTGTGACAAGCTACTGAAGACACGAGAGAGAGGTACGTCAGAAACTATCCTCTCAACACGTGCCTCCTCAGTCTGAGTACTCTCTCTTTGCTGCAACTCACCACTATCTCTCCCCTCACTGTCACTATCACCCGCCGCACCTAAATCCTCCATCTCTACATCCCCGGGCTCAATAACAATCTCTAGAATACCAGTCGGGGGCAAGTCCCCGCCAACTGGTGTATCACCACCTACAACCGCACTCATAACCTCCTGAGGGACCTCAACCTCACCAACCACAGCACCCTCAATAGCCCTCTGATCAACCAAACAGTCCACACCGCCCATAGTCATCTCAATTTCAGAAATGGAAACATTCAAGTCTAAATCCATGGGTATTGAAACACTTTGAGTAGTCATAGTACTTACCCGGACGTCGGCAATGCTTTGATCACCACCAATGGTGCCATGCAACTCAACCCGGTCAACTGTCGTGCTCTCGGGGTCCCGAACAACACTACCACTACCCTCCGAGGGAATGCCAGCAACCGAACCCTCATGGGTTAGGATTGGATCACCCCCGGACGCTTCCCCTAGCGTGGCACCACCGCTTTCGGCCGTATGGCGCTCGTCCCCAGCCGCACGGCCTCCACCTCCTTCTCCTCCGTGACTCCCCTCAGCCGTACGGACCCCCTCATCACCGATCAGCACCGCGTATTGCTCAACACCGGTTGGAACGCTCAGAATAGTCGAAACCGAATCATCCACAGCCGTGTGACTCTCCCCCGCCATGGTTCTGCTCTCCCCTCTCGCCGGCGATGGTGAACGGCCGCTAGACGAAGTCGAACCCCCACCATGGCGACCGGAATCGGCCTCTTGCTCGCCGGAATGGGCCCTTGGTTCACCGGAACTTGCCATGACCGAAAGTTTTAAAGTTGGGTTTTGGGTTTTTGGAAGTCTTCGAAAATCAACAGAGGGAATAAGAGATGATCAGATCGGCCATCTACAGGAACGACAAACTGAAATTTCGAGTGAAAAGAATGATACTCAGAACATATGACAGTTACCCGAGAGATAAAGTCGATTTTTGGGGAATATAGGAGCCGTGCGGCTCTTCTCCTGCACCGTGCGGCTCCAACAGGCGAACCGTACGGTTCACCCCTTCTTTCCAAAATCACACTTACACCCCTGATCGTTCATGCTTTCAAAAAAGGGCCCAGTGCGTCCTAATCCCACGTTTCTTTTTAAGTTTCCCGCCTTCAAGAGCCTTCAACGGCATTTATAAAATTTTCAAGAAAATAAAATAATATGTGTATATACATATATTTATTTAGCCATTAAATTCCAGAAAACATTTTAAGTCCTCAATGACATCAGTTAATTTTCTATAAATTATTTTAAGTCCTCAACGGCACCAGATTGATTTTCTAAAAAATCATTTTAAGTCCTCAATGGCATCAATTTCCTAAAAATCATGTTAAAGTCCTCAGGGGCACCAGATTAATTTTCATAAATCATTTTAAAGACCGTTAGACACCGTTTAACATTTGAAAAAATCAATTTAAAATCCGTCAGGTACTATTCTGATTTTCTAAAAAATCATTTTAAAATCCGTCATGTACTATTCTGATTTTCTAAAAATAATTTTTAAGTTCTCGATGGCACCCGTTATTTTTCAAAAAATATTTAAAAGCCCGTAAGGCACTGTTTAATTTTTCAAAAACCATTTTTAAGTCCTCAATGGCACCAATTATCTTATTCAAAGCCCGTAACGCACTGTTCAAAATTTCTAAAAATCATTTTTAAGTCCTCGATGGCACCAGTTATTTTTTCAAAAATATTTAAAAGCCCGTAAGGCACTGGTTAAATTTTCAAAAATCATTTCAAAATCCGTCAGGCACGGTTCTGATTTTCTAAAAATCATTTTTAAGTCCTCAATGGCACTAGATTAAATTTCTTAAATCTTTTTCTAAAAATCCGTCACGGCATTGTTTATTACTCAGAACTCATTTGATGCCTTCAAAAGGCGATCCAAGTTTTTCAAAATCCCTCTGTGGTATTTGTTAAACTTCTTGGCATTTGTTAGCCCCAAACTACGATTGGTTTGATCCCTACAAATAGGGTACGTAGGAAGCTCTTTGCTCGACCATGTTTTTTTCATTTGTTTCCTTTTTTGCACCGGGACGTTCAAAATTGGGACATCTATATCTTTGATGTGACTTGCATCTCAGAATGATGACCAAGTCTCGCCAAAGAGGGGCAACTGTAGACACCCCAATTTTGATACCCGTGCATCCCCGATGACGAAAAGAACGATCAAACTACCTTGGAACATGTCCAGAAAATTGGGAACTCAGCCTCACAGACCGCACGGCTCTTGTCTCAAGCCGTGCAGCTCATCTTTTTCTTTACAAGCCGTACGGCTCCTCCCTACAAGCCGTACAACTCCCCTTGGGAGCCGTATGGTGGGTGTTGTTATCTTCTGCAAATTCCTGACAAAACCAGATGATTCAAGAATATCATCATCACTCGGCCGTTGAATATCATCATTTTTATTCCCTCAAATCCAGTTATAAATAGGAGCATCCTCCTCATCTCAAGAGAGACAAAAAAAAAAAAGACATACCCAGAGAGAATTTCCATTCGATTTTCCGGTAAAATTCTCGTTCAAAACAGCCAGTAAAATCTCGTATTTTCCATTCCCTTTTGATTTCTCTAAACCAAATCCTCCATATTACTCCCAATCACACCAAATCTTGATCTTACAAGTCCAAACCCGAAGAATCTGAAGTTTTCAACCTCTGTTTCGAGTTCCAGAAAGGTACAAATCATTTTCGAACTTTGATTTTCAATCGCGGTTCTCCGAGGGTATTCCGGAGTTGATAACGATTTCAATAATCGTGTCTTAACTTGGTAAATCGTTTTCAAAACAAAAAAACCGACTTTCGGGAGCCGTACCGAGCGATTTTTCTCGATAAACGCACGGTACGATCCGTACCGGAAATAAGTTTTACTTCAAACAACTTGTTTTCAAATAAAAACAACTTACTTGGGGTTGATTTGAAGAAGAAAATCAAGTTTTGAATGGGTTTTGGACTCACTGGTCCTGAAACAAAATTTTCAAAGATATGGTTGTACGCAAGCCGTACGGCTTGCAATACAAACCGTACGGCCCTAGCATAGGAGCGGTACGGCTCCCGTTTTAAACCAAAAAATTTCCTCTATTTTCCCCTGTTCGTACCCTGTTTCTCTGATCTCTTCTGCAATTTTTCTTATTTATTACATCTCCATCCCCTTTATTTTCTTATTATTATCATTTAGTCCTTTTATTTTATTTTATTTCCGTTAGGTTTTAATTAATTTCTTTAATTGTTTGTCTGTTTGTCAAAATTTTCAATAAATTTTTTTCTACAAAACCTTCCCCGCCCGTAATCTGGCTTCCGAATCCAAAAACAATCTTTTCGCAGATCAAATCTTTTCCAACGCGGCATATGAGTCAACAATTATTCTTAAAACGGTTTCTCGGGTACCAAACATTTTCCAAATTTAAACCCCGGGTGGCGACTCACACATTTTTCGTTTTCATATTCGAACATTAAAAAGAGCCGCGTGGATCTCACCGTCCACAAACCCGATCGACGTCAAATTTGGTGAGATTGATTAAAACACCACCAACAACAAATGAACGGTGTGGATCGTCAAAATATATTGCGGTTGTGTGGCTATCATATATTTTCTCCCTCATTTATTTTCTTATTATAGTATGCAGGTATGGCAAGTCAATTTCTTTACTAAAATTTCATTTTTACTTATTATGGGGCTGGGCCATGGGCCCATGGGAGTGGGACAAGCCAAAATTAATCTTTTTTTATTCAATAATTCCCCTTTTAATTTTGCTTTTTCAACCTTTTATTTTAATTACTATAATCAATTTTTTTAGTATGACAAGTTAACAGCTTGGCAACTTAATTTCTTTAATTAAGTTATTACATATTATGGGCTTATTAAATTATTATAGGCCATGGGCCCATGGAGATTGGGCCATGAGGCCCATGACTCATGACAAGGCAAAATTTAATTTTTTTTTCTAATTCAATAATTCATTTTAATTTTACTTATACAAAAATTCATTTTAATTTTTCCATCTTTTTTTTTATTATGGCAACTGGCAACTCAATGTCTTTAATATAAATCTATTTTTTATATTAAGTTATTATGGGCCGTGGGGCGTGGGCCCACCCATCACCCTTGGGCATGGCCCACGAGTCGTGAGACTCATGACAATGAAAAATTCATTCTTTTTTTTTTCTAACTCAATAATTTATTTTATTGAATCTTATTCCAAAATTTATTTTCATTTTTCCATAATTTTTTATTATGGTTGGCAAGTCAATTTATTTAATAAAAATACTTTTTTTTTTCCTTATTAAGTTATTATGGGCCATGGGGCCACCCATCACCCAGGGGAATGGGCCATAAAGTCATGACAAGGCGAAATTAATTTTTTTTTCCAATTCAATAATCTATTTTATTGAATCTTATTCAAAAATTTATTTATTTTTCATAATTTTTTTATTATGGAAAGTCAATTTATTTAATAAAAATTCATTTTCTTACTTATTAAGTTATTATGGGCCATGGGCCCACCCATCACCCATGGGCCATGAGTCATCACAAGGCAAAATTTATTTTTTTTCTAATTCAATAATTTATTTCATTGAATCTTATTCAAAAATTTATTTTCTTTTTTCCATAATTTTTTATTATGGCAAGTCAATTTCTTTAATAAAAATCCATTTTTTTCTTATTAAAATTATGGGCCCATGGCCATGAGCCTTGAGTCATGTCAATGGTCAATGGACAAGGAAAAAAAAAACTCATCAAATTTTTTTTTGTAATTTAATACTTCATTTTCAATTTTCTTATTCAAAAATTCATTTCCATTTTTCCATCATGCCAAGCTAACTACCGTGTTGTGCCCGTGCTGTGCTCGACTACGACCGTGTCGTGCCCGTGACACTTCCGTGTTGGGCTCGTGCCGTGCCTGTGCCACTTTCGCGCCGTTCCCGTGCCGTGCTCGTGCCGTTCCCGCCTAACAACGTGTCGTGCCCATGCCGTACCCAAGTAAGACCGTGTCGTGCCACTCCCTAGCAACTATCGTGCCATGCTGCCCATGCCCGTCTACGATCGTGTCGTGCCGTGTCGTGCCAGTCCAATTACCTTGCCGTGCCCACCCATTTCCGTGCCACGTGCCCAAACCGTGCCCGCTTTAATCGTGTCGTGTCGTGCCGTGCCGTGTCCAGTTAGACCGTGCCCAACCCGTGCCCATGCCGTGCCGTACCGTGTCAGCACGACCCATTTGACACCTCTATGCTCAGCCAATAAAAGAAGAAGCTATTTCGATAAACTTGAGAGATGAGGAAAATCCTCGCATGGTTCAAATCGGTTCCTGGCTATCTTTGGAGGAACCAAAGCTGCTCATTGATCTACTCAAAGAATTTGAAGACGTTTTCGCTTGGTCCCACGCAGATATGCCCAGAATCGATCCTGAAATCGTACAACACAGAATTCCCATGTATCCTGACGCAAAACCAGTAAAACAGAAATTAAGAAAAATTAGGCCGGATTGGGTAGAGAAAGTTAAAGAAGAAGTTACCAAACAATTCAACACCGGTTTTCTAATGGTAACAGAGTACCCGGAATGGGTTGCTAACATTGTTCTGGTGCCCAAAAAGGATGGCCGAATCAGGGTATGCGTAGATTTCAGAGATCTGAACAAAGCCAGCCCAAAAGACGACTTTCCCTTGCCTCACATTGATGTATTGGTGGATAACACAGCGGGTCATGCGCTATTATCATTCATGGATGGCTTCTCAGGGTATAATTAGATTTTAATGGCACCGGAGGATCGAGAGAAGATGACCTTCACCACTGAATGGGGCACGTTCTGTTATCGGGTCATGTCATTTGGATTGAAAAATGCCGGGTCAACTTACCAGCGAGCTGCAACGATGCTGTTACACAACATGATGCATAAGGAAGTTGAGGTGCATGTTGATGACATGATCGTGAAGGCTAAGGAGCAAGAAGGGCATCTTCCTGCATTGCGCAAATTCTTTGAAAGAATACGGAAGTACCGGATCCGCCTCAATCTGCAAAAGTGCACATTCGGGGTCATTGCTGGGAAAATGTTAGGGTTCATGATCACCACCAGGGGAATTGAGGTTGATCCATCAAAAATCAAGGCGATATTAGAAATGGAGCCACTAAAGACAGAGAAAGAAGTTTGGAGTTTCCTAGGCAAAATTCAATTCATCAGTAGATTCATCGCCAAGTTGACTTCAACTTGTGAGCCGATGTTTCATCTGCTCAAGAAGGGGGTGCCATTCAAATGGGATGATAGGTGTCAGAAGGCATTTGAGGCAATCTGAAAATATCTCCAAAATCCCCCGGTGTTGATGCCACTGATACCTGGAAAGCCGCTGATTCTGTATTTATCTGTGTCACAGTCGGCAATGGGATGCATGTTGGTGCAAGAAGGAGAAGCCGGGGTAGAAAAGGCTGTTTATTACTTAAGCAAGAAAATGGTGGGAGCTGAGGAGAGATATACCCCGTTGGAAAAGACGTGTTGGGCTCTTGTTTGGGCCTCCAAAAAGTTAAGGCACTACATGCTAGCTTATTCAGTGTTGTTGATTTCTCGGATGGACCCTCTCAAATATCTATTCGAGAAACCGGTGCTCACTGGAAAGCTGGCACGATGGTTGCTTTTATTAGCTAAATTTGAGCTCAAGTACGTTACACGAAAGTCGGTAAAAGGAAGGGCTATGGCGGAATTCCTGGCAGATCACCTGATCGAGGGGCCTGAAGATATAGAATTTTAGTTTCCTGATGAGCATGTTATGACGGTAATAGACGATATTTGGAAGCTGTACTTTGATGGAGCCGCCAATCAAAGGGGGTTTGGAATCGGAATACTACTAGTTTCACCAGAAGGACCGCATATCCCCCTCTCTTTCAAGTTAAACTTCGAAGTTACCAATAATCAGACAGAATATGAGGCGTGCATTGTGGGAATGGAAGCTGCTCTTGAAATCGGGGTAAAGAAGTTGGAAGTGGTGGGAGATTCGAATTTGGTGGTTTCTCAAGCCAATGGCGATTGGAAAGTGCGGGAGGAAAAGTTGAAACTGTACCATAAGGACCTCAATGACCTGATTCATCAATTTGAACAAGTCACCTTTACACATATCCCAAGAATGAAGAATCAGTTTGCTAATGCACTCGCTACTCTGGCATCCTTGGTGGAGTTACCTATAGGAGTAAGGATGAGGCCGATCATGATTGAGCAAAGAAATCGACCAGCTTATGAATATGTGATGAATGTTGAAGAAATGGACCGGATAGCATTGCAAAGGTTGGCATCGCAGTACATCATCTGTGGAGGAAGGCTGTACAAAAGATCATACTGTGGCATGCAAAAGTTATGCATCCATGGTGACGACGCGAAAAGGGTAATGGAGGAGATGCATGAAGGAATTTGTGGTCCCCACATGAGTGGAATGATGCTGGCAAAGAAAATTCTGAGGCAGGGGTATTTCTGGTCAACCATGGAAACAGATTGCATCCAGTATGTTCGGAGATGTCATAAGTGCCAGGTCCATGCTAATCTCATACATGTTCCGCCTACTGAGCTTCATACGATGGCGTCACCTTGGCCTTTCTCAGTGTGGAGCATAGATGTGATTGGGAGAATCACGCCACCGGCATCTAATGGTCACAAATTCATCTTGGTGGCAGTTGATTACTTCACAAAATGGGTAGAAGCCGTGTTTTATGCCACGCTGACCGCAGTGCAAGTGGCACATTTTATCAAGCAGAATATCATCTACCGGTATGGTGTCCCGCATGCGTTCGTGTCAGATAATGGGGTGCATTTCAAAGGAAAAGCAGCAGAGGTGCTTGAAGAATTCAATGTTCAAGTGCACAAGTCAACAGTATATCGACCACAGACCAATAGAGCTGTAGAAGCAGCAAACAAGTCAATAAAGAACATCTTGGAGAAAACCATCGAATCATCCAGGGATTGGCATGAGAAGTTGCCATTAGCATTATGGGGGTATCGCACTTCTATCCATACTCCGACAGGGGCAACACCCTATTCGTTGGTCTGCGGTATGGAAGCAGTACTTCCCATTGAGCTTGAAGTACCGTCCCTGAGGGTGATGATAGAAGGTGAAATCGACGAGGCGGATTGGTTAAGTGATAGGTTTGCAGAGTTAATGTTGTTTGATGAGAGACGGCTACGGGCATTGTATCACATTCAGGGGTATAAGAGGAGGATTGCTCGCGCGTTCAACAAGAAGGTGAAATCCAGGGATTTGGTTGAAGGAGATATGGTCGTGAAAGAGATCCGGGCACTGATATTTGATCCACGAGGGAAATTCAGACCGAAATGGGCAAGACTGTACATTATCAAGACCAAACTCGATGGGGGGGGGGGGGGCAGCAGTGATCATTGATTTGGATGGCAATGAGTTCAACAATCTTGTCAACTTGGACCAACTCGAGCGGTATTACCCCTGAGAGATGCTCGTTGGGCGAAAAATAGCAAGGACGGGATGACCCAAGTCAAATTCAGAGCAAGCCTGCTTGGCTGAAAACCCACACTTGGCGGCCTAGGCAAAATTTAAGGTAAAATTCAAAAAGAGCTCGTTGGACCGAAAACCTGAAAAGGCGGTGCTAGGCAAAATTTAGAGCGCATAAAGGAGAGTGTTAACACCCGAGCAAACCCTTCCCTGAACTACGTTATGACCTGATTCCTTGGAAAAGGATACGTAAGCAACCTCATCCTGGGGTTCGGTCTAAATCCGCTGAGTTGGTTCACACTCTCTCGCAATACTAAAGGAGATAGCATATGAAATCAAATGAACCAAGAGAGGGAAACTCTTCATAGTTCAATTTTATTCAATTCACTTCTTCGATTACATAAGCTGAGAATAAAAGCCTAAGAACAACAAGCAACAACAAAGTCACACTCAAAAGAGAAAACCACTATATGGATACACCATTTATTTTGGGAAACAGCTTACTTGAGTCGAGAGAGTCAGTCCACGTTGTTGCCAAATCTTGCCCTCAATTCCCTCCTCAACCATTGGCGGTACCTTGCTCGTAGATTGATACTTGGATATTGGTCTCAAACCCAAGTCACCCTGCCTCCCCAATCACGACGGTATGCCTCAACAACGGAATGCTTAAACTTGGGGAGATGGAAATCAGCAAGGTATGAGAACTCCACATCTTGGCGGATGCCGAACTGACGGAGGATGCGCTGAGGAAAGTAGAAAGTAAAGCCTGTCATCCCCGCTAAAACCACCCATGAGTGCCCCATGTGGCTGGCCATCATGTTTGGAAAAGGCAACCAGTGGCACCTCCAAACGATGTGTTCCTCCTCCACCACTATAAAGAAATCCAACCATTCCTCCACATTGTGACGAATCTCCACAAAACACCTACTTCTCCAATCCCTAGCCTGATAAACCCAATCATTTGCTGGATCCGCTACCAACTTCATCTTATCACACAGCCACATCTGTTAAAAAAAAAACATAAGCCAAGCTGAATCCAGAATACACAAACCCAAAAATCCAAAAGCTGAACCCAAATGCTGAAACTGAAACCGAAACCTGAAGCAAAAGGGGGCTCTCGACAAACACGTTGGTTCTTCCTGACCTCACTACATCCAAGCCCATTAAAGTCTCTCCCAAAACCATGGGAACAACATCTCTTCGTTGCTCAATCTGTCCAGCAACTGAAACGATTGAGGGACTTGGGTTGCCATCACTTGGAACCAACAAATAGGTGGCAAGGAGGCACATGCAAAGAGCAAACATGCGGCGATTTTGAATAGTATAGTCCAACGGGTTGCCACGAGGACTGAAATCTGCAAAAAGTCGAAGAATGTCGAGCGAACCCCCGCGGATTAAATGTTTTGCAAGACCATCGCTCACACCAAGCTTGTCTCGAAGAATCCTAACCAAGCCAATGCGAATTGGAGGAATCACCGGCTCGGTATTGGGATGAGTCTCGAGATACGCATGAAACTCCTCAACAGTAGGACAAAGCTCTTGAAGACCAAAACGGAACACGTGGAACTCTGGATCCGAGAATTGAACGGCGGCATGCAAGAGTTCGAGGCGGATAGGAATGGAGTGAATGTGACGTAAGGAGTTGAGACGGTGACCTCAAAAATTGAACCAATCGATGTTTTCAAAGCTCGCAATCCAAGGTTGAAGCACGGAGGAGGCAAGCATAGCCATAGTGTGGAGAAGGAGATGGAGAATGAAAGTATAGAGAGTGGAATGTTGAAAATTGATGTGAAGGAAATGCTTGGCAAGGCATAGTATTTATAGGAGGAGTATGTTGAATAATGACAATTCTACATGCAAGAATGGGAGAAGAAAATTCAAGTTTCAATGGATTCAAAGTTAATTTTCAAGAAATTTGTATGGGAAATCATGAGAAAATCTTGAAAATAGAAGGCATTTGTTGGAAAATGAATGAAAAGGCTTTAGAAAGATGTATAAGTGGCTGTGATAGGCGCGTGGAAAGCTTGCTTTTGAGCGCCTAAGTAGGGTGATTTAGCATGTTAGACGTGCGATTTAAGCTTCATTTTCCATTTGATATATGCACATGGTGTTTTTGTGTGTTGAGCATAATTTGCAAGTAATATAGGGATGTGGGTGCAAATTTCGAGATATTGAGAATGCATGCACGTAGGTTGAGGAGGCTAAGTGAGAATGAAGGGGATTTCGCGTAGAAGTGATCGTAACCCGTCGGGAGTGCTACCCCATTTCTCTGGAGTGCTCAAGAATGGCACAAAAGGGTCCGAAAATAAACAGAGGGTTTTGGAGCGCTACACCACGAATGGCACAAAAGGGTTCGAAAATAAACAGAGGGTTTTGGAGCGCTACACCAAAAGTGGTGTAGCGCTACCAAATGATGAATGGTCAAACGGTCAACGGGCCGAATCGTACGGAGCACCAGAGTAAAGCGCGCGGTAGCGCTACACCTAAAGCATAGTAGCGCTACCGAGGTCCTTTGAAGGGTCATGGAACGGCGACGTTTAGCTCTTCGCGTGGAATTTTCGTCGTTTCTGATTAGGATTACGGATTTTAGTATAAATACATGTTTTTAACTCGAATTAGGGGTCGAGAATTTTTACTTAAGTTTTATTGTTCTCAGTTTTTGGCTACAACTTTCAGCATTCATTATTCAGCAGTAGATACTCAAGGGTACTTCAGATTTTCAGATCTTCTAGCTTCGAGATTGGTGTTTCGAGTATTATTCAAGTTCGCTTCCCTATTGCAATCTACGGTACCGTTTCCTGTTTCTGTTTTACTTCCCAAGCATGTTTAGATCTAGGTTTAATACAATTTCTGTTATTATTAGCATCTTGAGCGAGTAGTCGTATAGAGTATGGCTACGGGCGAAGGCGCTCCGCCGCTAGGCTAATTGATGTTCTACCTTGGGGCCGAATTAACTTGGTTTTCGAGCAATTTTAGGAAACAAAAACTCTTCTAACAAACAAAACCCAGGCATCGCCAGAATTCGAATGCGCACGAAATCTGGTGACAGGTGGTGCGCATTTGTTAGGGATCCTTTTTCTTATTCTAACATCAGTAAAATGAGTAATTGTGGCCCGAGTAAACATTGGTTAGGCTAGTTGCGGACGCTGGGTTCCCTCAGTTGTACTCTCATTTTTAATCTGCATTAAGTAAATTAGTCCAGTAATTAGTTAATTAATCTCATCAATCAAGGGGTGGCTACCTAAGAGCCAGGTTAAACTATAATTCCACACTTTTGAGTCAAACACCGTTGGTCGTCTCTGTGGTTCGACTCCGGTACTTCCGGATATTGTGCTACACCGGTCGAGAGTCCTACGCTTGGGATGCGTCTTTATTTTTTAGTCACCTGGTCGGTCAAGCATTTTTGGCGCCGTTGCTGGGGACAACAGCGAGTGTTCAAAGGTGTAGAGTCTAGTTTCTGTGTTTTTCTTAGTCGAGTCACAATAGGTAGAAAGAAGAAGCGTTCTCCTAAACAGGACCCTCTTTATTATCGTGACCCTACCCATTGGTTAGTCCGAAAAGAAGAGGGGTCGAGTCAGCCTATGACTTCTAGTCCTTCATCTTCTAGTTCAGAGTCAGACTTAGCTTAGCCAGAGTCTATTCCCATTAGTGGTCTTTATATAGAATTACCTTTTAAGTCAGTTAGTGTCAACAATCCTCTTTTCCAGTCAGAGTTAGAGTCAGTTTCAGAGTCAGAGTCAGAGATAGGTGCGATGGCTGACCAGCAAGTAGCTCCACAGCCGTCTTTGAGGCAACACCTTTATCCAGAGAGGTCCACCCCTCTCGGACCCATTGTGTTCCCTCGAGAGACACAAGAGGCACGCAATGCCTTTACTGTTAAACCTGGTGTCCTTAACAGCCTCCCTAGTTTCTATGGGAGGGAGTACGATGACCCATACGAGCATGTGCGGACATTCGAGAGATTGGTACGCAACCTTGCGTCCAATACCCAATATGAGAATGCATGCCTCAAGCTATTCGAGGCAACATTAAAGGATGGCGCACTCTTGTGGTTTAGAATGCAGAAGTCTCAGACCTTCACTACCTGGGCACAAGTGCGCGATGCTTTTTATAGAAAGTACTTTTCTGACGCTAAGACTACGAGTTTTAGGCGTCAAATCCAGGGTTTTAGACAAGAGAGAGGTGAGTCATTTCTCAAGGCCTGGGAGCACTTCAAGGAATTAATCCTTAGGCTACCACACCATGGCTTTAAGAGAATTCAGCTAGTCGAATTCTTCCACCTGGGTCTCAATGTGGAGACAGTCCAGCACATAGAGTACTCTTGCAAAGGGGACGATTTCTTGTCCAAAATAGCAGATGAGGGGTGGGATTTCTTAGATGACCTAGCTGATAGGCAGAGGGCTTTAGAACCATCCGATTTTGAGCGAGCCGGACCTTCTGGGTCCAACATTGTCCCTGTCACCATTCGTGACCAGCGACTCCAGGCTCAGGTTGAGAAGATGGCTTAGAGATTAGAGGAATTAGAGGTTAGACAGACTCGTCCAGTCAATGAGGTAGGTATTGAGGAAGTCTGTGTATGGTGTGAATGTAAAGGGCACACCGCGACCGCTTGCCCTGGGTTTATAGCTGCCAAGGGAGCAAGTCAGTTCAATCAAGAAGAGGTCAATGCAGTGAGGACTTGGGATCCTTTTTCTAATACATACAATCCAAGATGGAGGGATCACCCTAACTTTGGGTGGTCGGATCCCAGACCTGCAGGTGGGGGTCAAGCTCAACCCTTTGCGCTACCTCCGCCGCAGCAATTCCCACAGTCCCAATCGTTCAGGCCCCCACAGGGCCAAGTCATTCCATTCCACTACCAGCAACAGCCTGGTAGGGGGGCAGGTCCATCCACTCGTGGTCCTCCCCCAGGTTATTCACAGATGATTGCACATGACCATAAGTTAGAGGAGAATGTCAATTCCATGATGCAGTCACAGATGACATTTCAGACTGAACAAGACAGCAAATAGGAGCCCTTACGACCCAGATGTCATAGCTCACTGCGGTTCTCAGTCAACTGCAGCAGGAGAAGGGTAGGTTTCCAGCCTAGGGTAGCGCAGTGGGTGCTCATTATTTGGGAAATTCTTCAGGTCCTAATGTTCAAAGTCCGAATCAGGAGGAGGCCAAGTCAGTCACCATTCTCAGAAATGGGAAGGCGATCGATAAGTCCATTTCGCCAAATCAGAAACCAGTTCCACCCCCGGAGCCGGTTGATGCACCGAGAGCAACTCCTAAGATTGCTGATGTTCTTAGGGAAGAAGTAAAAGATGATGAGGAGTCACCTAAAGTGGTGGTGCCTATGGTTGCTGCTCCCACGACTCCAACGCTGCCAGCGATGCCATTAGCTCCATTTTCCCAAAGGTTGGCAGTAAAGCCTAAGCAGAGTATGAACCATAAGATGTTAGAACTTTTTAAGAAGGTGCAGTTTCCTATCACTCTGATGGAGGCAATTGAGTCTTTTCCCCAGTGTGCGAAGGTTCTAAAGGACCTTTGCACGACAAAGCGCAAGAATCAGAACAACGTGGTTCTGACAGAGCAAGTGAGCTCCATTCTTTAGACTGAGATTCCTGTCAAGTGCAAGGATCCAGGGTGTCCCACCATACCCATAGCTATCGTAGGTCAGACATTTGATAAAGCGTTATTGGATTTGGGTGCGAGCGTTAATTTGCTCCCTTATTCCGCATTTTTGAGACTGGGCCTTAGAAATCTTAGAGAGACTCCCGTCACGCTACAGTTGGCAGATAGGAGTGTTAGAGTACCGAAGGGAGTGGTCGAAGATGTGTTGATTCGGGTAGGTGAGTTCCAATTTCCTGCTGATTTCATTGTCTTAGATAATAGTCTAGGTCCCGAGGTCCTAGAAAAGACTCCCATCATTCTGGGTCATCCTTTCTTAGCCACCTCCAATGCTGTCATGAACTATAAAACTGGCAAGGTCCAGTTATCTGTTGGCGAGGAGAGAATGGAGGTGGATGTCTATAGTGTGAGTACTCTGGGCGAGGATGATGAGGAGTCAAAGGAGTTAGAGGAGTTGTGTTTGATAGACACGCTTATTCAGGAGCACATCGATACCGTCCTGTATAAGGACCCCCTAGAGGTTGCTCTTACCACCGAAGAGGTATCATTCTTAGATTCAGCAGAGGTAGGAAATTTCAGGGATATGTTAGAGGTCAAGGATGTGTGCAAGGATGTGTGTGGGGTCGCTCATGACCCAATGTTCGAGCCTCTGGGCAACCCTCCGCCCAAGGTTCTCCCGTCCTTAGTTCAACCGCCTAAACCAGAGTTAAAGCCTCTCCCGGACAAGCTCAAGTATGCCTTTTTGAAGGGCAATGATACTTATCCGGTAGTGATTTCCTCAACCCTTGAGGAGGATCAAGAGAGGAAGTTGCTTGACCTACTGAGAGAGCATATAGGCGCACTTGGTTGGACCATAGCTAATTTGCATGGTATAAGCCCCACGGTGTACACACACCGAATCATTTTAGAGGATAGTGTGAGACCTTCTAGGTAGCCTCAGATACGCTTGAATCCCAACATGAAAGAGGTGGTTCAAGCTGAAGTCCTTAAGCTTTTAGATGCAGGTATTATATACCCAATTGCCCATAGTGAGTGGGTAAGTCCAGTACAGGTCGTGCCTAAGAAGGCTGGGGTCACTGTGGTTACCAATGAGCAAGGTGAATTAGTGCCGACCTGGATTCCTACAGGTTGGAGAGTTTGCATTGATTACCGGAAGCTCAATGCGAGCACCCGGAAAGACCACTTCCCTATCCCTTTCATTGATCAAATTCTGGAGAGGGTGGCTGGTCGAGCTTTTTATTGTTTCTTGGATGGGTATTCGGGGTACAACCAGACAGAGGTCGCATTAGAGGACCAGGAAAAGACCACTTTCACGTGTTCGTATGGTACATATGCCTACCGTCGCATATCCTTTGGGTTGTGCAATGCACCTGGTACCTTTTCCAAGTGTATGGTGGGAATTTTTAGCGACATGGTTGAGAGGATTGTAGAGGTCTTTATGGATGATTTTTCGGTCTTCGGGGACTCATTTGATGGGTGCCTCGAGAATTTAGGCAAAGTGTTACAGAGGTGTGAGGAGAAGCACTTGGTGCTGAATTTGGAAAAGTGCCACTTCATGGTGACCCAAGGGATTGTGTTAGGGGACATTGTGTCCTCCAAGGGTATGGAGGAGGACAAGGCTAAGATAGACTTGATTCGTAATCTTCCTACTCCTAAGTCTGTCAAAGATGTGCGTTCATTTCTAGGACACGCTGGTTTCTACCGGCGGTTCATTAAAGACTTCAGTGCTATCTCACGTCCATTGTGTCAGTTGTTGGCAAAGGACGCACCCTTTGTGTGGTCCGATGAGTGTGAGGAGGCATTCTTAAAGTTGAAGCGGAGTCTCACTACTCCGCCTATTGTGCAGTCTCCCGATTGGAGTCTTCCCTTTGAGTTGATGTGTGATGCTTCTGACTATGCAGTCGGGGCTATTTTAGGACAGAGGAGAGGGAAAGACCCATTTGTGATTTACTACGCGAGCAAGACTCTCAATGAGGCGCAGTTGAATTACACCACTACTGAGAAAGAGTTGCTAGCGGTGGTGTTTGCCTTAGATAAGTTTCGATCCTATCTGGTGGGTTCGCAGATCACGGTGTTTACCGATCATGCGGCCTTGAAATACTTGATGACCAAACAGGATGCGAAAGCTCGCCTTATTCGGTGGATTCTACTTCTGCAAGAATTCCATCTCATCATTAAGGATAAGAAAGGGGTAGAGAATGTAGTCGCTGATCATCTGTTTCGTCTAGAGTTTGAGGACCCCACCTCAGATCTTCCCATTAGAGATTCCTTCCTAGACGAGCAGTTGTTCGCTGCTAATGAGTGCCCATGGTATGCGGATATTGCCAATTATTTGGTGACTGGGCAGATTCCTTCTCATTGGTCTACCCAGGAGAAGCAACGATTTTTGAGGAGTGTCCGGCAGTACATATTTGATGACCCTTGTTCAAATACTGTGTGGACCAGATTGTGCGTAGATGTGTCCCCAAGTCTGACTAGCAAGGAGTCATAGAGTTCTGTCATAGTGAGGCGTGTGGGGGTCACTTCTCTGCAAAGAAGACCACCGCCAAGATTCTGCAGTGCGGGTTCTGGTGGCCCGATATGTTTAAGGGTGTACATATGTTTTGTAGGTCATGTGATCGTTGCCAAAAGCTTGGCAAGTTGTCTGCACATCATGAGATGCCCCTTAGGCCTATTCTTGTGCTAGAGGTGTTTGATTGCTGGGGCATTGATTTTATGGGTCCATTTCCTATGTCTCATGGTTATGAGTACACCTTATTGGCGGTGGATTATGTGTCGAAGTGGGTGGAAGCGATTCCCACTAAGTCTATGGAGTCAAAAGTCGTGCTAGAGTTTCTTAAGGCTAATATTTTGTCGAGGTTTGGCGTGCCACGCGCCATTATCTCAGAGCAAGGCACACAATTCATGAGTAGGTCATTTGAAAGATTAATGGGGGAGTTTAGAGTTACTCATAAGGTGTCCACTTCATACCACCCCCAGACTAATGGGCAGGCCGAGTTAGCAAATAGGGAAATCAAGAGGATTTTAGAAAAGACTGTAGGTGTGACTAGGAAGGATTGGTCCACCAGGCTGAACAATGCGTTGTGGGCCTACCGCACTGCTTATAAGACCGTGTTGGGTACTTCACCCTATCGGCTTGTTTACGGTAAGGCCTGCCACCTGCCTGTTGAGTTAGAGAAGAAGGCCTATTGGGCCATTCAGAAAGTCAACTCTATTTTGAGTGAGACGGGTGAGCATAAGAAGTTACAACTCTGTGAGCTTGAGGAGCTTAGGAATGACGCATATGAGAATGCTAGTATCTATAAGGCTAAGGTTAAGGCGTACATGATAGGAACATTCAGCTCAAGACCTTTAGGTGGGTCAGAAAGTGTTACTCTATAATTCGCGTCTCCATCTGTTTCTAGGTAAGTTGAGGTCCCGTTGGGATGGTCCATACGTTGTGGTTAATGTGTATCCCAATGGTTCAATCGATGTCCGTGACCCTAAAGATGATCATGTGTTTAAAGTTAATGGGCAACGTCTCAAACCCTATTTGGAATTTTTAGAGGTAGGTGAACCTGATGAGGAGTTGGTCGATCCTATTTATTCGGACGACCCAGTTGAGTAGGCTTGTTTTTTAGCCATGTTTTGACGGGTAGCTCACGCGTACCATGCTCTTCATTGAGTGTGGACCCAACCCCTCGCAATAGGGGTACCCATCATTGACTTGGGTTTGTATAGCTTCGCACGCCGCTATTAAAAGAAGGATCGTGTGCCCAGCCCCGGTTAGCAAGGGCAATTTCTGTATATTCTTGTTTGTTTTTCACTTCAAAAAAAAAAAAAAAAACTCTGATGGTCTTGTATAGCCACCCACTCTTCCATTCAAGTTGGGAGATGGGGAGAAAAGTATGACACGTGAGACTGCGTGAAGGTCTGGTGGTGTTCTTTATTTACTTTCTTTATTTGTTGTGGCCCGGCTTTCACTAGCGGGCGGTACTGACGTCATTTGTTGCCTAGTAGGTAGTTGGTTCTTCAGTCTTTTGCAGGACGAGCATGCTACCACACCAGCCATGGTAGTTTGGGCCTCTCCGCCGGAGTGAGTGAGGCATTTAGGAGCCTCGAGCAGGGGTGCCACAAAATGTGGCGGTTGTCAGTCCAATAAAGCTTCAGCGCGGCTCTGTGTGACTAGCTGTGGACCTCTTTCGGTCCGAAGGAGCGGATCCTGGGAGCAGTTCTGATGACGAAATGCGACAATGATGGCAAATTCCCCATACATCGGCAGGGGTCATGATGGTTGGCTGCCATCCGACGGTCCATCTCTTTCCCTTGTTCTTTTATTTTTATGTTTGTCTTCATCCTCTGAGGACAGAGGAACTTTCAAGTTGGGGGAAGGGGTGTACTTTGTACACGTTTATTTTTGTTTTTGTTTTGAGCGTTGTTAGTAAGTTAAGGAAATTTTTGGCTAATTTTTTTTTTAGTGTGGGGATACGTGGTTATGCTTGTTTGCATGAGTTAGGTGAGCATGCTAGATTCTTGTCTCATTGTTTGCCTGTTTAGCTTGTTCACATGCATATATCTGGCATCCATGTTTGAGTATTTTCCGCACCATAAGCACGTTTGAGTAGGTGTTCCCACGTTGTGCACAGTATGTCCTTAAAGCATCCCATGTTTCATTGTTCTTCACTTTTCGCACTCGCATAAAATAGTAGGCGTTTGTACCACATATCATAGCTTAAACATTTTACATGCATGTGTGAGAGTTCGTGACGTGTTTAGGGGATGAAACAAGGCCATCTTTGCATGATTAAACCACTAAATGTGTCTCATTGATCCCATGTTAAACCAGTCTGTGTCAGTTCCTGTGTCAAACTTAGGAAACCGGTGTTTGGGTGCTGTGTCAGTTTGGTGGTCCAACTCTGTGCACATTTTTAAAGGCCTAAATCAAGGAGCATGGTTGTTGAGGGAGAATTTAAATATTGCTTGTGGATGCCATGTACTTTGGAAAAACCTTAAACCTTAATCCTAGCTAAAATCCTAAGCCTCACTCAAAATCATTTTTCTTTTCCCCACCAATAAATTCCTTTTAAAGAGAGAGATTAATTTTTGGACTTACTTCCAACTAAAAAAAATAAATGAAAAATAAAAAAAATAAAAAAAATAAAACGAAGCTAGGTAGCGCTACACCAAAAGTGGTGTAGCGCTCCAAAAGGGTCTGTCCGGGAAAAAAAAAATACCTCTTATCTCTCTCTTCCCCACTTTCACTTCTTCTTCTTCCTTCAACTTCTCCTTCTCCAACTTCCATAGCCACCCAAAACCCTAACCCTTAAACTTCCATAAATCCTTCAAACCTTCACCAATTTTTACCAAAATTTACAGAAACGCTCCTTTCACGCTTCTCTACCATAATACCCAAACCAAAATTCTTCTAACCCACCGGAAATCCCAGATCAGAAAACCCAGAAACCCAAACTTTTTACCCAAAAAAAAAAAAACCCATCAAGTCATGGCATCTAAAAGGCAACACATTGGTAGGGGAAAGGCAGTAGCAGGGTCCTCTAGTGGAGTTGAGGAAGTTCAACTGGTTCGGGCTAAACATAGGGACCGAGCTAAAATAGAGAGGGATAACCAGGCAAAATGGGAGGCCTCAATTAAGCAAAGGGGTGTGAAGAACGAGAGGCACATCATAGATGATGGTTTATGGCCTGAGAACTTCCCGCCATTCCAAGCCATCCGGGACCAAGGTATGAGTTTCTGGTTTGAGCCCAATCCTGGTTATAATGCTGCTTTGGTTGAGGAATTTTATAAGAATATGGTTGTTCCAGAGCCGGGTACCTTCTTGGCTCCGGAGGCACGAATTATCTCTAAGATAGGCAATACCCTCGTGTTTATCAATGCCAGAGAGATAGCCCTTGCATGGGGATATGTGAGGCTTACGAGGTCCACAAACTACCCTAGGCCGGAGTCGGCTTTTAATGATGATGAGGTGAACGGTTATTGTATGATGATCGGAGAAATGCTAGAATTCCCCATTGGTCCTGTTGGTTCACGGAGGATTATCAGTTTATGAACCAGGTGGTGTGTTACAATTTATATCCTAGGGGTAAGGAGGGTGCGCCCCAGAAATATGTGGGGAATCTGATGTTTGCATTCATGGGGGAGGATACTGTTTGTGATTGGGCCCTGTTTGTATTTGGGCAGATGTGTGATTTTAGGGATGCTCCTACCTCGCTGAGGATGCCTTTTCCGTGTTTGATAAGTAAGATCCTGAGAAGTAAAAATGTCCTGGCTAGGAAATACCATAGCAATGATCCGTTGAGCCCCAAAGATATGGATTCTTCCATCCTCACCCGGAGTAGGGCACAAGTGAGAGTTGCTGAGGGGTCGTTGCTTACTCTGCCCCCACCTAGTGGTAGCACCAAGACTTGGCTTGAAAAGATATTTGGGTGTGTAACGGGTTTGGCAAGGAGCAACCAGAAGCTGAAGAGAGAGCAAGAGCAGTTGGCTAGGAATCAGATGGACTTACTTGATAGGCAGCGCCACTTGGAGACACAGATTTTTGGTTAGAATCCGGGACCTTTCCAACCCAGACAGTGGCCCGAGTTGGAGGTGAGCGATGACTTCGCAGATGCACCGGTGGAGGAGGAGCATTCAGATGCTAAGTTTGGAGTGGAGGATTGAGCACGGAGTTGGACATGGGTTGTGGTGGTGGTGTTAGTATTATGGACTGTTATTTCATGTGTTGTTTAGGTTAAAAACTCTGTTATTTTATGTGTTGTTTTATGCTGGTGGTGTGACCGTAGTATGTGGGTCAGTGGTTTGAGTTGAACTTTATTTATGATGTTTTGATTAGTATGGTACTATGTATTAGTTGGTATTATGTGTTGATTGTGATTGTGTTATCTGTGTTGGTGGCGGTCAGTTTGGGTAGACTGTCCATGCACTTCTATAGGCCGTCACCCTTTGCATGTTATCTTTCCTTTGTGAAACCATGGTCATTATAAGCCTAACGAAGCCCTTAGCTGACCTGAGGCACGTCGTTTGACTCTCCTGCATGCATGAGTTATATTTAATTATGAATGTGTGGTATCTTGATTTGTGAGCTTCCATTGCATATTTCGGCGTTGTTTTGACTAGCACGTGGTGATTTTGTTCATTCCAAGTTGTTCGCCAGGCGCCTCACATGGGATGTAGAGTGTTCCGGCAAGTATGAGTGATATTGTGACACGTGGGGGCTTTCTATCTTAAACCTTGTTAAGGAGTGGAATTATGCCGATTTTTTTTTCCCTTTCTAGGGCATGCATGTGATTGAGTTGTGGGTAGCAAAGAGATGATATCTAAATTGCTCATTTGATTTTGTACAAGTTGCATAACCCTCGTATCCCTTATTGAGTTGTTGTTTTTCTTTTGTTCTTTTCATTTCGTTCGTTACTAGGGACTAGCAACGTTCAAGTTGGGGGATGTGATAGGCGCGTGGAAAGCTTGCTTTTGAGCTCCTAAGTAGGGTGATTTAGCATGTTAGACGTGCGATTTAAGCTTCATTTTCCATTTGATATATGCACGTGGTGTTTTTGTGTGTTGAGCATAATTTGCAGGTAATATAGGGATGTGGGCGTAAATTTTGAGATATTGAGAATGCATGCACGTAGGTTGAGGAGGCTAAGTGAGAATGAAGGGGATTTCTCGTAGAAGTGATCGTAACCCATCGGGAGCGCTACCCCATTTCTCTAGAGTGCTCAAGAATGGCACAAAAGGGTTCGAAAATGAACAGAGGGTTTTGGAGCGCTACACCAAAAGTGGTGTAGCGCTACCGAATGATGAATGGTCAAACGGTCAACGGGCGAAATCGTACGGAGCACCGGAGTAAAGCGCACGGTAGCGCTACACCTAAAGCATAGTAGCGCTACCGAGGTCCTTTGAAGGGTCATGGAACGGCGACGTTTAGCTCTTCGCATGGAATTTTTGTCGTTTCTGATTAGGATTACGGATTTTAGTATAAATACAGGTTTTTAATAGGGGTGTACACGGTCCGGATCGGATCGGATTGGCATGAATCCAATCCTAATCCGCGAGTCACGGTTTTTAGAAATACAATCCGTGTCTGGACCAAAAGTCTCACGGTTTGGTTCCAATCCAATCCGCGAGTCACGGATCGGTTCCGGTTTTATCCACAGATTACGTGTTATATATAAACAAGTAGCAAAGTTATATAATTGAAATTTTACCTAATGGTGTAAACACAACTAATTAGAGAAGAGGCCTTCGTTGGAATCTCACACTAATGGTGTAAACACAAATGCACAACTACTAATTGAATCTACTATATGTTGTCCCAAATCCTTAGTTTATTTACTCCAGATGGACAATATTAGATTGCTTCCATGGGTCATCAATAAAAATACACATCCAAACACGGTTATCAACCTAGTTTTGAAAGAGATCATAGTTTACCCCCTAGTCTGTGTAGTAGAAGTTTGTGTAAAATTATGTGTGTGTGTGTGTGTGTGTGTATTTTTAAAATTTATATATAATAAAAATCTCAGGGTCCGGATTGGTTAATCCACGGTTTCGAAATCAAAATCCGTGTCCGGACCGCAAGTCACGGTTTACTAATTTTGCAATCCGTGTCCAGACCATTAATCCACGGTTAAAATCCAAAACGCGCGGATCGGTTCGGTCCGGACCGGATTCACGGTTCACCGGTTTTTTTGTGCAGCCCTAGTTTTTAACTCGAATTAGGGGTCGAGAATTTTTACTTAAGTTTTATTGTTCTCAGTTTTCGGCTACAACTTTCAGCATTCATTATTCAGCAGTAGATACTCAAGGGTACTTCAGATTTTCAGATCTTCTAGCTTCGAGATTGGTGTTTTCGAGTATTATTCAAGTTTGCTTCCCTATTGCAATCTGCGGTACCGTTTCCCGTTTTTGTTTTACTTCCCAGGCATGTTTAGATCTAGGTTTAATACAATTTCTGTTATTATTAGCATCATGAGCGAGTAGTCGTATAGAGTACGGCTGCGGGCGAAGGCGCTCCGCCGCTAGGCTAATTGATGTTCTACCTCGGGGCCGAATTAACTTGGTTTTTGAGCAATTTTAGGAAACAAAAACTCTTCTAACAAACAAAAACCAGGCATCGTCGGAATTCGAATGCGCATGGAATCTGGTGACAGGTGGTGCGCATTTGTTAGGGATCCTTTTTCTTATTCTAACATCAGTAAAATGAGTAATTGTGGCCCGAGTGAACATTGGTTAGGCTAGTTGCAGACGCTGGGTTCCCTCAGCTGTACTCTCATTTTTAATCTGCATTAAGTAAATTAGTCCAGTAATTAGTTAATTAATCTCATCAATCAAGGGGTGGCTACCTAAGAGCCAGGTTAAACTATAATTCCACACTTTTGAGTCAAACACCGTTAGTCGTCTCTGTGGTTCGACTCCGGTACTTCCGGATATTGTGCTACACCGGTTGAGAGTACTACGCTTGGGACGCGTCTTTATTTTTTAGTCACCTGGTCGGTCAAGCACTTGGGAAGGATGTTTGAAGAGTTTTCATGCAGCTTGGGGTAGAAGAACGCCATGCAATGGGCAGGAAAATGCCTTGGGAAGAACAAAAGTTCTGCCAGGGAGCAAATCCAGGCGCCTGTATCCCCCCATTCTAGGCGCCCATATCTCATCCAGGCGCCTGGATTTGATGATTCTAGGCACCCACAACCAATCCAGGCGCCTGGATTAACCTAATGTAGGCACCTAGAAACCAGATGACAGCAACCTCGTTTCAATCCCCAATGTTAGTTCCATGCATTTTTGACAAGTTTCAATGGTTCCAACATGTTCTATGGAGTATTTATGACTTGGTGGCAAGGTCTGTTTCCGGAAAATTCAAGAAATGAAGAGTTTGGACTAATCTTTCTATTGCATAAGGCCGGTTCAACATCTCAAAATCATCATTGAAGGTTGTAAAACGAGTTTATCATGCCCAGGTGGTTATTTCGGATGAATATGACTTCACGAAGGCAATAAGACGCTTGTTTATGAAGTGATGTGTGTGGTAGCGGAAGGTTGTTTCTTTCAACATACCCTATGGACACTAAATTCCGTCTTAGGGTCATTTGCGTCATTATGAGCAACGAAGTTGTTGTGTATATCCATTTTCGAGTCTTGTGGAAGTGTCGAGGGTACTTGTCATCAAGTTCAAGTAAAATATGAGTCGGTTGAGTTATTCTTTTCCATTAAAGGTGTTTCGAAGAAATTCACAAACACTGATCTTGTCTTTTGTAAATAGTTTGTATGAATCCATGTTCATCACGATCAATAAAGTATTCTTCTTTTGTCAGTTGTGTATTTTACAACATGTGTTTTTATTCTGTTTTCATCAAACAATAATAATGAAATATTTGAATAACATGAAAAGTGCAAATCTCATATACTAAAGATGGCATCCATAAAGTCAATGCAAATCAAATGACAAATCAAAATTCGTATATACATACCAGAAACACTAAGGCAAACATGAGCCTGAGGAAGCAAAACAGGCATGCAGGCCCGACCTGAAGACTACTTGGGCACGCAGGCCTGAAATGGTAAAAAAAAAAAATGACTAACCTAAAAGCAAAAGCAAGACTCAAAGACTCGAAATCACCAAGTACTAACTAAGGGTCGCCTAACTCTGTGTTGCCCTCCCGACCATCACCTCCCTCTAGTGCATCCTGTGGAACTGGGTCCTGAACAGAAGGCTCCTGTGGACGGTCGGCCTCCACGCGCTCGGAGATTGGTTTTCGAAACGGTTCGAAAAACAAAAGATTTTAGAGTCGCCACCCGGGTTTTGGGAAAGTAGTTTGGGACCCGAGAAACCAATTTGAAAATGATGATTTGAGAGAATGACTTATAAAACCAATTGAAAACCAGAGATTCGTTTTGGATCTGGGAGCCAGGTTACGAACAGGGAAGGGTTTTAATGCACCCCGTTCGCCCGATTAAAAATCGGTCTTTACTAAACATTTGTGGGATTTTATTAGAAAACAATTTTATTGCTGAACATTAACAGATAAACATTTAATTTAAACAAAGCAGACGATAATAATGAGATAACACATGACTAGTATGTATTTAACAGAAATCAAACGAACATCCAAACTTCAAACTGTTCCTGCAGGGGGAAAGTTCAAATTTAATAATTTACCAGAAAACTGTGCCATGCGGCATACTTAATGTACCGTGCGGTACAAATAGTGTACCGTGCGACGCTGTTCTTCAAATTAACGGTCAGATTTTTAAATGAGCACCGCACGGTATTCAAACTGTGCCGTGCGGCACAGTAAGGGTACCGTACGGCACACCTGGATGCAAAACAGTTTGAAATTTTGACTCTTCGAAAGGGTTGATCAGAGGCACATACAAGGCATGAGATGCATTAAAAATGAACTACTTTGGAGTGGGAAAATAGTGTGCATAAACATGGAATGTCCCTCCTTGTTGAATCGCTCCGTACGAGGTGAAGTTTTCACCGTACGACGCGATCGGGAGGTGCGAAATGAAACTGGACTTGCTGTAATTTGGGTATACCAAGCATGGAAATGATACAAGGAATCATTCCACCCTTTGGTAACCCTCCCCTCAGGGTACCAAATTCAAGGAATTTGGCGAAACGGGTTTATACCTTCGATTTCGAACTCTCGGATTGAGCGTCGGATTGAACTTCCGAATGCTGCTTGAACCTTCTCTGGACCTCACTTTCACTCTAGTATAGTGGTAAGAGGGATTGGAGGCTCAAACTTTGGTTGATTTGAAACGACTATCTCACGGCTTTGGAGCCAAGAACAGGGGATGGGTTTCTGCTTTGGGTTTTTGGTTTTTGGCAGAGAGAGTGATGCTGATTTCTGTATAGTAGAGGTGATGGTTAAGCAATAGAAAATGGTATTCAAGGATGGAATTTCGCGGTCTTTTCTCAGGCAGCAATCGTATGGGGTTCGGCCGTCCTCTTCCCATTGGGTTTGAACGGTTTATATAGAGGTGAGGGAGCCGAGTGTAGTCTCCAACCTCTTCTTGATTCTTGCTCATGGAGACAATGGCATGGGGAGTAGCATACCCCTTTCGGCCATGATCTTCCCTTTCGGCCACGACCAGCAGGGCGGGGGAACCAATTTCGTCAATGTTTTCTGCTGCTGGGAATTCGCGAAAACTGGGAATCTGTAAACAGTACCGTACGGTACACAAACTGTGCCGTGCGGCACAACTTGTGTACCGTGTGGCACAACTAGCCGCCAAATTTCAACAATCTGCTATACGTGACTCTGGCTGTCCCGTGCGTTGAGAGATGAGTACCGTGCGGTACTGTTGACTGAGTTGACTTGGAGAATTTCAATCCGAGAGTTCCTCCAGGTGTTTCCGTTCATCATTGGGGATTAAAATGTACGTGAACGCTCATTTTGGGGTGTCTACAGTTGCCCCTCTTTGACGAGACTCACAATCATTGTGTCGTCGGAAGTCGCGTCAAAGATAGAAGACACCCCTCGATGTGGACGTCCTCGTACGAAAACAAACTAGTAATACATGATGCATGTGGTCGCGCTCGTAAGAGCTGCCTACGTACCCCGTTGTAGGGATCAGACCGGCGTAGTTCATTGGGGCTGAATGCAAGAGTCGATAGGAAACATACCTTGATCGGTTTGAGGGAATTGTCACTCTGCTTTTCAAGGAGGAAAAACGAATGATGTGCTATTGGTGCTGAAAGCCGTTTTGTTAATGCAGGAGAGGACTTACGAAACCATTTGTCGCTGACATAAGAAACCATTTGATGCTGAGGATATCTGTCGTTAATGCCGGCGAGGACTTACGAAACCCTATCCGACGCTGATCGAACTTTTTGTTGTAGATGCCGCCGAGGACCCACGAAATCACCTGATGCTGATAAAACTGTCATTAATGCCGGAGAGGACTTACGAAACCACCTGATGCCGATAAAACTGTCGTTAATGCCGGCGAGGTCTTACGAAACCATCGGATTCTGATGTTGATAAAACTGTTGTTAATGCCTGGCGAGGACTTATGAAACCATCGGATGCTGATAAATACTGTCGTTAATGCCGGAGAGGACTTACGAAACCACCTGATGCTGATAAAACTGTCATTAATGCCGGCGAGGACTTACGAAACCATCGGATTCTGATGTTGATAAAACTGTCGTTAATGCCTGGCGAGGACTTATGAAACCGTCTGATGCTGATAAAACTATCGTTAATGCCGGAGAGGACTTACGAAACCATTCGATGTTTTTGAAATAATTGTTGCTGATGCCGTAGAGGGCTTTACGAAACTACTTTTGATACTGATAGAAGTCGTAGGTAATGCCTCTGAGGACTTACAAATCCAACCGTTGCTTGAATACTTGTGATGGAACCAATGAGTGCTCACGCGAAGCCGACGTGGGGCAAAATCGAGGATTATCCTGAGTGAGATTGCTGGAAATCTTGGCTTAGAAGTCCTTGGGAAGGTTGAATCTGGTGCAAAAATCATTAAGAACACAGATGTGTGCCGTGCGGCATCGATATTGTACCGTGCGGCAGAGATGGAGTGCCGTGCGGTGAAACTGGCAAAAGGGTGTGCCGTGCGGTACTCGAGGTGTACCGCACGGTAGAGAAACTGTGCCGTACGGCACAAGTGGCTTTTTAAAACCGCTCGAAACCGTTCTGTTTCTTCCCACTCTTTCAAACGTATTCAAAACTCTATCAGTCGGTTGTTTCAGAGCGTGGGATCCCGAAAACCTCCTATTTCCTTTAATCTTCTTCCTCTCCTTCAAATCTTCTTCAATCTCTTGGTTCATCAACATCCCAAACCAAGTTTCTCCCGAAATCGAAATTTCTTGTCCGAGAAACACCATTCATGGCCGATTCTGGTGACACACCAGTTGATCCTATTATGTCCACTATTGATTCGACGTCGGCGGTGCGTGGGGGCGGCGGCGCCACGTCCGGCGAGCCCGGTAGCGACCCATCCATGGGTATTCCAGCCGACGCTAATCCGGTTCAAGGGGTTTCCGACTCAGCATCGATTAGTGGTGAGACGGTGATACCTACGCCGGCATTGGCTCCGACGAGGCTCGGTGGGATTCACACGGGTGAGGTTTCGACTCTGGTGGGGGTACAGGAGGCTATGGGTGCCGGGGGTGCTGCGGTGGTGGTTGGTAGTGAAGACCTGGGTACCGCACGGCACACTGAAAGTGTCGTGCCTGATGTTGGGAGTGCTGTGCCAGTGGATTCGAGTACCGTGGGTACTGTTAGAGATGACCGGAGTACCATACGGCATGCTGAGGGTGCCGTGGGCGGTGATCAGAGTACCGTGGCTACCCACAGAGGTCCAGAGGCTATGGATATTGATCCCACAGGTATGGGTGCTTCCTCTTCTGATATTGCTATGAGTCTTAGCGGGATAGATGTTGTTGTTAAGGATGTGACTGGAGGTAGTAGTACTGAGAGCGAGGAGGTGCCGTTGGTGAGGCGCATAGCTCCAGGTCCGGCTATTGCGATTGGCACTGCCAGAGCGCCAGAGGAGAGTGATGAGAGAGAGACAGAGCCTTCAGAGCCTCCGTTGTTTACACCTGTCGTTGGTTCTTCTCGTGGGTCTAGTTTGACTTTGGCAGACACTTTGGAGGGGGCGAGAGATGAGGATATAGCCGCGACTTTGCAGGAGTTTCCCAGGTTTGAGAATGTCCTGGTTCAGGAGGGGATGGCATCCATTGTCAGGGATGCTGAGCAGGAGGAGAGGGAGAGAGAGGCCGATGTAGCCGCCGGGGAGGGGCGTATGACTATAGTCCGGGAGGTTGAGCTGTCTATGGACCACAGAGCTCCGTTTACACCGGCTACCTATGTGCCACAGGTGCACTTCTTTGTTCCTCAGGGGTGCGATACTTATACTCCTCTGCTTCCTACATACCCAGATACGAGTGTGGTTCGAGACCGTTCGACCCATATTGCTTATAGGAATCCTTTGGTATGTATTCTTTGTTTATTCTTGTGCTTGTTTGCTTGTTTGTTCGTTTGCTTGTACTTTCCTGCTGATAATACTGACTGAAATTATGCCATGCCTTTGTTTAATAGACTCAGAGGTCCCTGGGTGGTTATGGAGGTTCTGCGCGTTCTTTGGAATACTACCGCGCGTTGCCGTCACGAGTGAGGGCTTTGGTCGATGCCTCTGGGTTCACCACTTTTATTCGGCTTTTGACAGTGACTAGGACGGATCGCAAGCTGATACGAGCCCTAGTGGAGAGGTGGTGGGATACTACCAACACCTTCCACTTCAGATTCGGGGAGATGACGATTACTCCCCTTGACTTTGCTGCGATCACCGGTCTGAGAGTTGGAGGTGAGCCCATCCCCTTTGACTCAGAGCTGTACTTGGACCCTGCTGCCGTTGAGCACTACCTGGGGAGGAGGCTTGGAGGTATTGAGTCGGGGGTGAGGTATACTGTCTTGGTGGGTTTCTGGGACCACGAGCCAGGGTCAGAGGAGGAGGCTAGGCAGATGGCGAGAGCCTACTTGTTGTACCTCTTTGGTGCCTCCCTGTTTCCGAACAGGCAGAGCATGGTGCACTTGGGTTGGTTGCCTGCACTGGAGGATCTGGAGACTGCTGGGAGGTTCGACTGGGGCGGCGCCGGTCTGTGTACTGTGTACTGCTTTCTGGGTTGTGTGTGCCGTGGTGTAGGCACAAGCCTTGGCGACTACTGGAGGGTGCTAGAGGTAAAACTTTGCTTGTATTCCTCTTTCAATGATCATGATAATGTTTTTATCCATGTTTCTTGACTTGACGGCTTTCTGAACATGCAGGTGTGGGCTTATGAGGTGCTGGGTGTATTTGCCCCGGCCAATTCGCATAGCAACGAGGATGTGCTCCCACGCGCTGAGAAGTGGGGATCAGAGTATACAGGAGGCGGTGATCATAAGGGAGATTTGAGGACTTTTCGGCTTTTTCTTGATTCTACCACGGGGGATAGGGTAAGCCTTTTCTATGATTCCAAATATTCATGCTTCCTTGTCTTCCTTTATCCTTGAAATTGACAAACCTTTCTCTCTTATAGGTGAGGTGGAACGTTTGGCATAGGATGCGCAGGGATTACTTGGTTAGGAGCAGGGAGCTGACACGGAGCCGAGTGCTGCTGGAGTGCCCTTACGGCTGGCGATGGTACTTGGGCGACAGGGTTTCTCGTCAGTCCCTCGGGATTGACCATTTCAGAGTGCCTTCGCTGTTGCCTCCACTCGTTCAGAGGACTGAGGAGTACACCCGAGCTGAGATAGAGAGATACACGGTGCCGACAGAGGTGATCTTCAGTCCTTCGATAGATTATGAGGGTTACTTGAGCTCGCACTTGGCATATGACCTGGATATGGAGAACCGTTTGAGGGCCGGTCCTGCTTTACCTGAGTTGAGGAGAGAGATTGAGGTGGTGACCGTTGACGGAGCACTTGGAGTGGTGACGGTGCCTCACATTACTCCTACAATTACTTTTGCCACGACAGAGGTGACTCTTGATTATTATGCTTGCTTCAATTACTTGTTTATGCCAGTATCTTATGTATTGTTGACGCCTCTTTTGAATTTCAGATTCCTGTTGAGTGGGCGGCGGCATCGTACCAGCTGGCGCAGGACTTGCAGGCCATGGTCAGTCAGTTTGTGATGGGCATGGCTCCAGAGGTGCGCCCGCGGGCTGAGCCAGGAGTTGTACTTGGTCGTGGTCAGAGAGCCACCAGAGGGAGGGCACCGGCCCGTGGTGTTGGAGAGGCTAGCAGAGGTAGAGAGACCAGCCGAGGCACTCGCAGGAGGAGGGAGAGTACTAGCAGTGAGAGAGGAGCTAGCCGAGGGGCCACCCCTAGTGCCGGGGCTGCTGAGGTATGCATCGGACTTGCCTTTCCTTTCTGTTTGATCATGCATGCCTTTCCTTGTATTCTGACAAACTTTGTTGCTTGCGCAGGGAGCATCAGGCTCTGGGAGTGCTAGGCGTTCCACGCCTCGAGTTACTTCAGTGACTCCACCTTCAGGCCGAGTCCTTCGTTCTTCTGAGAGACGGAGAGAGAGTGTACAGCAGAGGGAGGAGCCTGCGGAGAGCAGTAGTACTGATGACGATCCTGCTACGCTAGAGGAGTATAGACCTCGGGGGTCCGTGCCTCCGAAGCGTCCTCGTACCTGAGACAGTAGTTAGTGGTAGCATTTTACTAGGTGGGGCCTGCATGCCTTGTTTTGATTTGGGCACTTGTTTAGTCCTCTGTATAGATGGCCTGCGAGCCGTAGTAGTTGATGACACATTGGGCCCGTTTGCCCCTGGATATGGTTTCATTCATCATGTGGATATTTTGATCTTGGTTTTATAAAAATTGCATTTTAGTCATGCTGTCATTCATATTGGTAATGAATCTGGAAAATCAAAGTTTGCACGTGAGTAACTGAATTCGAGACCAACAAACTTGTATATGGAAAGCTTGATCTGCATTTATGGTTGTGACTCATAGGACTCAATGAAATGGAACCAAGCTTTTGAACTCATATGTGTAATGTATGGACTAATGACAAGAGAATGACGCTTGTTGCGCGCATATGTCAGCATTGTCATTGACGAACGAATGGAATGACTCATGGATACGACATGTTACACATGAATTGACCACGCTCGTGGGGTGGCATTATCATGAAGTATAGCTCGCCGATACTTCCATTCCTCGGTATTCAAGCCTTCGAGACTTTTGATCGTTGATTTTTGGTTGAGGTTACCAACCGACCCTTCCGATAGGTCGTAGGTGCGCGCCACGGCTTGCATGTACAAGCTTTGTGCCAAAGAGAAGCATGGAATGAGCCCAGGATGCTCAAAACTGAATTTTGCTGGAATCTGGCCAACTGTGCCGTGCGGCACCAAAACTATGCCGTGCGGCACTATTAGTGTACCGTACGGTACACGCCTGATAGTGCCAAAAAAATCTGCCACTTGCAGCGGATTTCTGGTCCTCCCTTTCGGCGTTTCATCACTTCAACGCACGTCCTAGGGACTTGAAGAGCCATTGTGAGGCACGTTTTGAGGAAACTTACCATTTTTAACATGATTCCTTGAGGTCTTCGAGTTGGCACGTCTTTCAAGATGGCCTTTGGAACTTGAAATTTCGTATTGTTCCTCATGCATGGTGGCTATAAAAAGCTGTTCATTCCCCCCCTTATTTGCATTCTAAATTCATAAACTCTTTCCTTGTTAACCCCCCCTCTTGCACAATGGTGGTGAGCTTCTCGGCCTTGATGCGCCCCTGGCTCGATGATTTCGATGGCTTGGACTGGCTGCACTTTCGGGGTCATAGGCTGACTTCCCTTCGTTATATTCGAGACGTGTCCATACGTCCAGAGTTGTTGCGAGCTGCAACACAATTCTGGGACCCTGAGGTGCATGTCTTTCGCTTTGGTCTCCACGAGTTATGCCCCACTGTGGAAGAATTCTTCGCATACCTTGGAGGTTTTGGTTTGGTGGAGCCCATCGTTCCTCTCTACGGAGTTGGTTTTGCCCCAGTGTTGTCTTCCAAGCTAGAGATAAGTAACAATGCGGCTAAGTCCTTGATTCGTGGAGGTTTTCTGAACATTCCACGCCTGATTGAAGGATTCCGTTCCAACAACTTTGCTCTGTGCTTGTGTTTACTGGCTACATTCTTGTTCGTGCAATCTGATGGTCAAGCAAGCTCTTCCCTGGTTGGTGTGGCTATGCAAATTGAGGAGCGTAAGGATGTAGCTCCCATGGTTCTGGCTGAAACTTTGATGGGTCTGGATGGGGTTTATGCCGGTAGGACCGACATCTTCGAAGGTAGTCCGCTGCTTCTATAGGTAGGCTTCTCACTCAGCTCTCCTTTTTCTGGCTTTTCACTCGTTCTTATTTTACCTCAGCGCTCAGTTCAAAGCTGTCTAAGGCTTCTTATTTGTTTTCTCTCTTTCACACAGCTGTGGTTATGCGACAAGGCTAATCTGCTGGAGCCTGTGCCAAGAAACCGGGTTCATGAAACTCAAGGGTTCGTTATTAGGAATTTCAGGGAGGTTTTTGATGACGTGGGAGGTTGGACTTGGGTTCTTTCCCAGCTCACAGAAGAGGTGATCTCTTGGCGTTTGACTTGGATTGACCTTCCTAACATGGTTATTAGCAACATGGGGCGTCAGCGAGTGATTCTGGCAGGTTTGACCCGATGGACCTTCTACGTTCCAAACCGCATCCTCCGTCAACTTGGAGCTCGTCAAGTACCGCCGCCTGCGGGTTCTGAAGATTTCGTCATACCGAATTTCAATGTTGCCACCTTCAGGGCTTACCAGAGCAATTGGAGGGAGCGCACGACCATTCCAAGAGACCCATATCCCAGTGTTCTCCTTCCGGCACGCTATAAGAGATGGTTGACAAGAGATATTGAAGCAAGAGACAATGGAAACCAAGACAGACTTTAGACTCGATCTTAATGTGTCTGAAATAAGTTGTGCACCCAGTGCTATGGATGTTTTTATTTCTTTTGTTTGAAAGTTTCATGCTCAGCCATGTAATCGAAGAAGCTTTGTTTGAATAAAACTTTGAGTTTTGAGAATCTTCCGCTCTTGATTCTTACTGGTTCTGCCTGCGAAATGTGTATGAGGACTTGGAATCAACTTGAAAGATTGTGACCGAACCTCGGGATGAGGCTGCCTACGTATCCCTTGTAGAAAGGAATCAGGTCATGACGTAGTTCAGGACTACAATTGTTTGGTTAGGGTTCGCTCGGGTATTTACACTTTCCTTTTGCGCTCTGAATTTTGCCTAGTACCGCCTTTTCAGGTTTTCGGTCTAGCGGGCCTTTGATTGTTTTTGGCCTTATCTTTTGCCTAAGCCGCCCTTTCGGGTTTTCGACCTAGCAGGCTTTTGCTCTAATTTTTGCCTGGAACTGCCCGCCCTTGCGGTTTTCAGTCCAGCGAGCTTCTCTCAGGGGTAATATCTCTTGAGTTGATCCAAGTTGACCAGAGTAGAAAACTCGTTGCCGTCAAGATCGATGAGTTGTGTTGCACCTCCGGACAAGATCTTCTTAATAATGTAGGGCCCGGCCCATTTTGGTCGAAATTTCCCGCGCGGATCGAACACTGGAGCCCGAATTTCCTTCAAAACCATGTCGCCTTCCTGTAAATCTTTGGACTTCACCTTCTTGTTAAAAGCACGGGCTATTCGGCGCTGATATCCCTGAACATGATATAAAGCTTTAAGCCGTCTCTCATCGAATAGCATGAGCTCTTCAAACCTTGCGTTTTGCCATTCAGCTTCATCAATTCTTGACTCTGCCATGATCCTTAAAGACGGGATTTCGAGTTCGATGGGAAGAACAGCCTCCATGCCGTAAACCAAAGAGTAGGGTGTTGCCCCTGTTGGAGTTCGAATGGACGTCCGGTATCCCCACAATGCCAAAGGCAGTTGTTCGTGCCAATCTCGCGCGGACTCGATGGTCCTCTCTAGTATAGACTTGATGGTCTTGTTGGCCGCTTTCACAGCTCCATTGGTTTGTGGTCGATAAACAGTTGACTTATGAACCTGAATCCCGAATTCTTCAAGAGTCTCTGCCGCTCTCCCCTTGAAATGAACCCCGTTATCTGACACGAAAGCCTGAGGGACCCCGTACCTGTAGATGACGTTCTGCTTGATGAAATGAGCAACCTGGACCGCAGTGAGGGTCGTGTAGGAAGCGGCTTCAACCCACTTGGTGAAGTAATCAATTGCAACTAGGATGAACTTGTTCCCATTTGACGCTGCTGGCGTGATTCTGCCGATAACATCTATGCCCCAGACGGAAAAGGGCCAAGGTGAGGTCATGGAATGCAATTCTGATGGTGGAACATGCATAAGATTGGCGTGAATCTGACACTTGTGACATCGCCTCACGTACTCGACACACTGAGTCTCCATGGTTGACCAATAATAACCTTGTCTTAAGATTTTCTTGGCAAGCATCATGCCATTCATATGAGGGCCGCAAACTCCTTTATGGATTTCTTCCATAATCCGGCTGGCTTCTTCTCCGTGTACACACAGTTTGTGCGTCCCGCAATAAGATCTCCGATATAGCTGTCTTCCACAAATGATGTACTGAGATGCCAACCTCCGGAGAGCTATTTGGTCTTTCTTGTCTGCTCCTGCTGGATACTCGCCTCTTTCGATGAAGTTCCAAATGTCGTGAAACCACGGCAAGCCATCGTTCGGCCCGTCAATGGCCATGACGTACTCATAAACAGGCTTGTCTCGTTGTTCAATTATAACTGGTCGGAGTCTGACTCCGTTTGGTATTTCAACCATGGAGGCTAGTGTTGCAAGGGCATCGGCGAACCGATTCTTCAACCTTGGCACATGCGTGAAGGTGACCATCTGAAATTGCGGGATTAAATCATCTAGGTCTTGATGATAGGGTTTCAACTTATCTTCCTTGACCTTCCATTCACCGTTTGCTTGTGACACCACCAAGTTCGAGTCTCCGACGACTTCTAGTCTTTCGACTCCAATTTCTAGGGCAGCTTCCATCCCTACAATGCAGGCTTCATATTCTGACTGGTTATTGGTGACCTCGAAGTTTAACTTGAAAGCCAGAGGGATATGTGATCCGTCTGGGGAAATTAACAGTACTCCGATTCCAAATCCTTTCTGATTGGCTGCTCCATCAAAATACAACGTCCAGACATCGTTGGCGGTCGTCATCACATTCTCATCTGGGAATTCAAATTCCACATCTTCTGGACCTTCTACCGGGTAATTGGCAAGAAATTCGGCGACAGCCCTTCCTTTTACTGACTTTCTGGTAACATACTTGATGTCGAATTCTGCTAGCAAAAGCAACCACCGTGCTAACTTGCCTGTAAGCGCGGGTTTCTCAAACAGATATTTGAGAGGGTCCATTCGAGAAATCAACACTACAGAGTAAGCCAACATATAGTGTCTCAACTTCTTGGAAGCCCAGACCAAAGCCCAACAAGTCTTCTCCAGGGGAGTGTATCGTTCTTCGCATCCAACCATCTTCTTGCTAATGTAATATACGGCTTTCTCAGATCCGCCTTCACCTTCTTGTGCTAACATGCATCCCATAGCTGATGAGGTCACCGACAGATATAGAATTAAAGGTTGCCCCGGTACTGGTGGCATTAGTACTGGAGGATTCTGCAAGTATTCCTTGACTGCTTCAAAGGCTTTCTGACACCTGTCGTCCCACTTGAATGTCACGTCTTTCTTGAGAAGGTGAAACATCGGCTCGCAAGTTGTGGTTAACTTGGCGATGAATCTGCTGATGAACTGAATTTTGCCGAGGAAACTTCGTACTTCTTTCTCCGTTTGTGGTGGTTCCATTTCAAGGATGGCCTTGATTTTGGATGGATCCACTTCAATTCCTCGGGTTGTGATCATGAAACCCAACATCTTTCCTGCTGTAACTCCGAATGTGCATTTCTCGGGATTGAGACGCAATCTGTACTTGCGAATTCTTTCAAAGAATTTCCTCAGGGCGTGCAGGTGCCCTTCTCTTTCCTTGGATTTGACGATCATGTCGTCCACATATACCTCGACTTCTTTGTGGATCATATCATGCAATAGAGTTGTAGCAGCCCTCTGGTAAGTAGACCCGGCATTCTTTAACCCAAATGGCATAACCTTGTAACAGTAGGTCCCCCACTCCGTGGTGAAAGTTGTCTTCTCGCGGTCCTCAGGGGCCATGAGAATCTAATTGTAGCCTGAAAAACCATCCATGAACGATAGCAATGTGTGCCCTGCAGTGTTGTCCACGAGTACATCTATATGCGGCAGCGGGAAGTCATCCTTAGGGCTGGCTTTGTTTAAATCTCTGAAGTCTACACAGACCCTGATCTTCCCGTTCTTTTTGGGAACAGGTACAATGTTGGCGACCCACTGAGGGTACTCCGTGACCATCAAGAACCCCGCGTCCAACTGCTTTTGAACTTCCTTCTTGATTTCCAATACCCAGTCTGGTCTCATCTTCCTCAACTTCTGTTTGACAGGTTTTGCATCTGGATACAGTGGGATTCGATGCTCCACAATTTTTGGGTCAATTCCGGGCATGTCCGCGTGAGACCATGCAAAAACATCTTGAAATTCTTTCAGAAGATCCGAGTGAGCTTTAAATTCCTCTGGAGATAGCCCAGAACCAATTTGAACCATTCGCGGATCACTTTCTCCTCTCAGATTTATTGAAATTACTTCTTCTTTTAGAGGCTGAGCATGCCTTTCATTTTCTCGTTCGATTAGGGATCGGAGTTCTTTTGGAATTTCTTCCTCAAACTCAATCCCATCATCGTCCGGGTCAACACAATTTATTTCAGACACAGCAAGATAAGCAAAGTCAACTTCATTCATTGCAAAAGAGGTGGCCCCAGGGGCGTGATACATGAGAGTGGACTCAAATTCAAAAGAAAAATGATGACGCGGAGGATTGACAGACACATGCATTGACTCAGAAATGGACCCGAACTCAGTGCTAAACTCAGACTCAATGCTAGATTCTGATTTAGACTCAAATTCAGTGCCAATGTAAACAATTTTAGGTAGAAAAGTGCAGTTTTTATAAACTCCGTTGGCATCCACAATGAGTGAGGTCACATCTCCAAGGGCTTCTTGGCTTAGCATCATCAGCTCCATGTCTCCAACAGGTTCCAAACCAATTGTCATGGCAGCAGACCCGTCCTCGACCGTACCTGTCAGATTTTCCTCCTCAAACAACGATATCAGATTCCCTGAGTCAAAAACTTCAATCCAGTCAGATTCGCATTGCTCGACCAATTCTTCTAGCTTTGCCGATTCATCATCACTGTCCCATGAGTCGTTGGCAAAGATTTCGAACCCTGGCAGCTTGGTTTTCTTCTTCACATCCCAAAACAGTTCTGGCTCTCCTTGGTAGATAGCCTCTTTTCCTTTGATAAAACGAATGGGACCTTTCTTCGGTTGAACGCGAGTTCGGGCTTTCCATCCGCTTCCTTTCTCATCTCCACTGGGCTGATACCCAAGGCCGAAGTGGTTACTGTTTATAGGGAACTCCGGGAATTCAGCCATTCCTTGATTGTTGCGGCCTAATCCCAGACCGGGCATGTAAGCCATTTTTCTCATCATTTCAATAGCCGTTGAGCTGATTGAGAAGTCTTCATCCATTTTGATAGTGAGAACTGCCCCAGCGGTGTCAAAAGAGAAACCTCCAAGGGCGACGTCTTCTTCTCCATGCGTAATCTCGAGCAGAGGGGCGTTGTCAGAAACATGAGGACGAATCCCAGATTCCCCATAAATAGTTAGAGTTCCTGTGGCTAAACCAAGCTGAACTTTCTGATGCAGCGAAGATGGTACTGCCATGATGTCTGGGTGGTGAAGCCATGGTCTACCCAGCAGCAGGTTGAAAGACGAAGGAATGTCAAGTACGTGGAACTCGACTTTAGACTTGAAATCTTCGACTGACATTTCCAGTTGGACAACTCCAACTACATCCCTGCGTGTATTATCATAAGCACGCACTCCGAGGCTCGATGGTTGGAAATCCTTAGTTGTGAACCCCAGACAGTAGGCTGTGCGCAGTGGACAGACATTTAAAGCGGACCCATTATCTAGGAGGATAACAGGGACCCATTTCCCTACACACTTCATGGTGATGTGTAATGGCTTGTTGTGGCCGGCTCCTTCTGGCGGCAAATCTTTCTCGGTGAATGTTACGACATGTCTTGCCTTGTTTGGCACAAGCAAGGCCACTAGAGCTTCTGGTGGAGTGTCGGGCGGCACCTCCATGTTTGACAAAGTTTTGATCAACTTCTGACGGTGTTCCTTGGATGAGGAAAGCAGCCCCCAGATGGATATAGATGCTGGAGTTCTTTCAAGTTGCTTCCGGATGCGGTTTTCCACTGGCATGGGATTCCTCTGCGGTGGTTGAATGATAACTTCTGGTGTCTGAGTGACGCCTTCTGGGTTACTTGGAATTGAATCATGTTGGACGGGATCGTCCCAAACAAACGCCCCAGCTTGAGCGTGGTTAGAGGTGTGGCCTCTTTGTAGGTCGACAGGTTGATAGATTCGTCCGCTTCGCGTTACTCGGTTGACCGACGGTGGTTCTTCATCCCAAAAGTCTAAAAATTCATTGACCTTTCGCTTCCTAGCCTTGATGGATTCCAGCTTCCGCTGAGTATCGAAATACTCGGTCCAAAAACCTGCGACACTGCTCTCGGCTTTCTGTTTCTCGATTTTAATATCTCCCATCTTCTTTTCCAGATTTTCCACCGCTCGATCATGCCAAAATGAATCATCCAGTATGGTTTTGTTGACAGTCCACATTTCACTGTTATCAAACTGGACATCGATCACGTCTTCTTCATTCCAAAATGAATCCGCAGAGTCTTCCGTCAGAGCGGAAACATTTGACTGAGGATGAAACGGCACGGATGGCTGAGACCAAGATTCGTTGATAATGTAAGCTTGAGGGAACCACTCATGGTCCCCAAAGATGGTTTCTATGGCAGAATGTCCTTCAATTCCAAGAAGTGGAGGTGGCAGCGAATTATCTGGAAGATTGCTGCTAGGGACCCAATGATAAACCTCTCCGAGTGTCCAGTTCCATATGTCTTCGGGTTCTTCAAACAGGGTAGGGAGTGAAATTGCATCAAGTGGATCAGCACAAATTGCCTCCCACCTTTCCCGCCAATCTTCTTGTTCATTTGGCTCCACGTATGCGAGAGTATGTACCATGCCGGCGATGCATACAACTTTGTCAATCCGACAGATGCTGGAATCTGTTGGTATAGAGACAACTGGTTTGTTATGAGAGTCGGGGATGATGAACCGGCTTGGGTCCCATTCCTGGCGGAACTCTTCCCAGTCTCGATCATTCATAGCCCATTCTTCACTTTCTGTGATGTCCGCCCATCTTGGTTTTGACCTTGATTTGATGCTTGTGAGGGAGCAAACTTCCGAATCCTCTGATACGGGAACAACTGGTTTAGGCTCGGTGGCCGGTATGATGTAAAGGTTCGGGTTTAATTTAGTGGAGCTTGGGTTATCTGGAGTGGAGCTGAAGGAGATTTGGTTGATTTGGGTATTGGGTTGGTGTTCCGGCATGGGGTTAGAGACGGTGTTTGGCTTTTTATGGGGGGGTGGAATTGTTCCGTCTTCAATGAGATCCTGAATCTTGTGTTTAAGACGGATACAATTGTTGGTGTGATGGCCGGACATTTGGTGGTAGGAACAGAAGGCGTTCGGGTTATGGTTTGGAGGAAGCACTTTGGGTGGCTCGCGAGGCTCTAGCGGTTTGATGACGTCCTTCTCAAGGAGCCTTTGGTAAACTGTTGTCAAGGGAAAAGGGAATTGGTAGAAATTTCTTGCTTGCCGGGCTGGCTGGGCTGCTATTTGGTTAATAGGCTAGGTTTTGGTTGGTTTGGGGTTTGAGGAGCTAGCCTGAGCATGATTGTACTGGTTGGTTCCAAACAGGGTATTGCTGTTGCCAGAGTAAACTCACCTGGGTTTGACAGATTCTCCTTTTTCAAATATACCAGTTCTGAGTGCATCTTCTACTGCGAGGCCGGCCTCGTAGAAAGTTTTGAAGTCAGCGGTGGTTTGGAAAACCACCAAGTGCTTTGCAAAATCGGGTGCCAAGTTCTTCGTGATAATTCTCATCTGCTCTTTCTCTGAGGGTCGATCCATCATCTGAGATGCTTTCCCTCTCCACCTTCTGATAAAGTCCGCAAAGGACTCATTGGCTCCCATCCTGGTTGCATCCAATTCTCGGATAGTCATCTCAAGCTGAACGTTGTAATTGTACTGGGCCATGAAAGCTGTCCCAATATCCTCCCAACTTCCTTTCTTTGAAATGTCAAGATTTAAGAACCATCGCAGTGCTGGCCCTGTCAATGTTTGCTGAAACATTTGACCCATAGCATTATTTTCAATGTTGTACATGGACAGAGTGCCCACGTATGCTTGTAGATGAGCTCTCGGGTCTCCGTTCCCATCAAATTTCTCCCAGGTTATGGGCTTGAATCCCTCGGGGAGTTTGGCGCCGGGGAATAGACACAACTTGTCCATGTCAATACCCGTGGCGGCTATCTTCTCCTGTTTCTGGACAGATTCCTCGAGTTTGGCGACTTTTGCCATCACTGCTTCCAAATTCGGATGCTCTTGCGGAGGTGGTTGCTCCCCTGGTGGCTTGTTCTGAAAAGTTAAACCTTGTATTAGGAGTAACATCTCAGCCATTTGATTATCACTGCGTTCCCGCTGTTCTTCCAAGGCTAGCCTGAGAGCCTCGATTTCACTTTTGCCTGCCATATCTGTAGGATTTGCTGAATCTGACTGGACTGCTTTTGACTCAGTTCGAATTAATCGTTGCTCGGGAGTTCTGGTCCAACTAGGTACAGTACTCTTCTTGCCCTTACCAATGATTGAAACTGATAGTGGAAAAATGAACTTAGTGACTGGTGGCAAAGAAAATGCTACGTGCAGGAATTCATGTACAAATGAAAGGATGATGCATGATGTGCGATGCAACCACAGCTTTGGAAAGGATTGCCCCAATTTTCAGTGCTCTGTTCAACATATCTGAATTTTTGATTTTTTTTTTTTTGCAAAATGAAGGCCGAACCTTTAGGGGTTGCCTACGTATCCCCATTTCGGAGGAATCAGGCCATGACGTAGTTCGGGACTACGATCGGCTCTTTTCTTTAACATGGGAAAAGCACTAACTCCATAAAGCAAAGTACAAACTGACTCAATAAAGCAAAGTACAAACTTGATAAGCAAAATACAGACTCGATAAACAAAATACAAACTCGATAAGCAAAATACAGACTCGATAAGCAAAATACAGACTTGGCATGACCACTGGCTGGCTGCTAATTCTTAGTCCGACTCAGTTGTTGGACTTGCTCGGGGAGCATTCCGGACTTGGTTCTCCTTGAGTTGCTTGGGAGACAGATTATCATTCAGAAGGAGACCATTTTCAATGCAACCTTCGTAGTTACACTTATCCCAGTATTTGTGTCCCGTTACTGGGTCTTGGAAGTAGTAGACTGGTGTGCCGTCTGGTTGGAAGTTTTTGACTGGCAGCATGATGTCCACTTCTTTATCATTTTCTTGCTCCACCCTGACAGTGATTTTGTCGGGGATGTCCTTGGCTCCGTTGTCTGTAGGGAGGTGGAGTTTCCAACCTTGATCATCCGCATGTTCGGAGTTGTCCCATTGAAGAGTTAAACCTGGTTGATCAGATGTGACGAGTTGGTGAAGCAACCCTTCAAGCTTGTCTTTATCTGGCACCTCATTCCCCATCTCTTCATTATCTATCTCTTCAAGTATCCACACCGGTGCCCCATGGTGGGTGGTAAAGGTGGACTTGAGCTTCTTGCTTCCGGATTGATTGCTCATGTTTGGTTACAGATTCTGATAAAAGAAATATAACATTCTAATTACCGCGAGGAAGAGAGCCAATCGCAGAATTTTCTTTGAAAAGAGTTTATTTTATTGGACAGAGCCTCTGATTATCGGGATAATCCTTCTTATCACTGTGGAAGTGAGGATGTGACAACCTAAGGTGAAAACTACCATGAAAATGCATGCAGACAGGCAAACAGTAAACAACAAGTAGTTAACAGGATGTATCACATAATCCTAACCTGCGGGTTCCTGTCCTAGGTTGGAAGATTCTAGGTTATCTATATGCAAAGGCCGGTTTTGGCTTAGGGGGTTCCCCAGACTAGAGCCAATATTTGCCTCCCAGTGCCAAGTGTACTGCATGGCAAAGGTCGAGCGGCAGGTTGACTCATCACGGTCCAGGGTTGCTGAGCATCCGGGGATGTCCTAACACCAGCGAGCTGGGTAGGGTAACCAAGATGCAGCAGCGGGGTTTATCCAACATCGATGCAAGTGATGCAAAAGTTCAGCAATAAAATTGTTTTCAAAAATCCCACAAATGTTTTTCAAGCTTGGCTCGCTTTTTAAATTGATCAAAATTTTGAAATTCTACTCATGCAAACAACCACGAAAACTCCAGTCCAGACTGATCGGGCTTTCACCCTGACATCAATCCTTTCTAGTACAGCGTGAAGCACGTACTTGGTGTCAAGCTTTCGAGTGGTCATTTTACAAGTGTAAAATTTCAAAATAAAGAAAAATTTAAAATATCTATCCCCAGTGGAGTCGCCATTTTGTGGACGGTCGGCCTCCACGCGCTCGGAGATTGGTTTTCGAAACGGTTCGAAAAACAAAAGATTTTAGAGTCGCCACCCGGGTTTTGGGAAAGTAGTTTGGGACCCGAGAAACCAATTTGAAAATGATGATTTGAGAGAATGACTTATAAAACCAATTGAAAACCAGAGATTCATTTTGGATCCGGGAGCCAGGTTACGAACAGGGAAGGGTTTTAATGCACCCCGTTCGCCCGATTAAAAATCGGTCTTTACTAAACATTTGTGAGATTTTATTAGAAAACAATTTTATTGCTGAACATTAACAGATAAACATTTAATTTAAACAAAGCAGACAATAATAATGAGATAACACATGACTAGTATGTATTTAACAGAAATCAAACTAACATCCAAACTTCAAACTGTTCCTACAGGGGGAAAGTTCAAATTTAATAATTTACCAGAAAACTGTGTCGCGCGGCATACTTAATGTACCGTGCGGTACAAATAGTGTACCGTACGACGCTGTTCTTCAAATTAACGGTCAGATTTTTAAATGAGCACCGCACGGTATTCAAACTGTGCCGTGCGGCACAGTAAGGGTACCGTACGGCACACCTGGCTGCAAAACAGTTTGAAATTTTGACTCTTCGAAAGGGTTGATCAAAGGCACATACAAGGCATGAGATGCATTAAAAATGAACTACTTTGGAGTGGGAAAATAGTGTGCATAAACATGGAATGTCCCTCCTTGTTGAATCGCTCCGTACGAGGCGAAGTTTTCACCGTACGACGCGATCGGGAGGTGCGAAATGAAACTGGACTTGCTGTAATTTGGGTATACCAAGCGTGGAAATGATACAAGGAACCATTCCACCCTTTGGTAACCCTCCCCTCAGGGTACCAAATTCAAGGAATTTGGCGAAACGGGTTTATACCTTCGATTTCGAACTCTCGGATTGAGCGTCGGATTGAACTTCCGAATGCTGTTTGAACCTTCTCTGGACCTCACTTTCACTCTAGTATAGTGGTAAGAGGGATTGGAGGCTCAAACTTTGGTTGATTTGAAACGACTATCTCACGGCTTTGGAGCCAAGAACAGGGGATGGGTTTCTGCTTTGGGTTTTTGGTTTTTGGCAGAGAGAGTGATGCTGATTTCTGTATAGTAGAGGTGATGGTTAAGCAATAGAAAATGGTATTCAAGGATGGAATTTCGCGGTCTTTTCTCAGGCAGCAATCGTATGGGGTTCGGCCGTCCTCTTCCCATTGGGTTTGAATGGTTTATATAGAGGTGAGGGAGCCGAGTGTAGTCTCCAACCTCTTCTTGATTCTTGCTCATGGAGACAATGGCATGGGGAGTAGCATACCCCTTTCGGCCATGATCTTCCCTTTCGGCCACGACCAGCAGGCGGGGGAACCAATTTCGTCAATGTTTTCTACTGCTGGGAATTCGCGAAAACTGGGAATCCGTAAACAGTACCGTATGGTACAAAAACTGTGCCGTGCGGCACAACTTGTGTACCGTGCGGCACAACTTGTGTACCGTGCGGCACAACAATCTGCTGTACGTGACTTTGGCTGTCCCGTGCGTTGAGAGATGAGTACCGTGCGGTACTGTTGACTGAGTTGACTTGGAGAATTTCAATCCGAGAGTTCCTCCAGGTGTTTCTGTTCATCATTGGGGATTAAAATGTACGTGAACGCTCATTTTGGGGTGTCTACAGCTCCTCGACTACTGCATCGGTGCCTGACGATGCTCCTGCTGCTGTTGATGACTCCTCAACTCGCTAATGGACCACTCTCTCGTCTAAGTGCATGGTCAACAACTCGGAGCCTCCAGCACCGCTCCTCAAGCGTTTTCTGGTCTTAGGCAGCTGCAAGAAAATTAAAAACAACAAAGAGCAAGTCAGAATCTCGATAATGATAAACAGGGGAGATAATGCATTGTGAAGAGATGAAAAATACCAGAACTGTCTTTGAAAGAGGAGGACCAGGAATGACAGGGGGAAAAGGATCACCGGTCCGACGGATCGGGACCTCAACCCCAGCCACCAACTGACGGACCAAGGTCCGTAAGCAGTTCGTCTGCTCGAAATAGAAGGGCGCCGACTCCTAAGAAAACTGCCAAAGGAAGTAACAATGTTAGCAACTGTGTTTCAGAGATAGAACCATTTAAAGTGGAGCAATGCTTACTGGGCCAGAGGGAAGTAAAAGGTCTGTAGGCGGATGGGGTATGTCTATCCCTCCTTTCTCCCCCTCTCAAGTCTGGACGGCGACCTCCCATCTCCTCGCCACAACCCAGTCTACTCTGCTCACAGAACTCTCTCCCGCTGCCGCAGGGGCATCCCATTTCGCCCCAAGCAAAGGAGTGAGGTCACTCCCCATCGGCGTATCCCCTCTCCCTGACTCTCCGACGCTCCTCCCCTCAATGGGGGCATCCCCCATCACCATGTCTGCCCTCACCCACTCTCTCTCCTGCTCAATCGGGAAACTCATACTTTCTCTCTCTCCTGCTCAGTCGAGAAACTCACTTTCTCTCTCTCCTGCACCACGAGTACTGTCTCTTCTGTAGCTCGCTCTCTCTCACCTCTCAAAGAAACATCCTCTCTCCCCACAAAACTCTTGTAAACACCCCAAAATAAGACGTTTGTGTACATTTTGATCCCCAATGATGAAAAGAAATACCCGGAAAGACTCTCGGATTGAAATTCTTCAAGTCAACTCAGTCAACAGTACCGTACGGTACTCATCTTTCATGCACGGTACAGCCTCGGTCATGCACAGCAGCCTTTTGAATTTTAGCAGTGGAAGTGTGCTGCACGGTACAATTAGTGTGCCGCACAGCACAGTTTGTGTACCGTACGTCACTGTCATTTGTCAAACAGCTTTTGTAGAGTTTCCAGCAGCTCGAATTGTTAACATTCGATTCCCCCATCTTCATGATGATTTCTTGCATGGAAGAAAGGCTACCTCATAGCTATGATTATTTGTGTGGAGAACAAGTTTACGTGGTAACCAAGAGTATTCCTACGCCTATAAATCCCGACCAACTTCGGATAAGAAAAAGGAGGAAAAAGAGTAAGAGAAATCATGGAAAGCTCCTCTAAATTCTACTCCTAAATTCTTCATATATTCAGAATCCCCTATTACGAGTACCCACAAGCTCCAGAAATCTTCCTTATATTGCTAAAATCAACCCTATTGCAACCCGAAACCCATTACTCTATTTTTCACCCCAAAACCTTCACTGATCACTACCATTTCTATTAAGTTTTCCACGAAGCCTTCTATACCACATTGAAGAGTGATTTTGCAAGCTTTGGAGGAAGTCCAAGCCGTGCTTAAGGAGTTCTAGAAGTACTTCAATTTGAGAGTTTCAAACCGAGGTATAATCCTGTTTTGCCAAATCTCTTAGTTTGGTACCCTGAGGGGAGGGGTGCCAAGTGCGGGATGATGATTAATATTGTCTCCGCATTCGGTACGCCCATGTTATAGTTAAAACCGTTTTATTTACAAACCTCCCAGGCCAGTCAAGTACTTCCAGCCAGACGGCACACCAGTCTACTACTTCCAAGATCCAGTGACAGGACACAAGTACTGGGATGAATGTGACTTGAAGCTTGCTATGAAGAATGTCTCCTTCTGAATGATGGCCTATCTCCCAAACAGCTCAAGAAAATGTATGCTCTAGAGAATCCACCAAGGCAGCCAAAGCCAAACAAAGAAGCAAAGCATGAGGAACCAAGTCAAGAATGCTCCTCCAACAAATCCAGCAACTAAGAATCAGCAGCAAGCTAGTTGTCAGCAGATCCAGCCTACAGGGCCTTTTTGAGACTGTCAAGTCTATCTTTTGTAGCTCAAGTCAGTTTGAGCTTTGTCGAGTCTATACTTGCTTTACAGAGTCAGTTTGTACCTTTTCTTTATGATAGTTGAGTCAGATTGTACTTCAATTTCCCGTTGTTTGAGGGAGAGAGCCAGTTGTAGTCCCGAACTACGTCACGACCTGATTCCTCCAAAATGGGGATACGTAGGCAACCCCAAAAAGGTTCGGCCTTTGTTTTGCAAGAATCTTTCAAATAAAATGGGGATTCAAATAAATCCAACAGAGCATTGAAAATTGGGGCAATCCTTTCTAAGACTGTGGTTTTTGTAGATATTGCACATCATGCATCATTCTTTCATTTGTACATAAGTTCTTATTTCATGCACAGTATGTTTCACACCAGTAACTAAGTTAGTTTTGTTTCCTACTATCAGTTTTAATCATTGGTAAGAGTGAGAAGAACACTGTACCTGGTTGGACTAGAACTCCCAAACAAAGATTAATTCGAACTGAGTAAAAAATAGTACAGTCAGATTCAGCAGGCCCTGCAGATATGTCAAACAAGAACGAGATTGAAGCTCTTAAGTTAGCCTTGGAGGAACAGCGGGAACACAGTGATAGTCAAATGGCTGAATTGCTACTCCTGATACAAGGTCTGACCCTTCAAAACAAGCCGCCAGGGGGTCCAGGGGAGCAACCACCGTCGAATCCACCTCCACAAGAGAATCCAAACTTGGAAGCAATGATGACGAAGGTCGCCAAACTAGAAGAATCAGTCCAGAAACAAGAGAAAGTAGCTGCCACAGGTGCTGATATGGACAAATTGTGTCTATTTCCTGAAGCCAAGCTCCCGGAAGGATTCAAGCCAATAGCTTGGGAAAAATTTGATGGAAGTGGAGATCCAAAAGCTCATCTGCAGACATACGTGGGCACTCTGTCCATGTACAACATTGAGAAGAACGCCATGGGTCAAATGTTTCAGCAGACTCTGACAGGACCAGCATTGCGATGGTTTTTGAATCTAGACATTTCAAGGAAAGGAAACTGGGAAGATATTGGGCAGCCTTCATGGTTCAGTACAATTACAATATTCAACTCGAGATGACCATTCGAGAGTTGGATGCAACCAAAATGGGAGCAAACGAATCCTTTGCTAACTTTATCAAAAGATGGAGAGGAAAAGCATCTCAAATGATAGATCGACCCTCAGAGAAAGAGCAGATGAGAAGAACTTGGCACCTGATTTTGCAAAGCACTTGGTGGTTTCTCAAACCACCGCCGACTTCAAGACTTTCTACGAAGCCGGCCATGCGGTTGAAGATGCACTCAGAATTGGTATATTTGAGAAAGGAGAATCTACCAAGCCCAAATGAGTTTACTCTGGCAATAGCAGTACCTTGTCCGGGACCAACCAATACAACCATGCCCAGACCAACTCCTTAAACTCTAAGCCAACCAAAACTGAGCCCATTAACTAGATAGCAACCCAGCCAACTAGATAGCAACCCAGCCAACCCGGCAGATGAGAAGTTTCTACCAATTCCCTTTTCCCTTAACCACGGTCTACAAAAAAGCTCCTTGAAAAAGACGCCATCAAGCCACTCGAGCCTCGCGAGCCACCCAAAGTACTTCCTCCAAACCATAACCCGAATGTCTTTTGTTCCTACCACCAAATGCCCGGTCATCATATCAACAATTGTATCCGTCTCAAGCACAAAGTCCAAGACCTCATTGAAGACGGAACACTTCCACTCCCCCTCAAAAAGCCAAACACTGTCTCTAATCCCATGCCAGAACACAAGCCCAATACCCAAATCAACCAAATCTCCCTCAGCTCCACTTCAAAAAACCCAAGCTCCGCCAAATTTAACCCTAGCCTATACATCATACCAGCCACCGAACCTAAACCCATTGTCCCTGTACTAGAAGATCTTGAAGTCTGCTTCCTCAAAAGCATTAAACCAAAACCAAAATCTAGATGGGCAGATATCACGAAAAGCGAAAAATGGGCCATGAATGATCAAGATTGGGAAGAACTCCGTCAAGAGTGGGACCCAAGCTAGTTTATTATCTTAGATTCTCATGCCAAGTCGGTTGTTTCTATACCGACGGATTCCCGTATCTGTCGGATCGACAAAGTGGTGTGCATTGCAGGCATGGTGCATACTCTTGAATATGTTGAACCAAGTGAACAGGAAGATTGGCGAGAAAGGTGGGAAGCAATTTGTGCTGATCCTCTTGACGCAGTTTCACTCCCTGCATTGTTTGAAGAACCTGGAGACATATGGAATCGAACGCTCGGTGAAGTTTATCATTGGGTCCCAAGCAGTAACCCTCCAGATAATTTGCTGCCACCTCCATTTCCTGAGATTGAAGAGCATTCTGCCATAGAAACTGTCTTTGGTGATCATGATAGGTTTCCTCAAGCCTACATTAACGGAGAATCCCTACCTCGGCCATCCATGCCATTTCCTCCTCAGCCAGATGTTTCAATTCTAATTACGGATTCCATGGATTCATTTTGGAGCGAAGAAGATGTGATCGATATCCGATTCGACAACGATGAAGTGTGGACCGTCAACAAACCTATGTTAGATGATTCATTTTGGCATAACCAAGCAGTGGAAAATCTGGGAAAGAAGATGGAGAACATTGAAATCGAGAAACGAAAAGCTGTGGATAGCCTTGTAGGTTTTTTGTCTGAGTATTTTGACACAAAACAGAAGTTGGAATCCATCAAGGCTGGAAAACGAAAGGTCAATGAATTTTCAGACTTTTGGGATGAAGAGCCACCGTCGGTCAACCAAGTAACAAGAAGTGGATGGATTTATCATCCTGCTAATTTGCAGAGAGGCAACACCTCTAACCATGCTCAAGCTGGGGCATTCACTTAGGACGATCCCATCCAGGACAATTCAATTTCAAATAATCCAGAGGTTGTAATTCAAACACCAGAAGTAGTCACTTAACCACCACAAAGGAATCCTATGCCGGTAGAAGATCCCATTCGGAAACAACTTGAAAGGACTCCAGCATCAGTATCCATCTGGGGGCTGCTTTCTTAGTCCAGAGAACACCGTCAGAGACTAATCAAGACTCTGTCTAACATGGAAGTGCCGCCTGACACTCTCCCTGAAGCATTGGTAGCCTTACTTGAGCCAAACCGCGCGAAACATGTTGTGACATTCACTAAAAAGGATTTGCTGCCAGAAGGAGCTGGTCACAACAAGCCATTATACATCACCATGAAGAGTATGGGGAAATGGGTTCCCGTTGTTCTTCTAGACAATGGATTTGCTTTGAATGTCTGCTCACTGCGCACATCCTACTGTCTTGGGTTTACAACTAAAGATTTCCAACCATCAAATCTCAGAGTGCGTGCCTATGATAATACACGCAGAGACGTAGTCAGAGTTGTTCAGCTTGAAATATCAGTCAAAAATTTCAAATCTAATGTTGAGTTTCATGTACTCGACATTCCTTCATCTTTCATTTTGCTGCTGGGTAGGCCATGGCTTCACCACCCAGACATTATGGCAGTGCCATCCTCTTTGCATCAGAAAGTTCAGCTTGGTTTGGCCACAGGAACTCCAACCATCTATGGAGAATCTAGGATTCGTCCTCATGTCTCTGATAATGCTCCTGTGCTTGAGATCGCACATGGAGAAGAAGATGTCACTTTTGGAGGATTCTCTTTTGACACCGCTGGGGAAGTTCTCACTATTAAGGTGGATGAAGATTTCTCGATTAGCTCTACAGTCAGTGAAATGATGAGGAAAATGGCTTACATGCCTGGTTTGGGGTTGGGCCATAACAATCAGGGAATACCTGAATTCCCAGATTTTCTTATGAACAATCACCGCTTTGGCCTTGGTTATCAGCCCAACGAGAATGAATTTGGAAGTGGATGGAAAGCCCGAGCCCGTGCTCAACCAAAAGAAAAAGGTCCCATTCATTTCGTCAAAGGAAAGGAAGCTATCTATCAAGGAGAGCCAGAGCCGTTTTGGGACATGGAGAAAAGAATCAAACTGCCAGGATTTGAAATCTTCGCCAATGACACATGGGACAGCGATGATGAATCAGAGAAACTGGGAGAATTGGTCAAACAATGCAAATCTAACTGGATCGAAGTTTTTGACTCAAGGAATCTGATATCGTTGTTTGGGGATGAAAGTCCAATAGGTATGGTCGAAGACGGGCCTGCTGCAATGATGATTGATTTGGAGCCTGTTGGAGACATGGAGCTGATGATGCTGAGCTAAGAAGCCCTTGGAGATGTTACCTTGCTCATTGTGGATGCCAATGGAATTTATAAAAACTGCACTTTTGTACCTAAAATTATTTATACTGTGTAGACACCCCAAAATGAGACGTTTGTGTACATTTTTATCCCCGATGATGAAAGGAAATACTCGAAAAGCCTCTCGGATTGAAATTCTTCAAGTCAACAAAGTCAATAGTGCTGCACGGCACTCATCTCTCACGCACGAAGCTTCAACAATCACGCACGGCAGCTTTTTAAATTTTGGCGGTCAGGTGTGCCGTACGGCACAATTGGTGTACCGTACGGTACAGTTTGCGTGTCGTACTGTGCCGTTTTGCACTGTCATGCATAAACCGACTTTCAGCCCCTTTTGTTGACTTTGGCAGCCCTCCTTCATCATAATTTCGTGCAAGGATCAGAGGCTATCCCCTAGCTATCATCATTTTGTGTGGGCATCAAGGATACGTAATGACCAAGTCTATTCCTACGCCTATATATATGCCGATTGGTTTCCATGAAAAAGGTGAAGAAAAATCATGGTTAAGCTCTCCCAAATTTTGTCCATAATCATGTTCACCCTCTAACTCACCTACTACTCTCACTCTCCACCCCAGAAAATAACCCTCAAAGCCTTACACAAGCAAACCCAATCAGAAAATCCACCCCCTGTTTTCGGTTCCAAACCCGTGAGGTAGCCATTCCAAATATGTTCAAGTTCTAGCCATCAACCATCTTTGCTATCATACCAGATTGGAGTTGGAGTCCAGAGGAAGCCCAAGCCACATTCGGAAGTTCAAGAAAGAGTTTTAATCCGAGAGTTGCAAATCGAGGTACGATCCCGTTTCGCCAAACTTCTTAGTTTTGGTACCTTGAGGGGAGGGGTACCAAGTGTGGAATGATCTTCCATATCATCTCCACATTTGGTATGCCCATGTTACATCAAAAATCAGTTTGATTCATGACCTCCCGGTTGCGTCATACGGTGAACTTTACGCGTCGTATGGATCAATCTAATGAGGAGGAACAATTTCTATTCAAACATATCATTTTCCAGTTCAAAGTAATTAGTTTTGATCAAGTTTTCATGCCTTGAATGTGCCTCCATTTCATTCTTTTCGAAAAACCAAATATCAAACTGTTTGTGAAGAAAACAGTGCCGCACGACACTCCTTCTGTACCGCACGGTACACTTAGAGTGCTGTACGGCACACTTTTGAAAATCTGACCGTTGGATCCTTGAACAGTGCCGCACGGCACACTTTTTGTACCGCACGGTACACTTTGTGTGCCGCACGGCACACTTTTTCAAATCTGAATTTTTAATCAGTTTCCTTTATAAACAGTTTAAGAACATGATTTTTCCTTTTAAGTAGTTACTATTACTTGATTGCTCATATCAGTTGTTGTTTATTTCAATTATTTAAATTATTTGTTTTTCACGATTTAATTGTTTATTTGAATAAAGTTTGACATTAAAATATTTTCTAAAAATCCCACAAATGTTTAGTAAAGACTGATTTTTAATCAGGCGAACGGGGTGCATTAAAACCCTTCCCCGCTCGTAACCTGGCTCCCGAATCCGAAACGAATCTCTAGTTTCCAAATTGTTTTCTAAATCATTTTTCTCAATCATTTTCAAATTGGTTTCTCGGGTCCTAAACTATATTTCAAAAACCCGGGTGGCGACTCTATTTTCAAATCATCAACCAAACCGGCGTGGGAGGTCGACCGTCCACAAAATGGCGACTCTGCTGGGGATCGAACCCAGAATCTCTGGTTTGGTGTTTATACTTATGAACTTCCCAAAAGCTTGTCAAAACGAAAATGCCTAGCGCTATCGCAAGGAAGGAATGGCGGACTAACAGGGCCTCGCCCGGCCATCCTGACTGGAGCTTTTTGGTTGTTTGTCTGTGTAAAGATATCAAAGAAGAAATTAATTTGGAAAGCCAAGCTTGAAAAATATTTGTGGGATTTTGAAAACAATTTTATTGCTGAACTTTTGCATCACTTGCATCGATGTTGGATAAACCCCGCTGCTGCATCTTGGTTGTTACCCTACCCAGTTCACTGGTGTTAGGACATCCCCGGATGCTCAGCAACCTTGGACCATGATGAGTCAGCCTGCCGCTTGACCTTTGCCATGCAGTACACTTGGCACTGGGAGGCAAATATTGGCTCTAGTCTGGGGGACCCCTTCAACCAAAACCGGCCTTTGCATAAAGTAAACCTAGAACCTTCCAACGTAGGACAGGGACCCACATGTTAGGATTACGTGATATATCTTGTTACGTGTTTACTGCTTTCCATATATTGTCATCATTTTGCATGCATTGGTATTATCGTGGTTAGTTAGACCCCATGCTGTCACATTTTCCCGCGGTCTCAAGAGGTTGCCCTGTCCGATGATGAGTCGTGCATTCCAATGCACATTTTTCAGATTAATTCTATCATTAGAATAACGGGACTTAGGAAAATCAAATTAACTTGATCCTTAGCAATTCCTTGGCAATGACCTAACAGAAATTAGGAACGATTGACCCAAGCTGGGGCAGTTGTCCCTAAAATCAAAGTTAGACCCTTGAAAAGGAATCATCAAGAGCCAAGTTGGTTTAGTTTTCTCAAATCCTGCTATCCTAAACAAAGGATACATTGTCAAAAAAAAAAAAAAAATATTTGAGGATCGGGGCAGCCTTTTTAAGACCCATTTTTCTATAGTCTAGGAGACTTTAAATCTTTGGAGTTTGGAACACCTCCAGTGTCAGTCGTGCTCGAACGGCTCCTTGTGATCTAATCACATTTCTTTCCAGATTTTGACAGCCTTATTGCTCTGCCTTGGATGGTCACGAAAGTTGATTGGCTCTGGTTCCAACACATAGGAACTTAACCTACTGAGTAGTCGACCTACCCATGGCTGTTGAAAACTTTTTGAGACTTAGGGTGTGACATACATGACACAAAAACGACATTCTCCTTTCTTTGAAAACATACCCGGTTGGACCCGACCTCCTGAACAACGGTTAATTCGAACTCAGTCAGAAGCCGCACATCAGGTCCTTTAGAGATGTCAAAAGAACCAACAAATAAGAATGAAGTCGAGGCTCTCAGGTTAGCCTTGGAAGAACAGCGGGAACACAGTGATAGTCAGATGGCTGAATTACTACTCCTGATACAAGGTCTGGCCCTTCAGAACAGGCCACCACAGGGTCCCGGGGAGCAACCACTGCCTCCGCCTCCACGAGAAAATCCAGAATTAGAAGCAATGATGGCAAAGATTGCCAAACTTGAATAGTCTGTCCAGAAACAAGAAAAGGTAGCTGCCACAGGCGCCGATATGGACAAGTTGTGTCTATTTCCCAAAGCCAAACTCCCGGAAGGATTCAAGCCCATAGCTTGGGAAAAGTTTGATGGAAGTGGGGATCCAAAAGCTCATCTGCAAACGTATGTGGGCACTCTGTCCATGTATAAGATCGAGAAGAATGCCATGGGTCAAATGTTTCAGCAGACTCTGGCAGGACCGGCACTGCGATGGTTTCTGAGTTTAGACATTTCAAAGAAAGGAAGTTGGGAAGATATTGGGGCAGCTTTCATGGCCCAGTATAATTACAACATTCAGCTCGAGCTGACCATTCAGGAATTGGATGCAACCAAGATGGGGGCAAACGAGTCATTTGCTGACTTCATCAAAAGGTGGAGAGGAAAGGCATCTCAAATGGTTGACCGGCCTTCTGAAAAGGAACAGATGAGAATCATTACTCGCAACCTGTCGCCAGATTTTGCCAACCACCTAGTGGTATTTCAAGCTACTGCAGACTTTAAAACCTTTTATGAGGCAGGCCTTGCTGTTGAGGAGGAAATCCAATCCGGCATTTTTAAGGAAAAGGAACTTGTTCCAAATACCAAACAGGTGTACCCTGACAACACCCACACAATGTTCAGCGAAAATGATCATACCTAAGCCTCTTTCAGCTCCGCAAACCAAAATTTCAGCCAAGCCATGCCTATCAACAAAGTCAAAGCTCAAACCAACCACTCTCAGAAGCCACAAAGAACCCTTTTCCAATTCTCCGAGCCTCTGTCCTTGATTTATGAAAAGCTCCTCAAAACCAGCCATATCAAACCACTCATTCCAACCCCTCTACCTTAGAAGCTTCCATCTTACCATAACCCAAATGCCTTTTGTGCATTCCACCAAATGCCCGGTCACGCTACCGATGAGTGCCAGCGCCTCCATCACAGAATTCAGAACCTCATCGACAGCAAAACCATTATTTCTCCACCAACAAAAATAAACACCCAGGCAAGTCCCAATCCTCATATCAACTCTACCATGTTTGACACTGAACCCATGGGGGATTACTGATTGATGTCAAGGCCAGCAAAAGAAGAATGAACCGCCAAGGACCATGCAATAGATGAATCTTTCACGAGTCTTGGGAATTTTCAAGTTTCGAGTCAGAGTCTTCTCTTTTATTGAGTCAGTTTGTGTTTCTATTCCTACTTTGGTGTCTGTCTTCAAAATTCAAGTCTGTAATGTTCTGTTGTAAAAAAAAAGAACAAAAACCAAAAATGGAATCAGCTTTGTAGTCCCGAACTACGCACGACCTGATTCCTTGCACAGGGATACATAGGCAACCCTCAGTGGTTCGGTCGCAACTTTCATGAATCAATGTCACGCTTTTGTGTTAGGATTGTCATAATAAACTTGAGTTTTTGCAATAATCCTTGAAGATGGAATTGTTTTCCACTATCATTTGAGATTCATGATAATCACTTCAAAACACAGGATGATTTTTGATTGAACCCTCAGCTCTCATACGAAGAAGGAGTTCTAGGAGCAATTCTCCAAGAAGCAATGCTTTTGACCAAAAAAGAGCCTGCTAGGTTGAAAACCCGCAAGGGCGGCCTAAGCAAAAGTTAAGGCAAAGCTCGCTGGATCAAAACTTTGAAGTATGATTCAGGCAAAAGTTAGAGCATGTACAAATTCTGTCTATTAAGTTGTGCAATTCAAAATGAAGAAAGGCATTTTTTGTTTCTATTCCCCAGATAAATATATCCCTTGATAGCCCTTTTTGAGCCTGAATCATTCTCTTTGAAAAAGAACCCAGCTCGACAGCTACCCCCACACTGGGGTGAGTTAAGAGAAACAAAAGTGCCAAATGTATGATTATCAGCAAGATGTCCAGATGAAAGTGCCGAGCACGATCGCCAGAAAAATGTCAAATTCACAAAAGTACCAATGCACAGTTGCCTGTGGCGCGTCAAAATTTCAAAAGAATGAAAATGCCAGGTTCATAGGCACCACCAAATGTGAAGAATTGAAAAGGAAGACATCAAGAAAGTGCCTATCAAAAGCCAAAATGGGGCACAAAGAAACAAGAAGGGCACGAGATAGCTGCTAGCTCTAAAACCCAAGAAGAATGAAATTTTTTGAGCCTTTATCCTTTCTTTGTCAAACCCAAAGCCTTAGCCCTGTTATAACCTGAATAAAGTCCTTTCAGATTGAAAAGCACAGCTTAATAGCGAGAATCCAATGGAACAATACCATTAAAGATCAAAAGTCAAAGCATTGCAAAACACCAGTATTTGCCAGAAGCAAAAGTCTGAATCGGCACACCTTAGATCCTCTTCAACAACCCGGGGGCAAAAGTCAAAATATTGCACAACACCCGCATCTGCTAGAAACAAAAGTCCAAACCGGGACACCTCAGATGTGAAAGTCCAAACTGGGACACCTCAGATCCTCATCAACAACTCGGGGGCAAAGCAGTGCACAACACCAGCATCCGCCAGAAGCAAAAGCCCAAACCGGGGCACCTCGGATCCTCAACAACATCCCAAAGGCAAGGGTTCACACTAAGAAATCTTGTATTTTGATAAAACAATCGATTTAAATGAACATCATTTGATGGAGTGAAACAATTTCAAAACCAAAAGATTCAAGTTCATGACAATTTCAAACATCAATTGTGGGCCACCTTTTTGCCACTTCTCAAATCCTCGAATTTGTCATCAGGTCAACATAGTCTTGTCAGAGTCCATTCCTTTGTCACAAGGTCGATCCAGTAACAAAATAACCCATGTCTGCCAAATTCATGAAGTCACTCTTTTGAGTCTCTTGAGTCAGCCTAGTCTTGTCCAAATCTACCCCCTTTGGTAAAAGATCAATGAGTATGTCATCTCTGCCCAACCAGGGGCATCTTTGTAAAGTCATTCTTATCGTCTGGGCCTTGTCCAAATTCACACAAGGTCTTTTGTTCAGTCAACCCTTGGTAGTCTTGATATTCTTAAACTCGTGGAAGACAATGTCAATGTATGGAAGAGTCTATTTTTGGATAAACAAGTCAATAGGTTCAGAATTGAAGCTTGCCATCTATTGGGACACATTTGTCAAAAACTAGGGCATGTCAGCTTAATGCCATCTACTGGAAGAAACACATGCACTGGAGTTCAAAATTTGGGGCAGGAAAGCCAAAAGATACAAGCCTGACAAAAAGCCAGAAAGCCCAAAAGGCCCAAACCTCAAGAAATCCAGAAAGCCCAAAAGCTCAACGTCTTGATCAGAAGCAACCTCAACACCCAGTCCCTATCCAAAAGGAAAGATAGTAAAGCAAAAAGAGACACCCTGTTGCACCACCTAATTTCAAAAAAAGGAATGTTGTCATTGTGTCATCAAACATGAAAACCTGAGTCTCACACAAGAGTCCTCATGAACAATTTTTCAATCAATCGTCCTTTGGGACAAGTTTTTTTTCAATCGTCCTTCCAGGGCAGTTTTCCAATTAATCATCCTTCGAGACAAATTTTCAACCAATCATCCTTCGGGATAGTTTTTCATTCCATCATCCTTTGAGACAGTTTTTCAATGAATCGTCCTACGAGACAAGTTTTTACTCCACCGTCCCTCGGGACATGTTTTCAATCAACCGACCTTCAGGAAATGTTTTCAATCAACTGTACGTCTTACAGGACATGTTTTCAATCAATTGTCACGTAGAACATGTTTTCAATCAACCGTCCTTCGGGACATGTTTTCAATCAACTATCCGTCCTTCGGGACATGCTTTCAATAAACCATCCCTCAAGACATGCTTTCAATCAAATATTTTTCAATCACCATCCCCAGTTGCAGTTTTTCAATCAACCATCTCTCGTTACGATTTTTCAATCAACATTTTTCAATCAATCGTCTCTCATTACGATTTTTCAATCTACGTTTTTCAATCAATCGTCTCTCGTTTCGGTTTTCTTCAAACAACGTTTTTCAATCCACTGTCCTCAGCGATAGTTTTTCAATTTTTCAATCAACTTCAATCAATTTCAATCAACTTCAATCAATTTCAACCAATTTCAATCAATTTTTCAATCAACTTCAATCAATTTCAATCAATTTTTCGATCAACTTCAATCAATTTCAAACAACTTCAATCAAAATTCAATTTCAAGACTAGAAATGATCAGCTTTTTAATCAACCGTCCTTTGGGTCAGTCTTTCAGTCAAGCATTCTTTGGAACAGTTTTTCAATCAATTGTCCTCCAGGGACAACTTTTCAATCAAATCAATTTTAAGGTTAGTTTCTCAAAATCAATCTGCCTTCTGAAACAAATTTTTTCAAACCAATCTCTAAACTCAATTTCAACAACTCAAGTCAATCAAACCACTCAGTTCTTCACGAGACCTCGCTGGTCTTATGCACACAATTTTTCACGAGACCTCGCTGGTCTTATGCACACAATTTTTCACGAGACCTCGCTGGTCTCGCTCAAACCTTCTTGGGGACCTCGCTGGTCTCGCTTAAAACCTCTTTGGGACCTCGCTGGTCTCGCTTAAAACCTTTTGGGGACCTCGCTGGTCTCGCTTAAAACCTTTTGGGGACCTCGCTGGTCTCGCTCAAACATTTCTGGGGACCTCGCGGTCTCGCTCAAACCTTTCTGGGGACCTCGCTGGTCTCGCTTTAAACCTTTTGGAGACCTCGTTGGTCTCACACTAATCACTTCATAAGAACCTCACTGATCCCCCGCGTTCACAGAATCTCACTAGTTGCATTCATAGCACGCCACTTGTTTATTCCCCTCATTAAAACACCAACTGGTTTCATAAGTCCTCTCCGGCATTAACAACGGTTATCTCAGCACAAATAGGTTTCGTAAGTCCTCTCCGGTATTAACAACGGTATTCAAGCACCAAAAACACATCATTCTTTTTTCCCTCATTGAAGAACAGAGCGACAACTTCCACTATCTGATCAAGGTATGTTTTCTACAACTCATATAGTTGCATGATCCATCATTTTTTTCATATGCATTTTGCCCCAACGAACTACGCTGGTCTGATCCTTACAATGAGGTACGTAGGCAACTCTTACGAGCGCAACCACATGCACCACATTTTACTTGTTTGTTTTCGTACGAGGATGTCCACATCGAGGGGTGTCTTCTATCTTTGACGCGACTTCCATCACACAATGATTGTAAGCCTCGTCAAAGAGGGGCAACTGTAGACACCCCAAAATGAGACGTTTGTGTACATTTTTATCCCCGATGATGAAAGGAAATACCCGGAAAGCCTCTTGGATTGAAATTCTTCAAGTCAACAAAGTCAATAGTGCTGCACGGCACTCATCTCTCACGCACGAAGCTTCAACAATCACGCACGACAGCTTTTTAAATTTTGGCGGTCAGGTGTGCCGTACGGCACAGTTGGTGTACCGTACGGTACAGTTTGCGTGTTGTTCTGTGCCGTTTTGCACTGTTATGCATAAACCGACTTTCAGCCCCTGTTGTTGACTTTGGCAGCCCTCCTTCATCATAATTTCATGCAAGGATCAGAGGCTATCCCCTAGCTATCATCATTTTGTGTGGGCATCAAGGATACGTAATGACCAAGTCTATTCCTACGCCTATATATATGCCGATTGGTTTCCATGAAAAAGGTGAAGAAAAATCATGGTTAAGCTCTCCCAAATTTTGTCCATAATCATGTTCACCCTCTAACTCACCTACTACTCTCACTCTCCACCCCAGAAAATAACCCTCAAAGCCTTACACAAGCAAACCCAATCAGAAAATCCACCCCCTGTTTTCGGTTCCAAACCCGTGAGGTAGCCATTCCAAATATGTTTAACTTCTAGCCATCAACCATCTTTGCTATCATACCAGATTGGAGTTGGAGTCCAGAGGAAGCCCAAGCCACATTCGAAAGTTCAAGAAAGAGTTTTAATCCGAGAGTTGCAAATCGAGGTACGATCCCGTTTTGCCAAACTTCTTAGTTTTGGTACCCTGAGGGGAGGGGTACCAAGTGTGGAATGATCTTCCATATCATCTCCACATTTGGTATGCCCATGTTACATCAAAAATCAGTTTGATTCGTGACCTCCCGGTTGCGTCATACGGTGAACTTTACGCGTCGTATGGAGCAATCTAATGAGGAGGAATAATTTCTATTCAAACATATCATTTTCCAGTTCAAAGTAATTAGTTTTGATCAAGTTTTCATGCCTTGAATGTGCCTCCATTTCATTCTTTTCGAAAAACCAAATATCAAACTGTTTGTGAAGAAAACAGTGCCGCACGACACTCCTTCTGTACCGCACGGTACACTTAGAGTGCTGTACGGCACACTTTTGAAAATCTGACCGTTGGATCCTTGAACAGTGCTGCACGGCACACTTTTTGTGCCGCACGGCACACTTTTTCAAATCTGAATTTTTAATCAGTTTCCTTTATAAACAGCTTAAGAACATGATTTTTCCTTTTAAGTAGTTACTATTACTTGATTGCTCATATCAGTTGTTGTTTATTTCAATTATTTAATTGTTTATTTGAATGAAGTTCAACATTAAAATATTTTCTAAAAATCCCACAAATGTTTAGTAAAGACTGATTTTTAATCAGACGAACGGGGTGCATTAAAACCCTTCCCCGCTCGTAACCTGGCTCCCGAATCCGAAACGAATCTCTGGTTTCCAAATTGTTTTCTAAATCATTTTTCTCAATCATTTTCAAATTGGTTTCTCGGGTCCTAAACCATATTCCAAAAACCCGGGTGGCGACTCTATTTTCAAATCATCAACCAAACCGGCGTGGGAGGTCGACCGTCCCCATACTGGCACTGAATTTGGATTGGAGTCAGAGTCTAGCACTAAGTTTGAGTCCACTTTTGAGTCAGAGCACGTGTCTGTTAGTCCTCCACGTCATCATTTTTCTTTTGAGTTTGAGTCCACTCTCATGTATCACGCCCCTGGGGCCACTTCTTTTGCAATGAATGAAATCAACTTTTCTTATCTTGCTATGTCTGAAATAAATCGTGTTGACCCTGATGATGATGGGATTGAGTTCGAGGAAGAATTCCAAAAGAACTCCGATCTCTAATCGAACGAGAAAATGAAAGGCATGCTCAACCTATAAAAGAAGAAGTAATTTCAACAAATCTGAGAGATGAGAGTGATCCACGAATGGTTCAAATTGGTTCTGGGTTGTCTCGAGAAGAATTTAAAGCTCATTCAGATCTTCTAATAGAATTTCAAGATGTTTTTGCATGGTCTCATGTGGACATGCCCGGAATTGACCCTGAAATCGTGGAGCATCGAATCCCACTTTATCTTGATGCAAAACCTGTTAAACAGAAACTGAGAAAAATGAGGCCTGACTGGGTGCTGGAGATCAAGAAGGAAATTCAAAGACAGAGGGTTCTTAATGGTAACAGAATACCCTCAGTATGTCGCCAACATCGTGCTTGTTCCCAAAAAGAACGGGAAGATTAGAGTCTGCGTGGATTTCAAAGATTTAAATAAAGCCAGCCCTAAGGACGACTTTCCACTGCCCCATATAGATGTGCTCGTGGACAACACTGCGGGGCATGCATTGCTTTCTTTCATGGATGGTTTTTCAGGCTACAATCAGATTCTCATGGCCCCCGAGGACCGAGAGAAGACTACCTTCACCACAGAATGGGGCACCTACTGTTACAGGGTTATGCCGTTTGGGTTAAAGAATGCCAGATCAACCTACCAAAGAGCAACTACAACTTTATTGCATGATATGATCCATGAAGAAGTCGAAGTATATGTGGATGACATGATCATCAAGTCCAAAGAAGAGAAGGGCACTTGCACGCTCTCAGAAAGTTCTTTGAAAGGATTCGCAAGTACAGATTGCTTCTCAATCCCGAAAAGTGCACATTCGGGGTTACAGCCGGAAAGATGTTGGGTTTCACGATCACAACCTGGGGAATCGAAGTGGATCCATCCAAAATCAAGGCTATTCTTGAAATGGACCCGCCACGAACAGAAAAGGAAGTGCGGAGTTTCCTCGGCAAAATTTAGTTCACTAGCAGATTCATCGCCAAGTTGACCTCAACTTGCGAGTCAATGTTTCATCTTCTCAAGAAAGGCGTGCTATTCAAATGGGACGACAGGTGTCAGAAATCCGTTGATACAATCAAGAAATACTTTCAAAATGCTCTGGTACTGATGCCTCTAGTACCAGGACGGCCTCTGATTCTGTATTTGTCAGTCACCCCATCTGCAATGGGATGCCTGCTAGCGCAAGAAGGAGAAGGCGGATCTGAGAAGGCTGTTTATTATATAAGCAAGAAGATGGTTGAATGCGAAGAACGATACACTTCTCTGGAGAAGACTTGTTGGGCTTTGGTTTGGGCTTCCAAGAAGTTAAGACATTACATGTTGGCTTATTCTGTAATACTGATTTCTCGAATGGACCCTCTCAAATACCTATTTGACAAACCCGCGCTTACAGGGAAGTTAGCACGTTGGCTGCTTTTGCTAGCAGAATTCAACATCAAATATGTTACCCGGAAGTCAGTAAAAGGAAGAGCCGTCTCCGAGTTTCTAGCTGATCATCCCGTGAAAGGTCCAGAAGATGTGGAGTTTGAATTCCCAGATGAAAATGTGATGACCGCTACTAATGATGTCTGGATGCTATATTTTGATGGGGCACCCAATCAGAAAGGATTTGGAATCGGGGTACTGCTAATTTCCCTAGAAGGATCGCATATCCCTCTTGCTTTCAAGTTAAACTTCAAAGTCACCAATAACCAATCAGAATATGAAGCCTGCATTGTAGGGATAGAAGCTGCCTTGGAAATCGGGGTCAAAAGACTAGAAGTAGTCGGAGACTCGAACTTAGTGGTGTCACAAGCAAACGGTGATTGGAAGGTCTGGGAAGACACGTTGAAACCCTATCATCAAGACTTGGATGATTTGATCCCTCAATTTCCGATGGTCACTTTCACACATGTGCCAAGATTGAAGAATTAGTTTGCTGATGCTCTCGCAACATTAGCATCCATGTTGAGATACCGAATGGGGTTAGACTTAGGCCGATTGTGATTGAACAACGAGACAAGCGTGTCTATGAGTGCGTCATGGCCATTGACAAGTCGAACGATGGTTTGCCCTGGTATCACGACATTTGGAACTTTATTGAGAAAGGCGAGTATCAAGCTGGGACCAATGAGAAGGACCAAATTGCTCTTCGGAGATTGGCATCTCAGTACATCATTTGCGGAGGAAAACTATATCGGAGATCTTACTATGGAGTGCACAAACTATGTGTGCACGGGGAAGAAGCCAGCTGGATTATGGAAGAGATTCATAAAGGAGTTTGCGGCCCTCATATGAATGGCATGATGCTCGCCAAGAAGATCTTGAGGCAAGGTTATTATTGGTCAACCATGGAAACTGAATGTGTTGAATATGTGAGACGATGTCACAAGTGCCAGCTTCACGCCAATCTCATGCATGTCCTGCCCTCAGAATTGCATTCCATGACTTTGCCGTGGCCCTTTTCTGTCTGGGGCATAGACGTTATCGGCAGAATCACACCGGCAACGTCAAACGGGCACAAGTTCATTTTGGTCGCGATTGATTATTTCACCAAGTGGGTTGAAGCTGCTTCCTACACAACTCTCACGGTAATCCAGGTTGCTCACTTCATCAAGCAGAACATCATCTATAGATATGGAGTCCCTCAGGCTTTTGTATCAGATAACGGGGTTCATTTCAAAGGAAGAGTAGCAGAAACTCTTGAAGAATTCGGGATTCAAGTTCATAAATCGATTGTCTACCGACCGCAAACCAACGGGATTGTGGAAGCAGCCAACAAAACCATCAAGTCTATACTGGAGAAAACCATTGAGTCCGCACGAAATTGGCACAAACAACTGCCATTGGCATTGTGGGGATATCGAACATCCATCCGAACTACAACAGGGGCAACACCCTATTCTTTGGTTTATGGCATGGAAGCCGTTCTCCCTATCGAACTTAAAGTTCCATCTTTAAGGATCATGGCGGAATCGGGAATTGATGAAGTAGAATGGCAAAACACAAGATTCGAAGAGCTCACGTTATTTGATGAAAGGCGGCTTAAGGCCTTGTACCATGTGTAGGGATATCAACGCCGAATAGCCCGTGCTTTTAACAAGAAAGTGAAATCTAGGGATTTACAGGAAGGTGACATGGTTTTAAAAGAGATTCGAGCCCCAATTTTTGATCCGCGTGGGAAGTTTCAACCAAAATGGGCCGGGCCTTATATTATCAAGAAGATCTTATCCGAAGGTGTAGTACAACTCATTGATCTCGACTGCAATGAATTCTCCACTCTGGTCAACTTGGATCAACTCAAGAGATACTACCCCTGAGAGAAGCTCGCTGGACTGAAAACAGCAAGGGCGGGCAGTTCCAAGCAGAAATTAGAGCAAAAGCCTGCTAGATTGAAAACCCAAAAGGGCGGCCTAGGCAAAAGATAAGGCTAAATAAATCAGAGCTCGCTAGGCCGAAAACCCGAAAGGGCGGTACTAGGCAAAATTCAGAGCACACAAAGAGAGAGTAAATACCAGAGTGAACCCTAGCGAAACATTTGTAGTCCTGAACTACGTCATGACCTGATTCCTTTTGGGATACGTAGGCAGCCTCACCTTAAGGTTCGGTCACAATCTATCAAATTGATTCCAAGTCTTGTGCGCATTTCAGATTTTACAGACAGAGCCAGTAAGAACCAAGAGTGGAAAGTTCTCAAAACTCAAGTTTTATTCAAACAAAATTTTTTGATTACATGTCTGAGCATGAAACTTTCAAAAGAAACAAACAACAACAACATCCATAACATTGGGTACACAACTTATTTCAAGCACAATAAGATCGAGTCTAAAGTCTGTCTTAGTTTCCATTTGCTCTTGCTTCGATGTCTTTTATCAACCATCTCTTGTAACGTGCCGGAAGGAGAACATTGAAATTTGGCATGGCAAAATTCTCGGAACCTGCAGGGGCAGTACTTGATGAGCACCAAGTTGACGAAGGATGCAGTTTGGGATATAGAAAGTCTATCGGGTCAGACCTGCCAAAACCACTCGCTGACGCCCCATGTTGCTAATAGCCATGTCAGGAAGATCAAGCCAAGTCAAGCGCCAAGAAATCACCTCCTCTGTGAGCTGGGAGAGAACCTGAACCCAACCTCCCACGTCATCAAAAACTTCCCTGAAGTCCCTGATAACAAACCCCTGTGTTTCATGAACCCGGTTTCTCGGCACAGGTTCCAACAGATTAGCCTTGTCACATAACCACATCTGTGTGAAGGAGAGAAAAACAAGTTAGGAGCCTTAGAAAGCCTTAAACTGAGTGTCGAGGTCAAATGAGAACGAGTGAAAAACCAAAAAAAAAGAGAGCTGAGTGAGAAGCCTACCTATAGGAGCAAAGGACTACCCTCGAAGACGTCGGTCCGACCGGCATGAACCTCATCTATGCCCATCAAAGTTTCAGCCAGAACCATAGGAGCCACATCTTTGCGCTCCTCAATTTGCATAGCTACGCCAACCAAGGAAGAACTTGCCTGACCATCAGATTGCACAAAAAAGAATGCAGCCAGTAAACACAAGCACAGAGTAAAGTCGTTGGAACGGAATCCCTCAATAAGGTGTGGAATGTTCAGAAAACCTCCACGAATCATGGACTTGGCAGCATTGTTACTTATCTTGTGTTTGGAAGACAACAATGGGGCAAAACCAACCCCTTGGAGAGGGATGATAGGCTCCACCAAATCAAAACCTCTGATGTATGCATAGAATTCTTCCACGGTGGGGCATAACTCGTGAAGACCAAAGCGAAAAACATGCACCTCAGGGTCCCAGAATTGTGTTGCAGCTTGCAACAACTCAGGACGTATGGACACATCTTGAATATAGCAAAGGGAAGTCAGCCTGTGGCCCCGAAAGTGGAGCCAGTCCAAGCCATCAAGATCATCAAGCCAAGGACGCATTAGAGCTGAGAAACTCACCGCCATTGTGAGAAGAGTTGAACAAAGGAGAAGTTTATGGATTTGGGATGCAAATGAAGAGTGAAATGGATGGCATTTATAGCTGCCATACATGAAGAACGATACAAAGTTTAAAGTTCCGCAGAACGGTCGTCTCGAAGAACGTGCCGACTCGAAAACCGTAAGGAATCATGCTAAATTTGCAAAGCTTTTCAAAGACTACCTCACAGTATCTCTTTAGGACCCTAGGACGTGTATTGGAGTGATGAAAGGCCAAAGGGAAAGACCAGAAGTCGGCTGCAAGTTGCGAAATTTTGGCACTGCTAGGCCAGTGCCTCACGGCACAGTAAGAGTGTCGCACGGCACAGTTTTGATGCCGCATGGCACTATGGTGGCAGTTTAGCAAAATTGTGTTTTGAACATCCAGAATACATTCCGTGCTTCTCTTGGACACAGGGCCAATGTAGGCAAGCCGTAACACGTGCATATGACTTAATGGACGGATTGGTTGATATTCCCAACCAAAATTTCGATGATTGAATGCCTCGAAAGCCGGGACACATCAAGAATGGAAATATTGGCAAGTTACACTTGGTGATATTGAAAGATCAATTGGCTCATGCATGTCACATTGTACATTTACGGTTCACAAGAAGTCCATTTCACGTATTTGTCAAAGCGTTTAAAGGGCCACGATTCTGGCTCGTGTACATGTCAAGTCCTATTCCATTTTTACATACAAATCCAAAGCTCGTTCATTTCATCGGGTCATGTAAGTCATAATCAAAGATACAATTCAGTTTCTCTATACAAGTCCATTAGTCTCAATTCAGTCATTTTAACTAAAATTCTCATGTGCGAACTCTGATTTTCCAAATTCATTGTCAATGTGAATAATAGCATGACAAGATGCAAGTTTTTATACAACCAAAAACGCAAATATCCACATCATAAGCATAATCATGTCCAGGGGCAAATAGGCCCAATGCTAAGTCTACTACCATGGCTCGCAGGCCATCTCTACAGAAGGGCTAAACAGGCGCCCAAATCAAAACGAGGCACGTAAGCCCCACCTAATAAAATGCTACTACTAATAACTATCTCAAGTACGAGGACGCTTCGGTGGATCATATCCTAAGTGTCTGTACTCCTCCGGCATGGGAGGATGGCTCTCAGTACTACTACTCTTTGCAGACTCCTCTCTCTATGCACTTTCCCTCCTCCTCTCCTGGGCTGCAGTAGAACACAGGACTCGGCCTGAAGCTGGAACTGCTAAAGTAACTCGAGGCGCTAAATGCCTGGCACTCTGAGAACCTGACGCTCCCTGCACACAAGCGACAAAGACTGTCAAGTATAATGAGAAGTATGCATGATCAACGGAAAGGAAAGACAAGTCTGATATATACCTCAGCAGCTCCACTGCTAGGAGTGACTCTATGACTAGCTCCTCTCTCACTGCTGATACCTGCTCCATGGCTACTCTCTCTCCTCCTACGAGTACCATGACTAGTCTCTCTACCTCTACTAGTCTCTCTAGCGCCTCAGCCTGTGCCTCTGCCAGCCTCTCTGGTACCACGAGCCGGTGTCTTCTCTCTAGTAGTACTCTGCCTACAACCAAGTACAACTCCTGGCTCAGCTCGCGGGCGTACATTTGGAGCCATGCCCATCACAAACTGACGGACCATGGCTTGCAAGTCTTGCACCAAGTGGAATACGGACGCCGCCCATTCAGCAAGAATCTGAAATGCAAAGAATACATTAGTAACGCATGAGATATTGGCATGAGAAGGTAATTAAAGCAAGTAAACCAATTAGAAGTCACCTCTGTTTTGGCAAGAGTAACTGCAGGAGTAATAAAAGGCACCGTCACTACTCCAAGCGTTCCATCAGCAGTCACTGCCTCAATCTCTCTCCTCAACTCAGGTAAAGCAGGGGCAGCTCTCAAGCGGTTTTCCATAGCCAGGTCATATGCCAAGTGAGTACTCAAGTATCCCTCGTAATCTATCGAAGGGCTGAAGATCACCTCTGTCAGCACTATGTACCTCTCTATCTCTGCTCGAGTATACTCAGCGGTCCTCTGAACAAGTGGAGGAAGGGGCGAGGGCACTCTGAAATGGTCAATCCCGAGAGATTGACGAGACACTCTATCACCCAAATACCATCGTCAGCCATATGGACACTCCAACAGCACTCGACTCCGTGTCCACTCCCTGCTCTTCATCAGATAATCCTTGCGTGACCTGTCCCAGGTATTCCACCTCACCTGCAAGGAAAGAGTTTGTCATATTCAAGAAAGAGTCTAAAGCTCCTCAAATCTCCCTCATGATCACCAGCCCCTGTGAACTCTAGTCCCCACTTCTCAGCACGTGGAAGCACATTCTCGTTGCTATGTGAATTGGTCGGAGAATATACTCCCAGCACCTCATAAGCCCACACCTGCATGTTCAGAAACCAATCAAGTCAAGAAATATGGCTAATGCATTATCATGATTTTGCACAAAGAATGCAAGCAAAGTTTACCTCCAGTACTCTCTAGTAGCCACCAAGGCTCATGCCTACTCCACGGCAGACGCAACCCAAGAAGAAGTACACGGTGCACAAGCCCGCACCACCCCAGTCAAACCGTCCAGCAGTCTCCAAGTTCTCCAGCGCCAGTAGCTATGCCAAGTGTACCATGCCCTGCCTGTTCGAAAACAGGGAAGCACCAAAGAGGTATAACAAGTAAGCCCTCACCATCTGTCTAGCCTCCTCCTCTGACTCCGGCTCGTGGTCCAGAAATCCACCAAGACAGTATATCTCACCCTCGTCTCAATGCCTCCAGGCCTCCTCCCAAATAGTGCTCTATGGCAGCAGTGTTCAAGTATAGCTCTGAATAAAATGGAATGGGCTCACCTCCAACTCTCAGACCGGTGATAGCCGCAAAGTCAAGAGGAGTGATAGCCATCTCCCCAAACCTGAAGTGAAAAGTATTGGTGGTATCCCACCACCTCTCCACCAGAGCCCGTATCAGCTTGCGATCTGTCCTGGTCACTGTTAAAGCCAAATGAAGATGGTAAACCCAGAAGCATCAACCAAAGCCCTCACACTCGGCGGCAAAGCATGGTAATATGCCAGAGAACTCGCAGAACCTCCATAACCACCCATGGATCTCTAAGTCTGTCAATAAAGGCATGGTAAAATTTCTGTCAGTCATTGTCAAAAGAAAGGTATAGCAAATAGATACAAGCAACAAAGATAAACAAAGATGCATACCAAGGGATTTCTGAAAGCAATATGGGTCGAGCGGTCACGCACAACATTTGTATCCAAGTACGCAGGCAGCAAAGGAGTATATCTGTCACATCCCTGAGGAACGAAGAAGTGAACCCGTGGCACATAAGTAGCAGGCGTAAAGGGAACCCTGTGCTCCAACACCAACTCAACCTCCCGAACTATGGTCATACGCTCCTCCCCGGCGGCTACCTCAGCCTCTCTCTGCCTCTCCTCCTGCTCAACATCCCTGATATGAGATGGTATACCCTCTTGAATCAGAATATTCTCAAACTGGGGAGACTTCTGCAAAGTCGCTGCAAAATCCCCATCTCTCGCTCCCTCTAAAGTGTCTGCTAAAGTCAAGCCTGGCCTACGGGAAGAACCAACTGCAGGAACAAATAGTGGAGGCTCTGAAACCTCTACCTCTCTCTCAGCACTCTCCTCTGGCACTCTAGCAGTACCAATTGCAGTAGCCGGACCCGGAGCAATATGTCTCACCAAGGGTATCTTCTCACTATCAGTGCTACTCTCTCCTATAACATCCTCCACCTGCACATCCCTATCACCGGGACCTCCTCGAACCACCGGTACATTAGTAACAACATGCTAACCCCCAATAGTAATCTCAGTCACAAGGGTAGCCCCTAAAACATCACCTGGAATAACAATAGTCTGAGATCCACCTTCCTGAGCACTAGTTTTCTCTACAACAACGTCAATCCCACCAAGATTCATGGCGATATCAAAAAGTGGAGTACCTGTACCTGGAAGATCAATGTCCATAGCCTCTGGACCTTCGTGACCAACTGAAGGGCTCACCATGGTACTCTGATCAATGGCTATAGCACTCTCGGCATGCTACATGACACTCTGATCAACAGGCACAACACTCTCAATGTGTCGTATGACACTTTGGTCATCACCAACGGTACCACCACTGCCCATAGTACTTGGATCCCTAGCCACGGCACTGCCAACATCACCCACGACACTCTCAATGTGCCGTACGGCACCTGGGTCTTCACCAACATTGCCGCCACCCATCACTGTGGTACCTTCGGTACCCATGGTATCCCGTACCCCCGCCAGACTTGAGGTCTCGCCTGGAAGAGCCTCACCGAACCCAGCTGATCCTATTTCTGGCACAATAGATGTCACTTCGATCCCTCTTGGTGCTTCATGAACCGAATCGGTAGCAACCGGGCCCATTTTGGATGAAACACCCATAGACGAGTCACTACCCTCCTCGCCGGAATCAGCCATAAAGAAAGAATTTCGGATGAGAAGTTTTTATTTCAAGAGATTATGGACCGAAAAGTTGAAGGAATTTGGGAAAGTGAAGAATGAGAGAGATGATGGTCTTCAGACTCCTACTCTCTCAAGATAACCGACCAAGAAGTTTGAATGTGTTGAAAGTGGGAGAAAACAAAAGATTTTAGGCGGTTATAAAACCACCTGTGCCGTACAGCACACCCATTCCACCGCACGGCACACATTGTATGTCGCACGGTATGCTCCCTCTGCCATACAGTGTATATATTTCAGGCTAGGCTGCACGATGCTCATATTCAACCGCATGCTACATATTTGATGACGCACGGTACAAATTTTGACACTGAAATCAATTTTTCAAAGAGATGTTTTGGACACGGCGCCAAATCTTTAAAGGAGATTGCCGTCAATCTTACTCGAACTAATCATCGAACCTCACTCGCTGGTTCTATCTCATCATTCATTGCAACACCGACTGGTTTTGTAAGTCCTCTACGGCATTAACGATGGTTTTCTCAACACCGACTGGTTTTGTAAGTCCTCTACGGCATTAATGACGGTTTTCTCTACACCGACTGGTTTTGTAAGTCCTCTACGGCATCAACGATGGTTTTCTCAACACCGACTGGTTTGTAAGCCCTCTACGGCATCAACAACGGTTTTCTCAACACCAATTGGTTTTGTAAGTCCTCTACGGCATCAACTGGTTTTGTAAGTCCTCTACGGCATTAACGACGGTTTTCTCAAACACCGACTAGTTTTGTAAGTCCTCTACAGCATTAACGACGGTTTTCTCAACACCGACTGGTTTTGTAAGTCCTCTATGGCATCAACGACGATTTCTCAAACACCAACTGGTTTTGTAAGTCCTCTATGGCATTAATGACGATTTTCTCAAACACCGACTGGTTTTGTAAGTCCTCGTAAGTTCTCTACAGCATTAACAACGGTTTTCTCAAACACCGACTGGTTTTGTAAGTCCTCTACGGCATTAACGACTGTTTTCCGGTTTTGTAAGTTGTCTACGGCGTTAACAATGATATTCAGCACCAATTCTCTGATGACGTCAAGTCGCAAGTTCTTGTACACAGCACATCATTCATTTTCCCTTGTTGAAGAACAGAGTGACAATCCCCGCAATCAGATCAAGGTATGTTTCTCGTAACTCTTATATTTGCATGAATCACCGTTTTGCATTTTTGCGTTTAGCCCTGATGAACTACGTTGGTCTGATCCCTACATGGGGGTACGTAGGCAGCTCATACGAGCATGACCACATGTATCATAATTTACTTGTTTCTCACAAATGTTCGAATGGAGGGGTGTCTTCTATCTTTGACGCAACTTTCATCACACAATGATTGGCAAGCCTCGTCAAAGAGGGACAACTGTAGACACCCCAAAATAAGACATTTGGATACATTTTGATCCCCAATGATGAAAAGAAATACCCGAAAAGACTCTCGGATTGAAATTCTTCAAGTCAACTCAGTCAACAGTACCGTACGGTACTAATCTTTCATGCACGATACAGCCTCAGTCACGCACAATAGCCTTTTGAATTTGGGCGGTGGAAGTGTGCCGCACGGTACAGTTAGTGTGTCGCACGGCACAGTTTGTGTACCATACGACACTGTCATTTGTCAAATAGCTTTTGCAGAGTTTCCAGTAGCTCGAATTGTTGACATTTGATTCCCCCATCTTCATGATGATTTCTTGCAAGGAAGAAAGGCTACCTCATAGCTATGATTATTTGTGTGGAGAACAAGTTTGCGTGTTGACCAAGAGAATTCCTACTCCTATAAATCCTGACCAACTTTGGATAAGAAAAAGGAGGAAAAAGAGTAAGAGAAATCATGGAAAGCTCCTCTAAATTCTACTCCTAAATTCTTCATATATTTAGAATCCCCTGTTACGAGTACCCACAAGCTCCAAAAATTTTCCTTATATTGCTAAAATCAACCCTGTTGCAACCCGAAACCCATTACTCTGTTATTCACCCCAAAACCTTCACTGATCACTACCATTTCTATTAAGTTTTCCACCAAGCCTTCTATACCACATTGAAGAGTGATTTTGCAAGCTTTGGAGGAAGTCTAAGCCATGCTTAAGGAGTTCTAGAAGTACTTCAATTCGAGAGTTTCAAACCGAGGTATAATCCCATTTCGCCAAATCTCTTAGTTTAGTACCCTGAGGGGAGGGGTGCCGAGTGCGGGATGATGATTAATATTGTCTCTGCATTCGGTACGCCCATGTTATAGTTAAACCCGTTTTATTTATAAACCTCTCGGTTGCGTCGTACGGTGAAAATATCACCTCGTACGGGGTAAGTTAGTGAGGAGGAACATTCTTTACTTAAACACATTGTTTTCCTATTCAAAATTTTTAACCAAGTTTCATGCCGTGTATGAGCATCCATTCAATCATTTCGAAAAATCAGAGTTTCAAACTGTTGTGAAATGAACAGTGCCGCACGGGATTCCTCTTGTACCGCACGGTACACTTGAAGTACTCTACGGCACACTTTTGAAAATTTGACCATTAAGCTGATGAACAGTGCTGCACGGCACTCTTTTGCAAAACCAAAAAAATTTGAACCAACTCTTCTGTACAGCAGTTTGAATCCTTGATTGATTACTTGTTTGTTGTTATAACTTGCATTATTGCTTACTTGTTTTCATTATTATCGTCTGCTTTGCTTGATAAATTGTTTATTTGAATAAAGTTTGGCATCAAAATATTTCCTAAAAATCCCATAAATGTTTAGTAAAGACCGATTTTAATTGGGTGAGCGGGGTGCATTAAAACCCTTCCCCGTTCGTAACCTGGCTCCCGAATCCAGAACGAATCTCTGGTTTCCAAATCGTTTTCTAAATTATTTTCCAAACCATTTTTCAAAACGGTTTCTCGGGTCCTAAACCATTTTCCAAAAACCCGGGTGGCAACTCTATTTTCAAAACATCATTTCCAAAATGACATCCGGCGTGGGGGTCTCCCATCCACAATAGGTCTCCCTGCTAATATATTTATTTTCTACAAGGACGACTAGGGTTTCTATATTCCATGGCACGACCGTCAGCCTTGGCGGTGTACTGTCCAGCTCCATATGTAACGCCCCAAATTTTGGAAACGTTAATAATATTATAATAGAAATAAGTCTGAATACATCTGAATAACCATATTTTCCAAAATACCTTTATTCTAATAGGGTGGGATCTACGGCTTCTCCTAGCCCTTGGTTTGGTAATTCCCCATCTCGACAGCTCCTCCCGCTCCAAATTGCGCCGTGCCATGCGGCATCAAAATTGTGCCGTGCGGCACTGGCCTAGCAGTGCCAAAATTTCGCAACTTGCAGCCAACTTCTGGTCTTTCCCTTTGGCCTTTCATCACTCCAATACACATCCTAGGGTCCTGAAGAGCCACTGTGAGGTAGTCTTTGAAAAGCTTTCCAAATTTAGCATGATTCCTTATGGTTTTCGAGTCGACACATTCTTTGAGATGACCGTTCTTTGGAACTTTAAACTTTGTATCATTCTTCATGTATGGAAGCTATAAATGCCATCCATTTCACTCTTCATTTGCATCCCAAATCCATAAATTTCTCCTTCGTTCAACTCTTCGCACAATGGCGGTGAGTTTCTCAGCTCTAATACTGGAGTGGGTGAAATCTGATTACCCTACTACTAGGCATGGCACATGCCTAGTAACTTCACCACGAGAGGATGAGTAGCTCGGCAATACGTAGGGTACACGCGAGCCCTTTGCCGAGCTGATTTGGCCATGAATAAGGCTAAGATGATTGAATAAATTAAATATATACCAAGAGGTGCCAGTTCGGTATAGGTCACAAGGGAATGCCCCTGATATGGCCGAGCTAGCAGAGCTATGAGTAAAGCTTAAATAGCATTCTGGGATACATAGATTCAGCTCGGCGTGAGTAGCTGGGTTATGTACGAGTCATGCCGAGCTACGTGGAAGCACGGCACCGCCACGGGTAAGGCGGTGAGACATTCCAGAATATTCTACAGCGGTTCCTTATGAGATAAGGAGCGATCCCTTGAAATAAGGGATCGAGGTGGGAAACCCTAATGTGATTAGGAGTATACCCCATATAGGGAAGAATCCTATACGAAAAGAAAGACCTCTGCCAGACGAGATCTGGTAGGATATGGGGACCCGTCCCTAATAGGATAGTCCTATTAGAAATAGGATTCCTAAAGAGAATAGGAAGTAAGGAGCACGAAATGCCTAAACATCTACACCTATAAATACAAGGCAATAACCATGATAAAAGGTACGCTGTAAAATCTATTTTCATACGCATTGTGATTTGAGAATTCAAGTACGTGATACTAACTTAGGCATCGGAGGGCCTTTGCCGACGAGAGGCAAAGGTGCTCTAACCCTTTCTCTGTTTTGCAGATTTAAGGGTTGAGTCAAGGAAACGCACGATCCAGGGCTACGTGGTTTTTACCCCGTACAAATACGTCCTTGGCTTGATGATCTTGATGGCTTGGATTGGCTACACTTTTGGGGCCACAGGCTAACTTCCCTTCGCTATATTCGAGATGTGTCCATACATCCTGAATTGTTGCGAGCTACAACATAATTCTGGGACCCTGAGGTGCATGTTTTTCGCTTTGGTCTTCACAAGTTATGCCCCACCGTGGAAGAATTCTATGCATATATCGGAGGTTTTGATTTGGTGGTGCCTATCATCCATCTCCAAGGGGTTGGTTTTGCCCCAGTGCTGTCTTCCAAACTCAAGATAAGTAATAATGCTGCCAAGTCCATGATTCGTGGAGGTTTTCTAAACATTCCACGCCTTATTGAGGGATACCATTCCAACGACTTTGCTCTGTGCTTGTGTTTACTGGCTACATTCTTGTTTGTGCAATCTGATAGGCAGGCAAGTTCTTCCTTGGTTGGCGTAGCTATGCAAATCGAGGAGCGCAAAGATGTGGCTCCTATGGTTTTTGCTGAAACTTTGATGGGCATAGATGGGGTTCATGCCGGTCGGACCGACGTCTTGGCGCTTGACTTGGCTTGATCTTCCTGACATGGCTATTAGCAACATTGGGCATCAGCGAATGGTTTTGGCAGGTCTGACCTGATGGACTTTCTATATCCCAAACTGCATCCTCCGTCAACTTGGTGCTCATCAAGTACTGCCGCCTGCAGGTTCCGAGAATTTTGCCATGCCAAATTTCAATGTTGCCACATTCAGAGCTTTTCAGAACAATTGGAGGGAGCGCGTGACCATTCCAAGAGATCCATATCCTAGTGTTCTCCTTCCGGCACGTTACAAGAGATGGTTGATAAAAGACATCGAAGCAAGAGTAAATGGAAACTAAGACAGACTCTAGACTCGATCTTACTGTGCTTGAAACAAGTTTTGTACCCAATGTTATGGATGTTGTTGTTTGTTTCATTTTTTGAAAGTTTCATGCTTAGCCATGTAATCGAAAAAGTTTGTTTGAATAAAACTTGAGTTTTGAGAACTTTCCCCTCTTGATTCTTACTGGCTCTGTCTGTAAAATCTGAAATGCACACAATGACTTGGAATCAATTTGAAAGATTGTGACCGAACCTTGGGGTGAGGTTGCCTACGTATCCCAAAAGGAATCAGGTCATGATGTAGTTCAGGACTACAAATGTTTGGCTAGGGTTCACTCGGGTATTTACACTCTCCTTTTGTGCTCTGAATTTTGCCTTGTACCGCCCTTTTCAAGTTTTCAGCCTAGCGAGCTCTGATTTATTTAGCCTTATCTTTTGCCTAGGCCGCCCTTTCGGGTTTTCAAACTAGCAGGTTTTTGCTCTAATTTCTACTTGGATCTGCCTACCCTTGCAGTTTTTAGTTCAGCGAGCTTCTCTCAGGGGTAGTATCTCTTGAGTTGATACAAGTTGACCAGAGTGGAGAATTCATTGCCGTCGAGATCAATGAGTTGTGCTGCACCTCCGGATAAGATCTTCTTAATAATATAAGGCCCGGCCCATTTTGGTCAAAACTTCCCACGTGGATCAAAAACTGGGGCTCGCATATCTTTTAAAACCATGTCACCTTCCTTGTTAAAAGCACCGGCTATTCGGAGTTGATATCCCTGCACATGGTACAAGGCCTTAAGCCGCCTTTCATAGATTAACATGAGCTCTTCGAACCTTGTGTTTTGCCATTCTGCTTCATCAATTCCCGATTCCGCCATGATCCGTAAAGATGGAACTTCGAGTTCGATAGGGAGAACGGCTTCCATGCTATAAACCAAAGAATAGGGTGGTGCCCCTGTTGGAGTTCGGATGGATGTTCGATACCCCCACAATGCCATTGGCAGTTGTTCTTGCCAATTTCGTGCAGACTCAATGGTTTTCTCCAGTATAGACTTGATGGTTTTGTTGGCTGCTTCCACAGCCCCGTTGGTTTGTGGTCGGTAGATGATGAAATGAGCAACCTGAATTCTTCAAGAGTTTCTGCTACTCTTCCTTTGAAATGAACCCCGTTATCTGATACAAAAGCCTGAGGGACTCCATATCTGTAGATGATGTTCTGCTTGATGAAGTGAGCAACCTGGAATGCCGTGAGAGTTGTGTAGTGCTGCGACTTTTTTATTGCAATCCCAAGTGCAGGATGTCGCGAAGTAATAAACTCGGAAAGTCCGAGGTCGATCCACAGGGACAAGGAATGATTAGAGCACAAGATAATAATTAAAATGAAAAAAAAAATAATGAAAGTGATTTAGAGAGAGTGCTGATGGTTTGATTGTTTGTAAATTGAGAGTTTATTTGGAAAATAATATTTGAAAAATACTAAAGCTTTAGGATCCACGCGCAACAATCCTATGATATTTGCCAACGATTCTTTTGCTATAACTCAATTAAGATGAACGCAAAAGATTATCTTAATCGGAAGGTGAAACAATTATTTTTTTATAAGAAACCCTAAAAAGATAGACTCATAAAATTTGATTGATTCAAAAAATAATAGAACTCGTTAATTGTTCGCAGGGAATTCAAAGCATTATTCGTACCCGGAGTTAACGAAAATTAATCAATAAATTATACAGAACAATAACTTACTGCAAACTTGAATCAAATCAAATGACATGAATCTCACATGAAAACCTTGAAGAATCGTTTACAAAATACCATAGTATTGTTGTGGTTTCACCCTTAGCCCTAGCTAGGGTTTTTAGCCGTCCATGGAGGAAACAACAAACTTAATAAAAAAACAAGGCAAAAAGATGAGATCTCGAATAGAGTTTGCAACTATTTATAATGGTAGGCTCACTCCAACAAGCAAAACCCTAATTAATTAATGTAAATTCGGATTTAATAATGGGCCCAACTTTAAGGTGCTAGAGAAGTCCAACTATGGCTCTTATGTGTGGAATCGAGTGCTGGGCCACCATATATTGGGTTGAACCCTTCTTTTCAATGCAAAAAACATGTGTTGGGCTTCTTCTTCGGCACTTTCCTCCTATCTAGATCAAATTATCCTTAAGCTCATTTTATAATAACTCCAAGCGCCTGAAATCGTCTTAAATCCCCATATTTTTCTGCAAATATAAAATTAATCAGTTACTAACAATTAAGCATAAATTAGGAGAACTAATATAATAAGTGCAATATCACCCAAAATTAATGGAATAAAAATACACTTATGACTGTTCATCACAAGCAGCTTCAACCCACTTGGTGAAATAATCAATTGCGACCAAAATGAACTTGTGCCCGTTTGACGCTGCTTGTGTGATTATGCCGATAACGTCTATGCCCCAGATAGAAAAGGGCCATGGCGAAGTCATGGAATGCAATTCTGACAGCGGGACATGCATGAGATTGGCGTGAATCTGGCACTTGTGACATCGTCTCACATATTCAACACATTCAGTTTCCATGGTTGACCAATAATAACCTTGCCTCAAGATCTTCTTGGCGAGCATTATGCCATTCATATGAGGGCCGCAAACTCCTTTATGAATCTCTTCCATAATCCGGCTGGCTTCTTCCCCGTGCATACATAGTTTGTGCACTGCACAATAAGATCTCCGATATAGTTTTCCTCCACAAATGATGTACTGAGATGCCAATCTCCGAAGAGCAATTTGGTCCTTCTTATTGGTCCCAGCTGGATACTCACCTTTCTCAATAAAGTTCCAAATGTCGTGATACCAGGGCAAACCATCGTTCGGCTCGTCAATGGCCATGAGGCACTCATAGACAGGTTTGTCTTGTTGTTCAATCACAATCGGCCTGAGTCTGACTCCATTCGGTATCTCAACCATGGATGCTAATGTTGCGAGAGCATCAGCAAACCGATTCTTCAATCTTGGCACATGTGTGAAAGTGACCATCTGAAATCGTGGGATCAAATCATCCGAGTCTTGATGATAGGGTTTCAACTTGTCTTCCCTGATAGGGATGGCAATTTCATCCAAAACCAATGGATACCCGAACCAAATCAACCCTATCGGAGCGGTTTTTTATATTTTTTCCTACCCATGGGGCGGGTTTGGTTTTCAAAACATGATACCTAGTGGGTTCGGATTTGGGTTTGGTCTTAGCAAGTATTCGGCCAAACCTAAACCCAAACCCAAACCCAAACCCAAACCGGTCAATATAATATTACTCGTATTATATTTTTATATACGTGTAATTATTTTTCAATTCATAACATTCTGTGATTTTTCGTTTCATGTCCATCCTTATTCCTTTCAAATCCCTTAAAAATCTCAAGATCCTCTATAGGAACCTCTTAAGAAAAGTTTATTATTTAGTTATTTCCTTTGATTATGTTGAAATTTAGATGTTTAATGATAAAATCATATGGGATGTTGCTTTTTTTTTATTTTAATACATAATCTTTTTCCTTCATTATGTTCATTAATAGAACGAAAATTTATGAGGGTTTGGTGCGGTTTGGATAAAATCCAAATCCATATGGTTTGGTTATGGTGCACTAAAATTCATACCCGTCGGATATTGGTTTGGAATTGGGTATAGATAAATGCTTTAGGTTTGGGTATGGTAATCGCAAAATCCAGACCAAACTGATCCATTGCCATCCCTATTCCCTGACCTTCCTATCACCATTTGCTTGTGACACCACTAAGTTCAAGTCTCCAATTACTTCTAGTCTTTTGCCTCCGATTTCCAGGCAGCTTCCATCCCTACAATGCAGGCTTCATATTCTAATTGGTTATTGGTGACTTCGAAGTTTAACTTGAAAGCAAGAGGGATATGCGATCCTTCTAGGGAAATTAGCAGTACCCCGATTCCAAATCCTTTCTGATTGGCTGCCCCATCAAAATATAGCATCCAGACATCATTAGTAGCGATCATCACATTTTCATCTGGGAATTCAAACTCCACGTCTTCTGGACCTTTCACGGGATGATCAGCTAGAAACTCGGCAACAACTCTTCCTTTTACTGACTTCCGGGTAACATATTTGATGTCGAATTCTGCTAGCAAAAGCAACCAACGTGCTAACTTCCCCGTAAGCGTGGGTTTCTCAAATAGGTATTTGAGAGGGTCCATTCGAGAAATTAGTATTACAGAATGTAATGTCTTAACTTCACGGAAGCCCAAACCAAAGCCCAACAAGTCCTCTCCAGAGAAGTGTATCATTCTTCGCATCCGACCATCTTCTTGCTTTTGTAGTAAACAGCCTTCTCAGATCCGCCTTCTCCTTCTTGTGCTAGCATGCATCCCATTGCTAATGGGGTGACTGACAAATACAGAATTAGAGGCCATCTTGGTACTGGAGGCATCAGTACCGGAGGATTTTGCAAGTATTTCTTGATTGTATCAAAGGATTTCTGACACCTGTCGTCCCATTTGAATAACACGCATTTCTTGAGAAGATGAAACATCGACTCGCAAGTTGAGGTCAACTTGGCGATGAATCTGCTAATGAACTGAATTTTGCCAAGGAAACTTCTTACTTCCTTTTTGTTCGTGGCGGGTCCATTTCAAGAATAGCCTTGATTTTGGATGGATCCACTTCGATTCCCCGGGTTGTGATCATGAAACCCAACATCTTTCCGGCTGTAACCCCGAATGTGTAGTTTTCGGGATTGAGACGCAATCTGTACTTGCGAATCCTTTCAAAGAACTTTCTGAGAGCGTGCAAGTGCCCTTCTCTTTCCTTGGACTTGATGATCATGTCATCCACATAGACTTCAACTTCTTTGTGGATTATATCAAGCAATAAAGATGTAGCTGCTCTTTGGTAGGTTGATCCGGCATTCTTTAACCCAAACGGCATAACCCTGTAACAGTAGGTGCCCCATTCTGTGGTGAAGGTAGTCTTCTCTCGGTCCTCGGGGGCCATGAGAATCTAATTGTAGCCTGAAAAACCATCCATGAAAGAAAGCAATGCATGCCCCGCAGTGTTGTCCATGAGTACATCTATATGCGACAGTGGAAAGTCGTCGTTAGGGCTGGCTTTGTTCAAATCTTTGAAATCCACGCAGACTTTGATCTTCCTGTTCTTTTTGGGAATAGACATGATGTTGGCTACCCACTGAGGGTATTCTGTTACCATTATGAACCCTGCATCTATCTGTCTCCGAATTTCCTTCTTGATCTCCAGCACCCAGTTAGGCCTCATTTTCCTCAGTTTCTGTTTAACAAGTTTTGTATCAGGATAAAGTGGGATTCGATGGTCCACGATTTCAGGGTCAATTCTGGGAATGTCCGCGTGAGAACTTGCAAAAACATCTTGAAATTCTTTTAGAAGATCTGAATGAGCTTTAAATTCTTCTGGAGACAACCCGGAACCAATTTGAACCATTCATGGATCACTCTCATCTCTCAGATTTATTGAAATTACTTCTTCTTTTATAGGTTGAGCAAGCCTTTCATTTTCTCGTTCAATTAGAGATCAAAGTTCTTTTGGAATTTCTTCCTCGAACTCAACCCCATCATCGTCAGGGTCAACACAATTTATTTCAGACACAGCAAAATAAGCAAAGTCGATTTCATTCATTGCAAAAGAAGTGGCCCCAGGGGCGTGATACATGAGAGTGGACTCAAACTCAAAAGAGAAATGATGACGTGGAGGACTAACAGACACATGCTCTGACTCAAAAGTGGACTCAGACTTAGTGCTAGACTCTGACTCCGTGCTAGACTCTGACTTAAATCCAAATTCAGTGCCAGTATAAATAATTTTAGGTACAAAAGTGCAGGTTTTATAAATTCCATTGGCATCCACAATAAGCGAGGTAACATCTCCAAGGGCTTCTTGGCTTAGCATCATTAGCTCCATGTCTCCAACAGGCTCCAAATCAATCATCATTGCAGCAGGCCCGTCTTTGACCATACCTATTGGACTTTCATCCCCAAACAATGATATCAAATTCCCTGAGTCAAAAACTTTGATCTAGTCAGATTTGCACTGTTTGACCAATTCTCCCAGTTTCTCTGATTCATCATCGCTATCCCATGTGTCATTGGCGAAGACTTCAAACCATGGTAGTTTGATTCATTTCTCCATGTCCCAAAACGGCTCTGGCTCTCCTTGATAGATAGCTTCCTGTCCTTTGACAAAACGAATGGGGCCTTTTTCTTTTGGTTGAGCACGGGCTCGGGCTTTCCATCCACTTCCAAATTCATTCTCGTTGGGCTAATAACCGAGGCCGAATCGGTGATTGTTCATGGGAAAATCTGAGAATTCAGGTATTCCCTAATTGTTACGGCCCAACCCCAAACCAGGCATGTAAGCCATTTTCCTCATCATTTCAATGACTGTAGAGCTAATCAAGAAATCTTCATCCATCTTAATAGTGAGAACTGCCCTAGCGGTGTCAAAAGAGAATCCTCCAAAAGTGACATCTTCTTCTCCATGTGCGATCTCAAGCACAGGAGCATTATCAGAGACATGAGGACGAATCCTAGATTCTCCATAGATGGTTAGAGTTCCTGTGGCCAAACCAAGCTGAACTTTCTGATGCAGAGAGGATGGCACTGCCATAATGTCTGGGTGGTGAAGCCATGGCCTACCCAGCAGCAAATTGAAAGATGAAGGAATGTCGAGTACATGAAACTCAACATTAGATTTGAAATTTTCGACTGATATTTCCAGCTAAAATACTCCGACTACGTCTCTGCGTGTATTATCATAGGCACACACTCCAAGATTTGATGGTTGGAAATCTTTAGTTGTAAACCCAAGACAGTAGGCTGTGCACGGCGGGCAGACATTCAAAGCAGATCCATTGTCTAGAAGAACAACGGGAACCCATTTCCCCATACACTTCATGGTGATGTGTAATGGCTTGTTGTGACCAGCTTCTTCTGGCAGCAAATCCTTTTCAATGAATGTCACAACATGTTTCGTGCAGTTTGGCGCAAGTAAGGCCACCAATGCTACAGGGGGAGTGTTAGGCGGCACTTCCATGTTAGACAGAGTCTTGATTAGTCTCTGACGGTGTTCTCTGGACGAGGAAAGTAGCCCCTAGATGGCTACTGACGCTGGAGTCCTTTCAAGTTGTTTCCGGATGAGATCTTCTACTGGCATAGGATTCCTTTGTGGTGGTTGAGTGACTACTTCTGGTGTTTGAATGACAACCTCTGGATTATTTGAAATTGAATTGTCCTGGACGGGATCATCCTAAGTGAATGCCCCAGCTTGAGCATGGTAAGAGGTGTTGCCTCTCTGCAAATTAGCAGGTTGATAAATCCATCCACTTCTTGTTACTCGGTTGACCGACGGTGGCTCTTCATCCCACAAGTTTGAAAATTCATTGACCTTTTGTTTTCCAGCCTTGATGGATTCCAACTTCTGTTTTGTGTCAAATACTCGAACCAAAAACCTGCAAGGCTATCCTCAGCTTTTCGTTTCTCAATTTCGATGTTCTCCATCTTCTTTCCTAGATTTTTCACTATTTGGTTATGCCAAAATGAATCATCTAACATAGCCTTGTTGACAGTCCACACTTCATCGTTGTCGAATCAGATATCGATCACGTCTTTTTCGCTCCAAAATGGATCCATGGAATCCGTAATTAGAACCGAAACATCTGGCTGAGGAGGAAATGGCATGGATGGCCGAGGTAGGGATTCCCCGATAATGTAGGCTTGAGGAAACCAATCATGATCACCAAAGACAGTTTCTATGGCAGAATGCTCTTCAATCCCAGGAAGTGGAGGTGGCAGCAAATTATCTGGAGGGCTAGGGACCCAATGATAAACTTCACTGAGCGTTCGATTCCATATGTCTCCAGGTTCTTCAAACAATGCAGGGAGTGAAACTGCGTCAAGAGGATCAGCAGAAATTGCTTCCCACCTTTCTCGCCAGTCTTCCTGTTCACTTGGTTCAACATATTCAAGAGTATGCACCATGCCTGCGATGCACACGACTTTGTCGATCCGACCGATATGGGAATCCATTGGTATAGAAACAACTGGTTTGACATGAGAATTTGAGATAATAAACTGGCTTGGGTCCCACTCTTGACGGAGTTCTTCCCAATCTTGATCATTCATGGCCCATTTTTCGCTTTTCGTGATATCTGCCCATCTAGATTTCAGTTCTGGTTTAATGCTTTTGAGGAAGCAAACTTCAAGATCTTCTAGTACAGGGACAATGGGTTTAAGTTCGGTGGCTGGTATGATGTATAGGCTAGGGTTAAATTTGGCGGAGCTTGGGTTATTTGAAGTGGAGCTGAGGGAGATTTGGTTGATTTGGATATTGGGCTTGTGTTCTGGCATGGGATTAGAGACCATGTTTGGCTTTTTGAGGGGGAGTGGAAGTGTTCCGTCTTCATTGAGGTCTTGGACTTTGTGCTTGAGACGGATATAATTGTTGGTATGATGACCGGGCATTTGGTGGTAGAAACAAAAGACATTTGGGTTATGGTTTGGAGGAAGTCCTTTGGGTGGCTCGCGAGGCTCGAGTGGCTTGACGACATCTTTTTCAAGGAGCTTTTTGTAGACCGTGGTTAAGGGAAAAGGGAATTGGTAGAAACTTCTCATTTGCTGGGTTGGCTGGGTTGCTATCTGGTTAATGGGCTCAGTTTTGGTTGGTTTAGAGTTTAAGGAGTTGGTCTGGGCATGGCTATATTGGTTGGTCCTGAACAAGGTATTGCTGTTGCCAGAGTAAACTCCTTTGGGCTTGGCAGATTCTCCTTTCTTAAATATACCAGTTCTGAGTGCATCTTCAATCGCATGGCTGGCTTCGTAGAAAGTCTTGAAGTTGGTGGTGGTTTGAAAAACCACCAAGTGCTTTGCAAAATCAGGTGCCAAGTTCTTTGTGATAATTCTCATCTGCTCTTTCTCTGAGGGTCGATCTATCATTTGAGATGCTTTTCCTCTCCATCTTTTGATAAAGTCAGCAAAGGATTCATTTGCTCCCATTTTGGTTGCATCCAACTCTCGAATAGTCATCTCGAGCTGAATGTTGTAATTGTACTGAACCATGAAGACTGCCCTAATATCTTCCCAGCTTCCTTTCTTTGAAATGTCTAGATTCAAAAACCATCGCAATACTGGTCCTGTCAGAGTCTGCTGAAACATTTGACCCATGGCGTTCTTCTCAATGTTGTACATGGACAGAGTGCCCACGTATGTCTACAGATGAGCTTTTGGATCACCACTTCCGTCAAATTTTTCCCAGGCTATTGTCTTGAATCCTTCCGGGAGCTTGGCGTCAGGAAATAGACATAATTTGTCCATATCAACACCTGTGGCAGCTACTTTCTCTTCTTTCTGGACTGATTCTTCTAGTTTGGCGACCTTCGTCATCATTGCTTCCAAGTTTGGATTCTCTTGTGGAGGTGGATTTGGCGGTGGTTGCTCCCCTGGACACCCTAGCGGCCTGTTTTGAAGGGTCAGACCTTGTATCAGAAGTAGCAATTCAGCCATTTGACTATCACTGTGTTCCCGCTGTTCCTCCAAGGCTAACTTGAGAGCTTCGATCTCGTTCTTGTTTGACATATTTGCAGGGCCTGCTGAATCTGACTGTACTATTTTTGACTCAGTTCAAATTAATCGTTGTTTGAGAGTTCTAGTCCAACCAGGTACAGTGTTCTTCTCACTCTTACCAATGATTAAAGCTGATAGTGGGAAACAAAACTAACTTAGTGACTGGTGTGAAAAATACTATGTGTATGAAATAAGAACTTATGTACAAATGAAAGAATGATGCATGATGTGCAATATCTACAAAAACCACAATCTTAGAATGGATTGCCTCAATTTTCAATGAATCCCCATTTCATTTGAAAGATTCTTGCAAAACAAAGGCCGAACCTTTTTTGGGGTTGCCTACGTATCCCCATTTTGAAGGAATCAGGCCGTGACATAGTTCGGGACTACAACTGGCTCTCTCCCTCAAATAACGGGAAAATGAAGTACAAACTAACTCAACTGTCATAAAGAAAAGGTACAAACTGACTCTGTAAAGCAAAGTACAGACTCGACAAAGCTCAAACTGACTTGAGCTACAAAAGATAGACTTCGCAGTCTCAAAAAGGCCCTGTAGGCTAGATCTGCTGATAACTAGCTTGCTGCTGATTCTTAGTTGCTGGATTTGTTGGAGGAGCATTCCTGACTTGGTTCCTCATGCTTTGCTTCTTTGTTTGGCTCTGGCTGCTTTGGTGGATTCTCCAGAGCATACATTTTCTTGAGCTGTTTGGGAGACATGCCATCATTCAGAAGGAGACATTCTTCATAGCAAGCTTCAGAGTCACATTCATCCCAGTACTTGTGTCCTGTCATTGGATCTTGGAAGTAGTAGACTAGTGTGCCGTCTGGCTGGAAGTACTTGACTGGCGGCATGATGTCTACATCTTCATCATCACTTCCTTGCTCTACCCTGACAGTGATCTTGTCGGGGATATTCTTAGGTTTATCATCATTGGGGAGGTGGAATTCCCAACCTTGACCATTCATGCTCTTAGAGTTGTGCCATTTGAGGGTTAAGCCTGGTTGATCAGACATGGCTAGCTAGTGAAGCAACTCTTCAAGTTTGTCTTTGTCTGGAGTTTCATTCCCAATTTCTTCATTTCCCACTTCTTCAAGTATCCACACTGATGCACCATGATGGATGGCAAAGGTGGACTTGAGCTTCTTGCTTCCGGATTGGTTACTCATTTTTGGTTACAGATTCTGATAAAAGAAATACAACATTCTAATTATTAGGAGGGAATGAGCCAGTGGCAGCACTTTATTTGAAAAAGGGAGTTTGTTTATTCAGCAGAGCATTTGGTTATTGGGATAATCCTTCTTATTACTGTGGATGGGATGTGACAACCTAAGGTGAAGAACTATCATGAACATGCATGCAAAACAGGTAAACAATAAACAATTAACAGTTAATAGGATATATCACATAATTCTAACCTGTGGGTTCCTGTCCTAGGTTGGAAGGTTCTAGGTTAACTATATTCAAAGGCCGGTTTTGGTTTAGGGGGTTCCCCAGACTCGAGCCAATATTTGCCTCCCAGTGCCAAGCGTACTGCATGGCAAAGGTCAAGCGGCAGGCTGACTCATCACGGTCCAGGGTTGATGAGCATCCGGAGATGTCCTAACTCCAGCGAACTGGGTAGGGTAACCAAGACGCAAAAGCGAGGCTTATCCAACATCGTTGGCACGTGATGCAAAAGTTTTGCAATAAAATTGTTTTCAAAAAATCCCACAAATGTTTTTCAAGTTTGGCTCTCCAAATTAATCACTTTTTTTTTTTATATCTTTACACAAATAAACAACCCAAAAAGCTCTAGTCAGGATGGCCGGGTGAGGCCCTGTTAGTCCGCCACTCCTTCCTTGCGACAGCGCTAGGCATTTTCATTTTGACAAGCTTTCGGGAAGTTCATAAGTATAAAACACCAAATTAGAGATTAATTTGAGAATCACCAGCGGAGTCGCCATTTTGTGGACGGTCGACCTCCACGCTGGTTGTCGTTTTGGAAATATGTTTTGAAAATAGAGTCGCGACCCGGGTTTTTGGAAAATGGTTTAGGACCCGAGAACCCGTTTTGAAAAATGGTTTGGCAAATAATTTAGAAAACGATTTGGAAACCAGAGATTCGTTTTGGATCCAGGAGCCAGGTTACGAACGGGGAAGGGTTTTAATGCACCCCACTCGCCCGATTAAAATCGGTCTTTACTAAACATTTATGGGATTTTTAGAAAATATTTTGATGCCGAACTTTATTCAAATAAACAATTTATCCAGCAAAGCAGATGATAATAATGAAAACAAGTAAGCAATAATGCAAGTTATAACAACAAACAAGTAATCAATCAAGGATTCAAACTGCTGTACAGAAGACTTGGTTCAAATTTTTCTTGTTTTGCAAAAGAGTGCCGTGCGGTACACTAAGTGTACCGTGCAGTACAGGAAGTGTGCCATGCGGTACTGTTCATCAGTTTAACAGCCAAATTTTCAAAAGAGTGCCGTAGAGTACTCCTAGTGTACCGTGCGGTACAAGAGGAATGCCGTGCGGCACTGTTCATTTCACAACAGTTTGAAACTCTGATTTTTCGAAATGATTGAATGGATGCTCATACAAGGCATGAAACTTGGTTAAAAACAGATTATTTTGAATAGGAAAACAATATGTTTAAGTAAAGAATGTTCCTCCTCACTAAATTACCCCGTATGAGGCGATATTTTCACTGTACGACGCAACTAGGAGGCTTATAAATAAAACAGTTTTAACTATAACATGGGCGTACTAAATGCGGAGACAATATTAATCATCATCCCGCACTCGGCACCCCTCCCCTCAGGGTACCAAACTAAGAGATTTGGCAAAACGGGATTATACCTCGGTTTGAAACTCTCGAATTGAAGTACTTCTAGAACTCCTTAAGCACGGCTTGGATTTCCTCCAAATCTTGCAAAATCACTCTTCAATGTGGTATAGAAGGCTTGGTGGAAAACTTAATAGAAATGGTAGTGATCAGTGAAGGTTTTAGGGTGAAAAATAGAGTAATGGGTTTCGGGTTGCAATAGGGTTGTTTTGTGCAATATAAGGAAGATTTCTGGAGCTTGTGGGTACTCGTAACAGGGGATTCTGAATATATGAAGAATTTAGGAGTAGAATTTAGAGGAGCTTTCCATGATTTCTCTTACTCTTTTTCCTCCTTTTTCTTATCGGAAGTTGGTCGGGATTTATAGGCGTAGGAATTCTCTTGGTCACCACGTAAACTTGTTCTCCACACAAATAATCATAGCTATGAGGTAGCCTTTCTTCCTTGCAAGAAATCATCATGAAGATGGGGGAATCGAATGTCAACAATTCGAGCTACTGGAAACTTTGCAAAAGCTGTTTGACAAATGACAGTGCCGTACGGTACACAAACTGTGCCGTGCGGCACACTAACTGTACCGTGCGGCACACTTCCACCGCCAAAATTCAAAAGGCTGCTATGCGTGACTGAGGCTGTACCGTGCATGAAAGATGAGCACCGTACGGTGCTGTTGACTGAGTTGACTTGAAGAATTTCAATCCGAGAGTCTTTCCGGGTATTTCTTTTCATCATTGGGGATCAAAATGTACGCAGACGTCTTATTTTGGGGTGTCTACACCTATGTAATTTTCTTTATGGAACACTGTTGTAAGACTTTATTTATTATTAACGTAATAAATGTAACGTTTCCAAAATTAGCGGCGTTACACATTCAATCTGCCATCCCGTCCCCACCATCACATCAGTCTCAAACCTTTCATTCTGACGGTCAATCCGTGATTCACAATTGTTCAACAATGTTACTCAGGGAAGTCATCTCAAAACAAAGTTGTCCTTAGACTCAGAATTACTGGTTCTTTCCTTGAAAACTTCTAATGTTGATCAGAACTTCAAAAATGAAACGAATAGGATCATTGTAGATGCATTTGGGAAGTCGCATGCATAGAGATTGTTTCACCGGAGAAAGCCTAAATAGATGGCTACAAGCGACGGTGTTACATAGATCGAGTTGGTAAGTGGTTCCATCTATACCCTAATCATTTACCGTGAAATCATAAATTCCAATCAGATTACTGGTGACGCGTCATGTTTACCGTGATATCATAAATTACCATAATTGTGGTAAAAAAATAAATGAATAACTGTGAACATGGTAAATTTGTAAACTAAAAATGGTAAATACAATTTTGGTAAACGTAAATGCGATAAACATGGTAGACATTTTTACTCAAATGCACGAAGACTCAAATATGTACCATGAACGAATCAACAGAATAGTGAACGTGGCATTAAAATGACCTTTCATTTTTCCAAGGAATCAATTCTCACCTAATTAGGAAATGAAATTTGGACGAATTTACCCTAAAATCTGATTTGGATGAAATGAAATTTGGACCAATTTACCATGAAATGAAATTTGACCTTACCATGAAATCTGATTGGAATTTCCCTTGAATTTAGTGCATTAAATATTCATTTTGAATTCCCCCCTATTTTCTTGTTTGAAATAATCAAACAAATCCGACTTGATGAGGAATCATATCTACATATAGAAATAAGAAATAATAAAAAGGGTACAAAAGAGATTTCACATTAAAAATTAATGGATACATAATCGCTCAAATTTATTTGGATGAAAAAATAGGTGGTGTCCAAAAAAGGATCATTATTTAATTAACTCCTATTATTATGAAAAGGAGAATTTTAATTTTTTTTCCAGTAAAAAAGAGGGTAGATCCTTTTTCATATTTTTTTTACTTATTTATATTTCTTTTAAAATATTTTTTTGTTTTTACAACAGGACTAATAGCACTAAAAATGTCATATGATCTTATTTGATGGTAAAAGAATATGATGATCTAGGGGCATTTTTGACACCAAAGACGTAAATATTATGCCATCATAATATTTTGTAATGGAGCTAATTAATGGAAAGGTAACGGAACGGACGTTTCTGCATAGTAGTTTCTATAGTATGGGAGGAGGTTGATACATTTTTATTAATATATATTTTCTAAAACCAGGGGTTAATGTATTACTCCCTCCGTCCCTTTTTCAATGTGTTACTTCGTAAATCTAACTTATTAAAAAAAAATCATCATTATACCTTTCACATCAACTTTTTTCTCCACTTTACACTTTTCACATCAACTTTTACCTCTACTTTCCAAAATTATCCTCTACTTTTACCCATTAACTCTTTACCCACTAACTTTTCAAAAGGGCAAAATGATAATTGTATAAACTTTTACCCATTAACTTTTCAAATCACACACTTATTTCGGGACAGCCCAAAATGGAAAGTTGAACACATAAAAAGGGACGGAGGGAGTAGTAAGTTCTATTCAAATTTAATGGGGATATCTTACATCTTATATATTATTACAGAATGACTTTTTGTGAGAAGAGCTGTGAGCGCGACAAGTATTGTGATTTTGTTGGTTTGTCATATGCAATTTTGATTAAAGCATGTGACATAATATACTCCTTGTCAAAGATTAGTTATAACATCTTAACTAAATTTGAAATCCACAAATCTTGCATGTCCCTTTTTGAATTTCAAATTTTCAAAACTTACTCGATTATATCTTCCAAATATCTATACTTATTTCCATACTTGATTAATTGAAAATCCAAAATTATGTCTATATATCTGATATCTACTCATCCAAATTTTAAAGAGAGAGGTTGAATTTTTTTTTCCTGAAGGTAAAATTCTTATTATTGATGTTCTTCCACATTTCTTTTGTTCCCTACCTGAATCATTTGTATTTTTCTTTCCATGGTAGGTTAATGTGCCACTAGAGGATGAGTTTCGAAAATTAGTCTCAGTAAATAATTATGAGCATAACAATTTATAGTTGATTTGACCTTTTTTTTAATTGATCGAGTATACTAATTAGTTTTTTGTTTTTTTCAGGCTATTACCCATAAAAGAATATGTGGAGAGGCACACTAGAGGCAAGATTTATGGCATGGAAACTATACTCTGCAAATCAGTTTGTCATTGATCTTTTCTTTTAGCCATTTTTTCCTCTAATTAACAATGAGGTTGTGAAGTGAAATGACTTTTTCGAGATTCTCTTCACAGAAAGCAGCCGCCCTAGCGTCAGGAGCCGGATTCTAACCCATGGTACACGATTTCTGTTCTGAAGGCTAAGCTTCTACATTTTTTTTATTTTATCTTTTGTCTTTTTCCTTCCACTTTTCTATTTTGTTAATTTGCCACTGTGGGATGGGTTTTGAAGTGTAATAACCCGAAATTTTTGTAAATAAAAAATTTCGATGTATTGATGCGGTTTTATTTTTAAATAATTATAGTTTATAATTTGGTTTGGTTAGATTAAACGAATTAGATTTAACCTGTTTAATTATACTTTTCGCGCCGTAAATAAACGCGTACACACCGGGTATTTCACCACACTGCGTCCGGAAGCCTTACTAAATCCCCAACTCTTATTTTATTTTATTAAAGCTAACCTTGATTAGGTGGGAGATTACTTATAACCTAAAACTAATCTTTAAGTTGGTGGGAAATTTGGTGGGGAATTTCTTATAACCTAAAACTAGTCTTTAAAACCTAATTTTTGCTTTTGCAAAAGGTTGTTTGGACACTTGTGGGGAGGGTTTTTGGCTGGTGATTATTTTTGGGGGAGGTGAACCTCATTGCTTCACTATAAATAGCTCACTCTCCTTGCTTCATTTCACACCAAAACCTCCCAACTTCTCCACTTTGTGCTTTCTAGTGTTCTTGAGTGAGTTCTTGAGTGTTCTTCTTGAAACTCATCCTAAACCACCACACACCACCACCCTCGACCACCCCTAGATCTTAGAAAGGTAGAATAAGTTAGCAAGAAAGCGTTCGAGCAAAGGTCGACTAGTCGTTACGCCGCCGGAATTCAACTAGCTTATCGGCTTCCGACTAATCATCGGAATTAAGGTAGATACTTTATCTTAACCTTAGATTAGTATTTACTAGTTCATATTGATTATGTTATTATTTTGCTTAAACGTGCTTAATTATGATTAAACGTGATTATGTTGGTGATTAGTGATTTTATGAACAATTAGACTTTGAAAAAAAACACTTAGTCGTTACTATGCACGAATTAAAATTGACTATCAAAATGCACTGTTATAATGTTCGATGGACTTTTGGAAAACTAAATTACCCAGTTATAATGCCCGAATGAAAATCGACTTTTCAAATTTACGCAGTTATAATGCCCGAATGAAAATCGACTTTTCAAATTTACGCAGTTATAATGCCGACCGATTTTCTGAAGAAAAGAGCTTTTTAAATGAAATGAGATTTTCCGGGATTATTGAATAAATATTCTTAATCTATTCAGACTAACAAATAGAATCTATGACTAGCATGTCTAGTCAGGCTTTTTCTTGGTTTAGCCCAAACCAAGTGGCGATTCGACGAACGAATCTTAAAACACGCCAAACGGATTCAACTACTAGAGTTTTCTAGTAGGGTACTTTCTTGGTTTAGCCAAACCAAGTGCCAATTTGACGTACGAATCTTAAAACACGCCAGCAAAGCTAAGAACGAGAATTAATCCTTACGTTTTGATTTAAATTTCCGGAAGAAAGAATTTTTGTCTTTAAGTAACACGGTTATCGTGAAATGTTTATGAACGAAAAGTTTATCGTGAAACAGTTCTAAACGGAAGATTTTTATGTAATATGGCATGTGTACGTTTTTTTTTTTAGACGATACGACACGACACGTTTTTCGAGAAAGTGATCGAATGTTTTTAAATGGAAGAGATAGAGATGAGAATGAAAATGTTGATGTGATGAAAGTTGAGATGTTGATGCTGTTGGAGTCCCGCCTCAGTTCCCCGGGGTGAACTGGTGGTCAAAGCCCAACGGAACTATACGGTAGTGCTGTTTGAAGTTTCTCCTCAAATTCCGCAGGTGAATTTGACGGTTATAACTTACTCAGTACAACACATAGCAAGCGGACCTCATAAACAAACTGGTGGGGATTCAGTGATATGGGTAGCCGGGACTATGTCGTGTGTGACGCGGAGTTAGCGGACCTCATACTGCAGGAGTCAGTTTATGGGTGGCCGACCCTTCGTACGAAAAGGTTGGTGACCGTTAGAACGGGGTTGTAGAACGGGCCAATAACTTTCGAGAGATGTGAGATGTTGACATGGTTGAAATTTGAAGAAGAATGCTGTTATGAGAGAATGATACGAGATTCTGACACTATACTCTGGATTCTGAAATAATACGAGATACTGATTTTATTAAAGCTGCACTCTGATATGAAAAGAAATGGGATACTGATTTTATTTAAGCTGCACTCTGATTTGATGTGATACTGATGCATTGACACGCATGAACTTACCATTTTGATAAATGATTTTCAACTATTTACCTGCCAACAATATTGTTCTAGAATTGCTAGTTTAATGTTGGGGTACGATATCTATTGAGCGTCCTCGCTCACGGTTTCGCCCTGGCATAATACCACGATGTTGCTTCGCGACTCTGACGTATTATGCTAGATTATCACGTTGGACAGGAATACCTTTACGGAGAACACGGAGCCGGAGGAGCTGCCGGAATAGAGATCCACCAGACGGAGGAATTTGCAGAGCCGTAGAACCCACCCAGTCTACCTTTCTGTAATCTGTGAAGGATAGACCATCTATATGTATTTTGGTTATTATTATTACTGTTTAGACCGACTTTAAATTGTAATAATAATCCATAACGCTTTTCCAAAATGCGGGGCGTTACAAGTGGTATCAGAGCCCTAGGTTCCAACACTCGGCTTTGGGTAATTGGGTAGACACTAAGCTAGAATAATAATTGTGTGTCCTTGATTTACTATAATATCCTAAATACTATTGGAATAAGAGTTTACCAGTGACTAATAATAAAATTTCCTGAATTGTAGATGCCCCCTAATCATGCTAGACTACTTGAGGAGATCCGCAGGTTTAAGAAACGGTTCCCAGAACCTCTACCAGACAATGATCCCAACTATAGATACCTCGAGAATTTTACACTAATGACCAACTATCTCCACCAACATGGCAAATTTCCACCATATGCTTTAGAAGAGGAAGGCGCGACTCGCAATCTCACATTTACACAGTTACTGACCTTACAAGATAGTATGGTCTCTCCGACACCGGATAATGTTCTTCCCCCTGCTGCACCACTACCACCGGTACCCGCATCTGGAATGCATACTAAGTTCGACCCTATCGCCATTGTTCCAACAATCCTGTACGCACCTGCTTACACCGTTGACCCACTTCTAGGTCCTCTGTATGAAGTACCAGTCTTCGAGCAAATGCCACCTCTGCCGTCGCCAATAGACCTAAACTATCAGTTCAGCATTGCTATGGATGATTCTCCTGCTTTTGTCACTGAGCCATACTTCTGGGAGCCACCGCCAGTGGAGCCGATAGTTGAAGAACCGGAGCTTACTCCAGCACAAAGGTTCGAGCGTTTCCAACAGATTCAAGAGGAGGAGCTCACTCATGCTGAGGCACAACACAAATTCGACCTTCGCGACTACTTCAACCTGTAGACAGCTAGTAGTATCTATGCGTAGAATAAGCTGACTGTAGTCACTATGTGGTATTGGTATTGTATGTATGGGCCAATGAGCCAGTTATTGTACTGTTTGAAATCGTGTTTTCTGTGCTGAACCATTTTTAATAAATCTCTGTTAATTTAAGCAGTTATGCTTTGATAAATTTTGCAAGTATTTTAGACTGATTCCCCCAACAAATTGGTAACTCTAGAATGACAATAGCATCACCCTCAGGCGGTACTGTACCAGTTAATCTAATTTGTAAAGGTTGCGAGTTAGAAGAGAGTAATATCCGATTAACTTGCGATTTTCGCGTGATCGAGATGGCTAATTTCGACTTAATTGTGGGGTTGGATTGGCTGTCAACTCATCGAGTAGTCATTGATTGCCATCTAAAGCTAGTAACAGCCTTTACCCCTGATGGGACATGTTTCCATTTTAAGGGGGATAGACAGACTGTGAATCCGGTGATTAGACATTTGAAATGGCAGAACCAACTGTTCGGATGGCTAGCTAGTCTCCAGTTGGAAGAATCTGACCGTGAGGAGTTAGGACTGCCACACATCGTCTGCGAGTATGCTGATGTATTTCCTAACGATCTACCTGGATTACCGCCACGAAGGGAAATTGATTTTTCCATCGAGCTTCAACCTAGAACCGCTCCGATTTCTATAGCCCCATACCGTATGGCGCCAACAGAATTGAAGGAATTGAAGACCCAGCTACAAGAATTGTTGGAAAAAGGATACATCCGACCAAGTACTTCACCATGGGGAGCACCTGCATTATTCGTGAAAAAGAAAGAAGGAACCTTACGACTGTGCATTGATTATAGGCAACTGAACCAAGTCACGATCAAGAATCGTTATCCCCTGCCTAGAATAGATGACCTATTTGATCAGTTAAGAGGAGCAACTTGTTTCTCAAAAATTGATCTAAGATCAGGGTATCATCAGTTGAGAATCCGCGATGAGGACATTTCAAAGACCGCGTTCAGGACAAGATACGGACACTACGAGTTCGTGGTCATGCCGTTTGGACTAACGAATGCTCCAGCAGTATTCATGTGCCTCATGAACAAGATATTCCAACCCTATCTGGATAGATTTGTGGTGGTGTTCATTGATGATATATTGATATACTCAGCCAATAGAGTGGAGCATGAAGATCACCTTCGGGCAGCCTTGCAAATACTAAGAGACAACCAACTTTATGCCAAGGCTAGTAAATGCGAGTTCTGGCTAGAGCAGGTTCAATTTCTGGGACACGTGGTGTCTAAGGATGGTATTGCAGTAGACAACAGCAAGGTAGAAGCTGTGTTGGATTGGAAGCAGCCAACTTCCGTATTTGAGATCCGTAGTTTCTTGGGTTTACCAGGATATTATCGAAGATTCATTCCGGAATTTGCTACTCTTGCCAAGCCAATGACTAGATTGATTCAGAAGAACGTTAAGTTCGAATGGAATGACAAGTGTGAGAAAGTTTTCCAAGAGTTGAAAAAGAGATTGACCAGTGCACCGATACTGATCATTCCTGAAAGGGACATTGGTTATCAAGTATATTGTGACGCATCAAAGGAAGGACTAGGATGTGTGCTAATGCAGAACGGAAAAGTCGTGGCATATGGATCGAGACAGCTCAGATCGCACGAGAAGAACTACCCTACTCACGATCTAGAATTAGCAGCAATAGTTTTTGCTCTAAAATCTTGGAGATATTATCTCTATGGCGAACAATTTGAGGTTTTCTCGGATCACAAAAGTCTCAAGTATCTATTCACTCAGAAGGAGTTGAATATGAGACAGAGAAGGTGGATGGAGTACTTGGAAGACTACAAGTTTACCCTGTCATATCACCCTGGCAAGGCAAATGTTGTTGCTGATTCCCTAAGTCGAAAGGACAGGGCACAAAAAGCCAAGATAGCTGTGAAGGAATGGGAGATGATAGATACTCTGAACGAGTTCAATTTGCAACCGTCATCTAATGGAGATCAGATGCGATTATCTGCACTAGTGGCAGAACCAGCACTTCACCGGGAGATCTTGTTGGCGCAGACTTTTGAACAGGACTGTGAATTCACTAGATCACAACTCAGTTCAGGAAAGGAATTGCCCGGTTGGACCCTGCATGCAGCAGATAACAGTCTGAGATTTAAAGGCTCGGTATTTGTACCCAACTTAGGTCGACCTCGAAAAGTCGTGCTTCAAGAATTTCACCACTCGAATTTCGCTGTTCATCCTGGAGGTACGAAGATGTATCACGATTTACGACGGACATATTGGTGGGAAGGAATGAAGAAAGACGTGGCAGAATTTGTAAAGACTTGTTTAGTTTGTCAGCAAGTTAAGGCTGAACACCAGAGGCCTGGAGGAGAATTGCAGCCGCTACCAATTCCACAGTGGAAATGGGAGCATATCTCAATGGATTTCGTGACTGGACTTCCGAGGTCGTTTAAGTCAAACACCGCTGTGTGGGTAATTGTAGACCGTCTCACTAAGTCGGCACACTTCTTGCCAGTGAAAATGACGGAAAACATGGAAGCATTGGGAATACTCTATATCCAGGAGATCGTGCGACTTCATGGAGTACCAGTGTCAATCGTGTCAGACAGAGATCCTAGATTTATCTCACAGTTCTGGAAAGGACTGCAAAGGGCACTAGGAACTGACATACGTCTCAGTACTGCTTTTCATCCGCAGACTGATGGACAGACGGAGAGGACAATTCAGATATTGGAGGACATGCTTAGGGCTTGCACCTTAGATTTCACAGGGAATTGGGAACTACATCTGCCATTAGTAGAATTCGCCTACAATAACAGTTATCAGGCTAGCATAGAGATGGCACCCTACGAAGCTCTGTACGGCCGCCCTTGTCGATCACCGGTTTGTTGGACTGATGCCGGAGAAACGGGACTGCTAGGACTTGATTTGGTCAGAGACACAACGGAGAAGATCAAGCTGATTCAACAGAGACTGCTTACTGCGCAGAGCCGACAGAAGAGTTATGCGGATCGAAGAAACAGACCTTTGTCATTCAAAGAGGGAGACCACGTGTTTTTGAAAATTAGGCCCCGGAGAGGAGTAATTAGATTCGGAAAGAAGGGAAAACTATCCCCACGATATATCGGCCCATTTGAGATTTTGGAGAAAATTGGACAAGTAGCATACCGGTTAGCATTACCGCCGCAAATCGACCGAGTGCATAATGTTTTTCATGTCTCTATGTTAAGGAAGTATCTTGCCCTGCCAACACACGTATTAAACTGGGGAGATCTTGATATAGATGAAGACGCAACTTTTGAGGAAGAGCCGGTTGAAATTCAGGATAGTATGGAGAAGAGCATCCGCAATAGGACTATCCGATTAGTACGAGTTTTGTGGAAACATCGGGGGATGGAGGAAACAACTTGGGAAAGAGAAGAAGCCATGAGGGCTAATTATCCGCAACTGTTTCCACCTGTCGAGTAATTTCAATTTCGAGGACGAAATTTGTTAAGGGGGATAGGTTGTAATAACCCGAAATTTTTGTAAATAAAAAATTTCGATGTATTGATGCGGTTTTATTTTTAAATAATTATAGTTTATAATTTGGTTTGGTTAGATTAAACGAATTAGATTTAACCTGTTTAATTATACTTTTCGCGCCGTAAATAAACGCGTACACACCGGGTATTTCACCACACTGCGTCCGGAAGCCTTACTAAATCCCCAACTCTTATTTTATTTTATTAAAGCTAACCTTGATTAGGTGGGAGATTACTTATAACCTAAAACTAATCTTTAAGTTGGTGGGAAATTTGGTGGGGAATTTCTTATAACCTAAAACTAGTCTTTAAAACCTAATTTTTGCTTTTGCAAAAGGTTGTTTGGACACTTGTGGGGAGGGTTTTTGGCTGGTGATTATTTTTGGGGGAGGTGAACCTCATTGCTTCACTATAAATAGCTCACTCTCCTTGCTTCATTTCACACCAAAACCTCCCAACTTCTCCACTTTGTGCTTTCTAGTGTTCTTGAGTGAGTTCTTGAGTGTTCTTCTTGAAACTCATCCTAAACCACCACACACCACCACCCTCGACCACCCCTAGATCTTAGAAAGGTAGAATAAGTTAGCAAGAAAGCGTTCGAGCAAAGGTCGACTAGTCGTTACGCCGCCGGAATTCAACTAGCTTATCGGCTTCCGACTAATCATCGGAATTAAGGTAGATACTTTATCTTAACCTTAGATTAGTATTTACTAGTTCATATTGATTATGTTATTATTTTGCTTAAACGTGCTTAATTATGATTAAACGTGATTATGTTGGTGATTAGTGATTTTATGAACAATTAGACTTTGAAAAAAAACACTTAGTCGTTACTATGCACGAATTAAAATTGACTATCAAAATGCACTGTTATAATGTTCGATGGACTTTTGGAAAACTAAATTACCCAGTTATAATGCCCGAATGAAAATCGACTTTTCAAATTTACGCAGTTATAATGCCCGAATGAAAATCGACTTTTCAAATTTACGCAGTTATAATGCCGACCGATTTTCTGAAGAAAAGAGCTTTTTAAATGAAATGAGATTTTCCGGGATTATTGAATAAATATTCTTAATCTATTCAGACTAACAAATAGAATCTATGACTAGCATGTCTAGTCAGGCTTTTTCTTGGTTTAGCCCAAACCAAGTGGCGATTCGACGAACGAATCTTAAAACACGCCAAACGGATTCAACTACTAGAGTTTTCTAGTAGGGTACTTTCTTGGTTTAGCCAAACCAAGTGCCAATTTGACGTACGAATCTTAAAACACGCCAGCAAAGCTAAGAACGAGAATTAATCCTTACGTTTTGATTTAAATTTCCGGAAGAAAGAATTTTTGTCTTTAAGTAACACGGTTATCGTGAAATGTTTATGAACGAAAAGTTTATCGTGAAACAGTTCTAAACGGAAGATTTTTATGTAATATGGCATGTGTACGTTTTTTTTTTTTAGACGATACGACACGACACGTTTTTCGAGAAAGTGATCGAATGTTTTTAAATGGAAGAGATAGAGATGAGAATGAAAATGTTGATGTGATGAAAGTTGAGATGTTGATGCTGTTGGAGTCCCGCCTCAGTTCCCCGGGGTGAACTGGTGGTCAAAGCCCAACGGAACTATACGGTAGTGCTGTTTGAAGTTTCTCCTCAAATTCCGCGGGTGAATTTGACGGTTATAACTTACTCAGTACAACACATAGCAAGCGGACCTCATAAACAAACTGGTGGGGATTCAGTGATATGGGTAGCCGGGACTATGTCGTGTGTGACGCGGAGTTAGCGGACCTCATACTGCAGGAGTCAGTTTATGGGTGGCCGACCCTTCGTACGAAAAGGTTGGTGACCGTTAGAACGGGGTTGTAGAACGGGCCAATAACTTTCGAGAGATGTGAGATGTTGACCTGGTTGAAATTTGAAGAAGAATGCTGTTATGAGAGAATGATACGAGATTCTGACACTATACTCTGGATTCTGAAATAATACGAGATACTGATTTTATTAAAGCTGCACTCTGATATGAAAAGAAATGGGATACTGATTTTATTTAAGCTGCACTCTGATTTGATGTGATACTGATGCATTGACACGCATGAACTTACCGTTTTGATAAATGATTTTCAACTATTTACCTGCCAACAATATTGTTCTAGAATTGCTAGTTTAATGTTGGGGTACGGTATCTATTGAGCGTCCTCGCTCACGGTTTCGCCCTGGCATAATACCACGATGTTGCTTCGCGACTCTGACGTATTATGCTAGATTATCACGTTGGACAAGAATACCTTTACGGAGAACACGGAGCCGGAGGAGCTGCCGGAATAGAGATCCACCAGACGGAGGAATTTGCAGAGCCGTAGAACCCACCCAGTCTACCTTTTTGTAATCTGTGAAGGATAGACCATCTATATGTATTTTGGTTATTATTATTACTGTTTAGACCGACTTTAAATTGTAATAATAATCCATAACGCTTTTCCAAAAATGCGGAGCGTTACATGAAGATTCCTCTTATTATATTATTATGAGCATATAAATCCATAGTTGGGTCAATCCTTTTTTGATGGCTATGAGCCGTGTGCAAGCATCAATGGAGAGTCACACTAGAGAGATTTACAGTATAAAATCTATTTTCAATCCCATAATGTCAGTGATCTTTTCCTTCTTTTTTTTTTTTTTTTTTTCCTTTTATCTTTTCAAAGATACAAGGTTCAAAAACTCCTTTTAAGGAAGTCCTATTTTTCTTTTTGGCGAAAAAGGAAGTCCTGTTTTTCTTTTTGGTGAATCAATTGAAGATTGTGCCTCTCATTCATGCGTTATTGCTAATTGTTGTTCGATCTTTGAAAACTCAAAAGAGTTCTTCTTTATCAACAATCATCTGTTTTAGCCTTTATGTTTTTATCTTTGTCATTTTGTTGTACAATGTTTGGTAAGTGTTGGGCGAATTTCTTCGAGGACACTGCGACAGTTATATTTGTGAATGAAGCACGTCGAAGGAGCAAATAAATGTAATCTCAATTTTCAGTATTGTGAGAAGAGTTCTTCTTTATCAACAATCATCTGTTTTAGCCTTTTTATTTTTATCTTTGTCATTTTTGTTGTACAATGTTTGGTAATTGCTGGGCGAATTTCTTCGAGAACACTGCGACAGTTATATTTGTGAATGAAGCACGTCGAAGGAGCAAACAAATGTAATCTCAATTTTCAATATTGTGAGAGGAATTTTTGAAGTTATATTTAGAATTTTATGTTTGAAAAATTGATCTGTTTTATTTTCTGCATGAAAAGTTGATTAGTTGCTCTTATCCGTGCGTAGCACGAGTTCATCACTGATTATGATTATATAGCAGAATTAATTAACCATGGGAAATTAGAGTTAAGAGGACCGGATGGGAAATATAATTTTTATATTCTTTTGATTTAATCTAAGTAATCCAATATTTTAATACACTTTGTGATTGAAAGTATAATTTTTTGGCCAATAAAAAAATAAAAATACATCATTTTATTTCATATCTCCGTGCATAGCACGGGTTCATGCTAGTAGTGCTTTACTCGAACGTCCAGTGCACCTGACCACCCTACTCTTGGGCTCTGCGAGGGATGCAAAGCGATGTGATGTCATGTGCAAATGTGCGGGCACTGGACACATCACATTATCCGTTGAAGTGATACTTTATCTAGGGCATTCTTTCATGTATAGCTTTGGGATACGCATACAAGGATTTCGAGGTGATTCTTTTTCTTGAAACTTTTCTCTCTCAAATAGAGAGGTACTATAATATAATGTTATATGTGAGTTAATTAACCTCGAAATATGTCAATGGACACAATTTCGTAAAACCAAAAAACAAAAAGAAGTATGCCAATAGATGATCTTTTGCCGTATGTCATAAAAGCTAGGTAATTCTAAGGGGTTGACAAAGTGGTTTTCTCATGGGACTTAAGGGCTTGCTTTCATCTTAGGTCTTAGGTCTAATTCTCATTTTTAGTTATCTCTTAGAGTTACTGGGGGTTATGTCCTATCGTTACCTTAGAACCGGGGAAGGTGCTGCACAGCCCCGTGTGCGTAGCATGCGGTGCGGCTCATTTTGGCCCCGCACCGGTATCGTTCTGACGATCGGAGACGTCTACCGTGTAGTGCTCGACAAGCTCGTTGAGCACTACAAGTGTACCAAAAATCAACTTGATTGGATATTGTTAAGTGTCTCATCGGAACACATATAAGTTGAAAAAAATTGGAACACGTCTTGAAACACTGGATGAAAATCATTGAACCCATTTTTTCAACTTATTTGTGTTCCGATGAGGCACTTAACGATATCCGATTGAGTTGATTTTTGGTACACTTATAGTACTTGACGAGCTCTACGCGGTGGACGTCTCCGATTGTCGAAACGGTACCGGCGTGGAGCCGAAATGGGCCCGCACAGCATGCTGCGCAGCACCCCCTGTTTCCCTTTACCTCCTAGGCCCCGGAATTAATCGAGGTATGTGTAAGTTGGCCCCGACATCCGGTTATTAAAAAAAAAGACATTTAAAACTAGGCAAAATTGATGGCAAAAGAATCTTTTTACGTGGGAAACCCAAAAGACTAGCTAGTTGACCTCGAATATGATCATCCAATCCATGGACCTCCCGCGCCGATCACATGCCATTATCAAAGCACTCATCACAATCTTTTTTTCATTGGAAATCAAAATTATATTGACTATACAAGATATTATAGGAAGTCAGTACCTCGTCATTGGATTCCACTCGCTTGATGCAACCAACACAATATTCCGAATCCCACGTCTGCTATTTATACAGGTCAGCGATTTTTGAATCATATACATTTATCTATAAATCTCAACCATCTAATTATAATCTAATGTTCTGCGTTAATTTCAGTTGAGTATAAATTTTGATCACTTATGTTTTGTGTGAATTTATCTAATGGCTCCATCCAGCTAATAAAAAACGCTCATGTTATAAGGATTCTCTCTCTCTCTCTCTCTCTCTCTCTCTCTCTCTCTCTCTCTCTCTCTCTCTCTCTCTCTCTCTCTCTCTCTCTCTCTCTCTCTCTCTCCCCCCCAGATTCCCTCGACCTCATTGGCTTTCCTTTTTTTTTTTTTCAAATTTTGAACTTATTCTTTTTCTCAAAAAAAAAAAAAAAATCTCTCGCTTTTTGATTTTAAAGATGATTGCGCGCCCCCAGTAATCAATCTGTCATGGTTACATCGAGCAATTTGAGTCCAAGTAGTATGCTTTGATTAGGTTTGATAAGAGTACTAGTTGATCTGATCGACGGTTATAGATGTAATGAAATAAATTTCGATTGGAAATCCAGATTGATCATATATTCTTATTTTTTTTAGTTCATTAGTAGAGTATTATTTAGTCCATGAGAAAAATTTTAAATGAACTTATCGAAATATATACAGCTGTGGTTTTATTGGTTATGGTAAATAGTTGCATTTTTCTATAACTCTCATTGAATTCGACAGAATGGACAGTATTGGTAACTTATTTAGCTTATTTGGAAAAAGTCCTCCTCGAGGAATAGCATTAATTTGAGGGATGGTCAATAGTAAGGGAGGATGGTTTATTTCAGTTGCGCTCAAAGCGTGTGGCACCGTGCCTTACTAAATGAGTATATTATTTGTTCATTTTAGTTTATCAAGGAAATGATTTCTGATCACTCTGAATTTTACAAAGTTTTATATGTTTGATTTTGTGCATGCAAAAGTTAGGAATTAGTAAATTGTTTATTCTTTTTCTTTTATTAATTCAAGTTAAGTCAATCGATATGATTGGGTTTTTTGGGGCAAACTTCACTTACACCCTCTATAGTTTTTAAGAAGTTGGATTCCCACTCATTTTCGTTAGCTATATTAAAAATTTAAATCTATATATCAAGAATTTAATCAGAACCATTCAAAATGTGCTGATCAAAGAGCAAATCATCCTTGTAAAAATCCTGTCAATTAGACAACAATTACTTAGTGATCGAGTTCTTGTTAAACTAAAAGGTGAATTTAAATTTTAAAATATACTTCAAAATAAATCCTATTCGACCATGAGGTTTCTATTTTCCAATTGACTTGAATTTAGGTATGGAAATCATACTCATCAAGCTCTATAATATGAAGAGTTTGGATCTAATATTTTGTACAAGTGATGAATTATTTAGATTTAAGGGCGAAGAAGAAGATGAGGTAAATTAGACTTTTTGTCATTTCTGTTAACGGTGCAAGCATTACATCCATTAACATGGACGAAAATAGGTGCAACAAGTTTAACCACAAAGGGTGTAACAGCACATGGCTCAAACCACCGGGGGTGCAAGTGAAATTTGCTGTTATTTTTCTTTTTGAATAGTTGGAATCATTAGACTGGGGGTGAGATATTATGCAAGAGCCCAACATTGATTTTGGTGTGTTAATTGTTCAAACCATGCCTTTAGGGACTAGCATGTGCTAGTGAGTTTATAAGGATTGAGTAGATTGATTTTCGTACATAAATGTTAAAGTTTGAGGTTAAGAGAATCAATATCAGCATCTAAGCAAATTCTCCCCAATCCTCAAAAATTAGTCTCACCAAATGCCTCACTAATTTGCTACATTTCTTAACTTTGCTACAGTAACACACCAAAAGAGGTGACCTACTGTTCACACACCAAAAGAGGAGGGAGGGAAGAGTAAAAGTTTGAATAGAGAGTCTGATTCTGTGAGTTTTTGATAAAGTGACCTGCTAAAGTATAAAAGGTGTTTTTGAGGTTAAATTTGGTGCAAAATTTGGTGATCTTGATAACGATGCTCTAAGGCTCTATTGTTTTGGTTTTTCGTGTTTTGTTCGTTTTTTTGGATTTTTTTAAATTTGTGATATATTTTGGGGATTAATTATCCGTATTGACAAAAGGAGTCTAAAAGTTAAAAATTGTGATAAAAAACAAAAAAAAAGTTCACGAAAGATGAAAAAATGCCAAACAACTTAAATTTTATTTAAAATGTCGTCTTATGAATTTTTTTCAACTTTGGTCCACATTTTTATATTTTTTCGATCCTCTCATCGATATGAATGATTAATCCCAAAAACTAAAACGAAAATGTCAAACAAAAAATTACCACTCCAAATATCAATGGACTTTTCACCCATCCTCATTAGCAGAACGATGGATCCAACTCCGAAGCGGATTTTTGTATATATTTTGTTTTTTTATTTTGATGTATTTCCAGGACCTTCGAGTCCATTGCAATTGTATTGTAGGTGTTTTGTTATCAATATAAGTGCCAATTTGCTTCAAAAATTAAGACCAAGCACTTATAGTTATTTATTCCACTAGATTTGCTTTCGGAATTTTCCTCTCAAACCATCATATTTTCATTCTTTGAATTTTGCAAATATCAAATTAATTTAAATTTGGTGCATCCATATTAAGTCTCTTTAATGTTCTTGATTAGATTATTCAGAAGGCCATAATTCTAATTTAGGGGTTCCAATTACTAATTTTAGTGTATGAAACCTTATACTTTTTCTATTATTTTATATGTTGTTGCCAAAACATAAGCAAAATTCTCAATTTTTGGGATGTGATCGGTCCCATATCCTTCGGATTAAGACCGTGAATGACACAAAAACATACCCAGAGGTATATCACTAGTAGTGGTGGTAATGATGGCAGAAATGATGGTGGTGGTGGTGGTGGCAATAGATCATAAAAAAAAAAATCAAAGGATATATTGATCGAAAATAAAATTTCGGATCTCATAATAGAGAAGTCTGGCAACGAAAGATGTAATGCGCCCAAGAGTAGTTGTATGCTTAAAATAGAATAGATTCAGGTTTTTTTTGTTGTCTAACCTTGATTTATTTATTTTTACTTGTGTGATTTTTTATTTTCTATGACTTAATAATAAATGCGCAACAAGCTCGAGGTCGGGCTTGGTCAACCCAAACAATATGGCCAGCCCGGGATTTTGGCAAAGGGTGCATATTGTTGATCACATTGAGAATTGACCAATCTACACTGATTTTTTTCCCATACAAGATATTTCATTCAAGCAAGGCATTTACAATAGGATATATCTGTTTGGTTCTTTTACTTCTTTGCAATGGAAAATAATTGTGTGCGAGCGTGCCAGAGAGAGTTTTGAATCCCGTCCCTCAGATTAACTTTGGAAAACCAAATCGAATCAGGCGATTGTGTTTTATTGGTTCAATTACCTCAATTAAGAGGATTTTTCCTTCAAAGTGAAGAAATGCAAACTAATATACTTAGGAAATCAAAGAACAACAAAGAAACAAGATACTTCGATTAATAAATCAAAGGTAAACTTACTTCGAAATTGCCTTCAACTTCAAATACAAGGTAACAAGAACTTCGAACAATTGATTGTTGCAAGAACAACCAAAATCTACTTCCTAATCTACTTCGAACTGAGTTGAAATCCTAATTCTACTTTGCCAATGAACAAACCAAGCATCATTTGTTTGATTGTTGTTTGTTGAAGATTTGTCCGGGGGGCATTTCTTTCTTCAATATCTTCTATTTATAGGAACTAGTTGTGACTTGAACTTCCCGCTCAAAGAATTTGAACTTGGCTTGCTTCGAACTCCATCTTTACACTTCGAATTGATAGTTTTTTCCCCTACCACATCTGAATTTGAATTCTTCTAAACTTCCTTCAGAAGTTTTAATTTAAATCTGCATGGTTGCTTAAATAACTCAAATGATTACACGTTAAGAAAATAACTGCCTTGCACTCCACGTGTCTTAACTGTAAACTACCTTGTTTCATACGTTTACACATGGAGTTCATGCATTTAGCAGTTGAAATCAAGGCTTCGAAGTCAATTTATTATATCAGTTTGACTTGTAACTGCCAATAACGACTTTTCAAATATGAATACTAATATGACATTGTATTAATCCATCTTTATATCAATAATCCAGTGTATCTTCATTGACACATATTTGCCAATGTTTGGCATTCTTGATTACGTGTCAATTAATTATTGGATTTGTTAATTTTATATGTAAACATACCCCCCCACATTAACATCGTTATTCAAGATATTTGAATGCGTGTTAATGTGTCTTTGCCGCTTTGAATTCCCGTAAACTTCCAAAGTGGAAGTTATTTGCAGTTTTTGTCACTTCCAATGAAAAAATTTCTATCAAGTCTTACGTTTCCCATGAGGGATTTATGGATAATGGGCAGTTAATCCACACGTTCTCCACTTACAAGAATTTGAATCGTTTCAAACTCATAATTTCATCTATAAAAGAACTCAATTACTGGTAAAATCAATCACCAATTCTCATTCCAAACTTCATCTTTTCAAACAAAAATAACAATGGCTGATGTTACTGTAACTCAAAATGCTTTTGAGAACATGAATCTCAATGGTTTCACTCCTGTTGAAACTGAAAATACTGTCACACCCATTGTTGGCGAAATTCGAAGGGATTGCTCTTGTGTTGTGGTTCAAATGGAAGAGCAAACACCAATTGATTCATGGAACCCTCCTATCCCTTCTACTCCAAAACCATTTTTATGGGGTTTGCCATCTGAAATGGTGGTGGTCAAGATGGATGACCCTGCTGGTTTTAAGGGTTAAAGTAAATATCGCTTATTGGCTATGAGTAGGTATTTATCTCCTTTTATTAGAGATGATCCTAACGTTATGCTGCTTGACAACCCCATTACTTCTTGTCTCACTCCTCCATTCTTTAAAGTGTGTGAGACAAAAGGGTCTGGCTTTGTAGGTTATGGTGAACTTAAGCGTCAAGCCACTAAGCAATACATTTATTGGTTAAATAAGGTTCAAAGGCCTCAATTTGGTGCAAACTTTATTGATCCTGCTGAAGAATATAAAGTTTGACCCAACTATTGCTCATGCTGATATTTTTTACACTCTTTATCCACAATCTGACTCTGTTAAGGCCAAGGAATTAGTGGCTGCTTTTGCTTTTCTAGATATAGGGATTCTTGAAGAAGATATCCCTTACAAAAACTTCTTATGGGCTTGTGAGACCCTTCAATGTGCTATTTCTGAGCAAGCTGGTTCTTTTCTCCACTCTTTTCTGAATCAACTTCGTCTTCTTCAAATGTGGATGAAAAACAGTAGTGCTGCCTTTAGTTCCAACCAGGATCTTCATGATTATGAGATCATTCATGATCAAATCACCAGGCTTCACAATACGATAGAAAACCTGAAAGGGAACTCCTTCGAAGTACCCATTGGTGCTTCAAAAAGGCTTCGAAAGAAGTTTAAAAGATGCATGAAGAGGAATGCTTTTAAGTTGGCCAAGTTCGAAATCAAAGCCAAAAGATTGGTTTTGAAAACCAGGCCACTGATTGAGAAGAAACTCAAAATAGATGAAGAGCACAGAGTCAGAGCAAAGGAGAGGGAATTCTTTTCATTCACCTGGGCAAGGTTTCATGCTTTGGTGACTTGGAGCTTCCCTCATTATTTTCAAATCATTCCACTCCAACTGCTGCCTTATCACCAGTTGATGCTTAATTTTTCTCTTCAATGTAATAGGATTTTCTTTATGTAGTTTGTAATTTTCTTATGTTAATGCAATCTTGTTCTTTTAATGGTTTATTTGTATTTTATGATGCCTTTCGAAGTACCCTTAAATACTCTAAACCAGTTCAAACCTAAAATAGACAAGACGTAATAAGATGTACTTCATAAATCCAAAACCAATAAAATGGTTTGAAATATACAATAATCCTAAAATTAAATCCAAATGTTATTTGAGGATTTAATTTCAGATTTGGGCCAAAATAATATGAAGGCCCATTTATCCTTTAACTAACTCTTGACCCAAACCGATATATCATTTCATCGCAACGTATAAATCTAGGGCTTAGGGCGTTTTCATTTGTGCGTTCAAACTTTCAAACACTTCATACTCCCTCCTCCACTCTCAAACTCTTACAACCATGACCTCTAAAACTTTAGACCCAACTAGTATTCATTCCTTTGCCATAAAAAAACTAGTTAATGAAGCAAAGTCAAAACCTAAAGATGGATCATTACACAACTAGATCTTCATTGTGAACCCTGATAAAACCAATACCCACATCTTAGGCCCTGCATTTTTTGACTTTCCTCTCAAACTCACGCCATGTTACCCTATTTTGGAGGAAAGTAAAATTATCAAAGATCAAGCTTTAAACTTCCCGGATTGGCCCAAAAAGAATTTTGTATGCTGGCCAGTTCATGATGAAGGGTGGAATGAATGGACTAAGCATATCTTGAAGTATAAGAAGGAGGAGTTGGAGCAAACTGGACTTTCACATATTATTTCTCTGCTTCAATATGGTATACCACAAAATCCTACTCTTATACACGCTGCCCCAGCTTTTTGGGATCCATCATTCAACTACTTCCGTTTTAACTATGGAATGATGGCTCCCACAGTTTTAGATGTGGTTTTCCTTACTAGACTTCCTCCATTTGGTCCAATATTTGACATTTCTAAGTTTATAAATGTTCCACCTTTAAAGGAAATGAAAACCACTGGTTCATAAGCATCATACGGGAATTTCTTACATGCTAAACCAAAATTCGATGATAAACTATCTGACAGGGAATTCTTCGCATATCTTCTATATACTTTATGCAAAATGATTTTTTGACATGGTGCTAAGAAGATTGTGCATGAATTTGCCCCTTTGGCATACTCCCTTCCTAAGGGTGAGAAGTTTGACTTAGCTTCGTATTTCCTGGGCTATGTGTACAACATAAGATCTAATAGCTAATCTAATAGCTAATCAAAGCCTCTTATGTCAAGCTTAGGGGGTCCTCTCTAGTTTTTGCAGCTCTGGCTAGTAGCATATTTTCCTATTTTTAAAGGTGCTGTTATAGACCCTATTAATGTCTATGAGGACAAGTTCAGAATTTTGGCTTGGAACCCCCTTACATTAATTGAATATCTGCAATATTTCTTCAACATGAGAGAGGATAAAGAATAAGCAGAATTTCGTCGTTTCACTCATTGGAACATTGGACCGTCCTGGATAAAAGAGATGATGGAGAACAGGGGTTCAAAATCTTTTGCTGATGCTTGGGGAAACATTCTCCTTCCAAGAGAAATCTTTATAGGAGGGATTATGGGTGGTTGTAAACAAACTCATGTTGAAACGAATTGCCCAGCCCAATTTGCTAGGCAATTTGGTATGGTGCAAGCCATCCCATGCCCTTTTCCTAAAGAAACTAATGTCCCCCTTTATGATAGGAAAAAAGTTGATAAGAACCATTTGTCACACCACAATGTGGAATTTAGGAGATCTAGGGCAACTTTCGCACCCTTAGATTTTGCCATTGACAGTCCCATTTTGACTGGATTCTCAAGATGGTGGCATAATTTTATTGGGCTATACAATCAAACTGCCTCAGTTCAAGGATTTGCAAATCATATTGGATACCCTGGAACGGTTGAGGGTGAAGGTCAATCCAGTTCACTCTCTGCATCAGATGATGGATTTGGTGTTAAAAAGAAAAGCAAAGCTCAAAGGGAACAAAGAGAGAAAACACCAGACGTGCAATCTTCTGCATTAATTCCAGTTGCTTTGAATGTTAAACCCCTTCAAGCTGTCCAAGCTGAGCCTCATATGGTGACTAGATCTCAAAAACAAAGGGCTAATCCTCCTTCTCCATCTGGTAATTATGTATCTCTTATGAATTCCTTTCAAAACACTTCTATTTCTAATTTGTGATTTGAAATGCAGAGCCTGTTCCCAAGAAAAAAACAAGACAAGAGAGAGAACCTACCCAAGCTTCTGTTTTTCCAAGTTCGAAACCAGGTAACTTTTTAATCCCTTAGCCTCTAAATCCTTTATACAATAAATACTTATCTTCTCTCTTGTTTTATAGTCGAGAAAAGAAAAAGTACTTCTAGGCAAGAACAAGAGCTTGGTCATTAAGAGGCTAAATTTGCCAAGGTCTATGAGGCTTCCAAGAAGAGAAGGAAAATACTAATTGAAGAACCAGAAGAGGAAGAGACAGAAGATGTTCCCATAGGCCAATTTGTGAAAGGTAAGCCTTATGATTTCAATTTCCTTCTGGCCTTTGAACTCAATTTCACACTTCTTATCCTTGGTTATTACTTTTCAGACAAAAAGACAAAATCCAAGTCTACTGAGGCCTTGAGCACTTCTTCAAAAACAACTAAACATACCCCTGTTGAGACTCAAGAACAAGTTGGTCCTTCTATTACTGAAGCCACTGAAGCTTTAAAGTCTGGTACAATTGCCACACAGAGAATTGCCTCTTTTACAGCTGAAAAAATTGTCGAGAGAACTAAAGTCCTCAAATCTTAACCACAAGTCTTAGTGCAAGGCATGACCCCTCCTGTTATCAGTACCATTGCAAGAGCTCTAGTTTCTGAAGGTGTTCGAAGGGAGCCTATCGAAGCACCAATACCAACTAATGCAGGCCCTACTGCAGCATCCTCCATTTCCAAAGAAGGTATAGATTTGAATAAGGAAATGTTGTCCAGTGATTCTTCTACAAAAATCACTGAACAACTTGACCTAATGATTGAGAAACAAATCCCTGGAGAACCCTTAAGCAAGGAGTTTTTACAAAAGCAAACTGCTGCAGCTGAAGCAGTGCTTGAACAAGACATTCTTGATCAATCTATAGCAATAACTAAGGAAACCATTTCTGAAAATCCCGAAGATACTGGAATTGAAAAATTTGCTGAAGTTGATATTCCTATTCAATTTGGTGCTAGGTTTCCTATTACCAAGGATGACAGAAGTTTATTTCATGAGATTGCTCCCAGCACTTCTGTTATCAAAACCACTGATCAGGCTAAAGTGATAGTTGAGAAGACTACTCTTAATTAACCTTCAAGAATTGACATTCCCACAGATCAAACTCAACTAGAACCAATCCATCCAACTGAGGTACTATTTATGCTTATTTAGGTTTGTGGCTATTATATTTTATTAAAGAGAGCAAGCCTAATGGCTTACATGTTTCTCTTAATAGGAAGCCAGTGCTCCTATTAGTGCTGTTGTTGGCGATCTTTCCTCGTTGGAGCAATTTAAATTGAAAATAAGTGATTTCTGTCAGAGAATCACCAATCCAAGGGTTACAATTCCTTCTCCAAAATCTCCTATTATCCAACTCAAAACTTGACGCAGTTCATCTCCTCCTGAGTTGGTTAAGCCTACTTTTACTCTAGAAGAGGCTCAGGAGTTGAGGGAAACTCTTCAACAATTCTTAGAGTTGGATTTCGAAGTGTTGGCTAAAGGAGATCTAAAAGCAAATCTTCTAATTTGCTGTCAGGCTGCTTGGGCATTGAAACTTGCTTCCCAAAACTAGCATAAACAACTCTTGACTAGGGCTTCTGAGTTTCAAGCAAAAGCCCACCAGCTTTGTGAATTTCAAGAAAGGCACCTCAAAGGACAAAGTTTGAAAGCAGCACTGTCAAGTGCAGATGATGAGGCCTAGAGTGTGATTTCTTCTTATGATCAGGATGCTATCAAGCTACATCAGTTCAAGGAAGAAGAAGCTCGTTTAGAAGAAGCCTTACTTAAAGTTAAAGGAGAGATTTCTCAAAAAAACTTCTAACATGCAAGCTTCTATGAACAAAGCTTCTTCAGCAATTGCAATTATGAGAGACCTTGAAGATCAACTGTAACGAACTAGTGATCAAGAAGAAATTTATGAATTTGTTTGTAACAAAGGTGCTCAAGTATTGAGTGACCTGAAGGATACAATTGTATAGTTTTTAAGTAATGAATGAAATATTTGTGCTATTTCAAATTCATAATTGTTTGAACTGCTTGAAATGTTGGTCTCATCACTTTTAGTTTTGAGCTTCAACCATTGAAATTGCTTACTCTTATGATTAGTCTTGAACAGCACAAGCAAACAAAAGACAAACTATTTTTAGTTTCATCTTCTGCTGAAGGATTCCCAAATAGTTGGGACATAAGCCTTTATCTATCTTCCATTAATTTTTCTTCTATGAAACTAACCATTTAAGTCTCTTAAATGATATGCCCCTCTTTTAAGCACTCTATGTATTTGGAAACGTCCCTCCCAATTTGGAGCCCATTTTCCAAGTCCTTGTTTCCTCTCTTTGATAGGCAACACTACTTTCCATACTAGATCACCTATATCAAAGCTTCGAACAGCCACTTTCTTATTATAACTTCTAGCTACTCTTGATTTCTGTAGCAAGATTTGATTCAAAGCCTTAATTTTGCTTCATCTATCTCTTCAAGCTCCATATGCATTGCTTGATGGTATGTGTAGACACCCCAAAATGAGATATTTGCGTACATTTTAATCCCCGATGATGAAAGGAAATACCCAGAAGACCTCTCGGATTGAAACTCTTCAAGTCAACTCAGTCAACAGTACCGTACGATACTCATCTCTCACGCACGACACAACCCAAGTCATGTACAACACTCTTTTGAATTTTGGCGGTGGAAATGTGCCACACAGCACAGTTAGTGTGCCGCACGGCACAGTTGGTGTGTCATACGGCACTGTCACTTGTCACACAGCTTTTGCAGAGTTCCTAGCAGCTCAAAATGTTGACGAATTTGTTTCCCTGCTGATGATTATTTCGTGTGAGGTTGAAAGGCTACTTCCTAGCCATCATCACCATGTGTGAAGGCCAAGTAAACTTAAAGATCAAGTTCATTCGTTCCCTATATAAGTCGATCGATTCCGAAACGGAAAGGAGGCGAAGAAGAAAAGGAAAAAAAAAAAAAACCATGAAGTTCTACCAATAAGTTCTACCAAACAATACTTCTCTGGTCACAAACCTTCTTCATCTTTACCTATAGTCTCCAGAAATTAATTTCATTCTCCTTCCCAAAATACACCCAACCAGAAAAACCCATCCCCTGTTTTTCGGTCCAAATCCGTGAGGTTGCTATTCCAAATTTGTTCAAGCTCTAAGCCTTTAACCGTCATTGCTATTACACCAGGTTATAATTAGAGCTCAGAGGAGGTCCAAGGCGTGCTCAAGGAGTTCTAGAAGTTTTCAATCCGAGAGTTTCAAACCAGAGGTATAATCCCGTTTTGCCAAATTTTTCAACTTTGGTACCCTGAGGGGAGGGGTACCAAGTGTGGAATGATCTCCTATATCATCTCCACACTTGGTACGCCCATGTTATAGTAAAAACCGTCTTGTTTATAAACCTCCCGGTTGCGTCGTACGGTGAAAACATTGCCTCGTATGGAGCAATTTAGTGAGGAGGAACATTTCCCACTTAAACACACTGTTTTCTCATTCAAAATAGTCTACTTTTAATCATATTTCATGCCTTGTTTATTATTCTGTTCAATCATGTCGAAAAACCAAAGTTTAAACTGTTTGTAAAGAAAACAGTGCCGCACGGCACTCCTTCTGTACCGCACGGTACACTTGGAGTGTTGTACGACACTCTTTTGAAAATTTGACCATTGGGTTGATGAGCAGTGCCGCACGACACACTTTCTGTACCGCACGGTACACCTAGTGTGCCGCACGACACATTTTTCTTGTAAAAACCAAAATTTAAATCAGTACCTTGCATGAACAGTTTAAACTTTTGATTTTCGTACATTTACTGTAATCTACATGCTAGTTGCTTATTTTTCATTATTATCGTCTGCTTTGCTTGATTTAAAATGTTTATCTGTTAAAGTACGGCATTAAAATGTTTTCTAAAAATACCACAAATGTTTAGTAAAGATCGATTTTTAATCGGACGAACGGGGTGCATTAAAACCCTTCCCCGTTCTTAACCTGGCTCCCGAATCCAAAACGAATCTCTGGTTTTTCAAATCATTTTGTAAATCATTTTCTCAATCATTTTTCGAAAAGGTTTCTCGGGTCCTAAACCATTTTCCAAAAACCCGGGTGGCGACTCTATTTTCAAATCAAAACCACTGGTGGAAATCGACCGTTCACAAAATGGCGACTCTGCTGGGGATATTCAAATTAATCTCTAATTTGGCAATTTTTTTTACACTTATGAACTTCTCAAAAGCTTGTCAAAATGAAAACGCCTAGCGCTATCGCAAGGAAGGAATGGCAGATTAACAGGGCCTCGCCCGGCCATCCTGACTGGAGCTTTTTGGGTTTTTTATCTGTGTAAAGATGTCAAAGAAGAAATTAATTTGGAGAGCCAAACTTGAAAAACATTTGTGGGATTTTTTGAAAACAATTTTATTGCTAAACTTTTGCATCACTTGCATCAATGTTGGATAAGCCCCGCTGCTGCGTCTTGGTTACCCACCCAGTTCACTGGTGTTAGGACATCCCCGGATGCTCAGCAACCTTGGATCGTGATGAGTCAGCCTGCCGCTTGACCTTTGCCATGCAGTACACTTGGCACTGGGAGGCAAATATTGGCTCTAGTCTGGGGAACCCCCTAAACCAAAACCTGCCCTTGCATATAATTAACCTAGAACCTTCCAACTTAGGACAGGGACCCACAGGTTATGATTATGTGATATATCCTGTTAACTGTTAATTGTTCGTTGTTTACCTGTTTTGCGTACACATGCATGATAACTTTTACCCTAGGTTTTCACTTTTTTTTTTCCACAATAGTAAGAAGGATTATCCCAATAATCGAATGCTTTGTTGAGTAAACAAATTCCTTTTCAAATAAAAATGCTGCAATTGGCTCTCTTTCTCCGAATAATTAGCATGTTGTATTTCTTTTAATCAGAGTCTGTAACCAAAGATGAGCAATCAATCCGGAAGCAAGAAGCTCAAGTCCACATTTACCGTCCATCATGGCGCACCAGTGTGGGTACTTGAAGAAGTTGGAAATGAAGAGGTGGGGAATAAAACCCCAAACAAAGACAAGCTTGAAGAGTTGCTTCACCAGTTAGCCATGTCTGATCAACCAGGCTTAACCCTCCAATGGCACGACTCTGAAAACATGAATGGTCAAGGTTGGGAATTCCACCCTCCCAAAGATGATGAATCCAAGAACATCCTCGACAAAATCACTGTCAAGGTAGAACAAGAAAGTGATGATGAGGATATCATGCCACCAGTCAAGTATTTCCAGCCAGACGACACACTAGTCTACTACTTCCAAGACCCGGTAACAGGACACAAGTACTGAGATGAGTGTGACTGTGAAGCTTGCTATGAAGATTGTATCCTCCTGAATGATGGTTTGTCTCCCCAACAGCTCAAGAAAATGTATTGTTTGGAGAACTCACCAAAGCAGCCAGAACCAAGTAAAGAAGCGAAGCCAGAAGAACCAAGTCAGGAATGCTCCCCCAACAAATTCAGCAACTGAGTCAGATCAAGAATCAGTAGCAAGCCAGTTGTCAGTAGATCCAGCCTATACGGCCTTTTTGAGACTGTCAAGTCTATCTTTTGTAGCTCAAGTCAGTTTGAGCTTTGTCAAGTCTGTACTTTGCTTTATTGAGTCAGTTTGTACTTTTTTTTATGTCAGTTAAGTCAGTTTGTACTTTCCTCTTTGTTGAAATTCTCGATGTTTGAGGGAGAAAGCCAATTGTAGTCCCGAACTACGTCACGGCCTAATTCCTCCGAAATGGGGATACGTAGGCAACCACTAAAAGGGTTCGGCCTTTATTTTGCAAAAACCTTTCAAATAAAATGGGGATTCAAATATATCCAACAGAGCATTTAAAATTGGAGCAATCCTTTCTAAAACTGTGGTTTCTATAGATATTGCATTGAACATCATGCACCATTCTTTCATTTGTACATAAATCCTTCTTTCATGCACATAGCATTCTCCGCACCAGTCACTAAATTCATTTTGTTTTCGTTATCAGTTTCAATCATTGGTAAGAGCGAAAAGAAAACTGTACCTGGTTGGACTAGAACTCCCAAACAACGATTAATTCGAACTGAGTCATAAGCGATACAGTCAGATTCAGCAGGCCTTGCAGATATGTCAAACAAGAACGAGATCGAGGCTCTCAAGTTAGCCTTGGAAGAACAGCGGGAACACAGTGATAGTCAAATGGTTGAATTACTACTTTTGATACAAGGACTAACCCTTCAGAATAGGCCACCAGGAGGTCCAGGGGAGTAGCCACCGCCGAATCCGCCACCACAAGAGAATCCAAATTTGGAAGCAATGATGACAAAGGTCGCCAAACTAGAAGAATCAGTCCAGAAACAAGAGAAAGTAGCTGCCACGGGTGTTGATATGGACAAGCTTTGTTTATTCCCTGACGCCAAGCTCCCAGAAGGATTCAAGCCAATAACCTAGGAAAAGTTTGATGGAAGTGGAGATCCAAGAGCTCATCTACAAACATATGTGGGCACCCTGTCCATGTATAATATTGAAAAGGATGCCATGGGTCAAATGTAGAAAGTTGGGACGATATTGGGGCAACTTTCATGGCCCAGTACAATTACAACATTCAACTTGAAATGACCATTCGAGAACTGGATGCAACCAAGATGGGAGCAAATGAGTCCTTTGCTGACTTTATCAAAAGATGGAGGGAAAAGGCATCTCAGATGATAGATCGACCCTCAGATAAAGAGCAGATGAGAATTATCACGAAGAACTTGGCACCTGATTTTGCAAAGCACCTGGTAGTTTTTCAAACCATCGCCGATTTCAGGACTTTTTACGAAGCCGGCCTCGCGGTGGAAGATGCACTCAGAACTGGTATATTTGAAAAAGGAGAATTTGCCAAGCCCAAGAGAGCATACTCTGGCAACAGCAATACCCTATTCGGAACCAACCAATACAACCATCCCTAGGCCAGCTCCTCAAACTCCAAGCCAACCAAAACGGAGCCTATTAACCAGATAGCAGCCCAGCCAACCCGGCAAGCGAGACATTTCTACCAATCCCTTTTCCCTTGACCACAGTTTACAAAAAGCTCCTCGAAAAAGATGCCATCAAGCCACTAGAGCCCCGCGAACCACCCAAAATATTTCCTCCAAACCATAACCCAAACACCTTTTGTTCCTACCACCAAATGCCCGGTCATCACACCAACAATTGGATCCGTCTCAAGCACAAAGTCCAAGACCTCATTGAAGATGGAACACTCCCGCTTCCCCTCAAAAAGCCAAACACTGTCTCAAATCCCATGCCAGAACACAAATCCAGTACCCAAATCAACCAAATCTCCCTCAGCTCCACTCAAAATAACTCAAGCTCCACTGAATTTAACCCTAGCCTATACATCGTACCAGCCACTGAACCTAAACCCATTGTCCCTGTACCGGAAGATCTTGAAATTCACTTCCTTGAAAGTGTTAAACCGAAACCAAAATCAAGATGGGCAGATATCGTGAAAAGTGAAGAATGGGCCATGAATGATCAAGATTGGGAAGAACTTCGTCAAGAGTGGGACCCAAGCTAGTTTATTATCTCAGATTCTCATGTCAAGCCGGTTGTTTCTATACCAACGGATTCCAGTATTTGGCGGATCGACAAAGTCGTATGCATCGCAGGCATGGTGCATACTCTTGAATATGTTGAACCAAATCAGCAGGAAGATTGGCGAGAAAGGTGGGAGGCAATTTGTGCTGATCCTCTCGACGCAGTTTCACTCCCCGCATTGTTTGAAGAACCTGGAGACATATGGAATCGGACGCTCGGGGAAGTTTATCATTGGGTCCCCAGCAGCAATCCTCCGGATAATTTGCTGCCACCTCCACTTCCTGGGATCGATGAACATTCTGCCATAGAAACTGTCTTTGGCGAGCATGACTGGTTCCCTCAGGCCTACATTATAGGAGAATCTCTGCCTCGACCATCTGTGCTATTTCCCCCTCAGCCAGATGTTTCGGTTCTAATCGCAGATTCATTTTGGAGCGAAGAAGATGTGATTGATATCTGATTCAACAATGATGAAGTGTGGACCGTCAACAGGGCCATGTTAGATGATTCATTCTGGCGTAATCAAACAGTAGAAAATCTGGGAAAGAAGATGGAGAACATCAAGATCGAGAAACAAAAAGTTGAGGATAGTCTTGCAGGTTTTTGGTCCGAGTATTTTAACACAAAACAGAAGTTGGAATCCATCAAGGCTGGGAAACGAAAGATCAATGAATTTTCAGACTTTTGGAATGAAGAGCCACCATGCCACCGTCACTCAACCGAGTAACAAGAAGCGGACGGATTTATCAAGCTGCTAACTTGCAAAGAGGCAAGGCCTCTAATCATGCTCAGGCCGAGACATTTGTTTGGGACGATCCCATCCGAGACAATTCAATTCCAAGTAATCCGAAAGATGTCACTCAGACACCAGAAGTTGTCACTCAACCACCGCAAAGGAATCCTATGCCAGTGGAAGATCCCATCCGGAGACAACTTGAAAGGACTCCAACATCAGTATCCATTTGGGGATTGCTTTCCTCGTCCAAGGAACATCGTCAAAGACTGATCAGGACCCTGTCTAACATGGAAGTGCTGCCTGACACTCCCCCTGAAGCGCTGATAGCCTTGCTTGCACCAAACCAGGCAAAACATGTCGTGACATTCACTGAGAAAGATTTACAGCCAGAAGGAGCCGATCACAACAAGCCGCTACACATCACCATGAAATGTATGGGGAAATGGGTCCCCGTTATTCTCCTAGATAATGGATCTGCCTTGAATGTCTACCCGCTTCGCACCGCCTACTGTCTTGGGTTTACAACTAAAGATTTCCAACCATCAAATCTTAGAGTGCGTGCTTATGATAATACACGCAGGGATGTAGTCGGAGTTGTTCAACTGGAGATATCAGTGGAGAATTTTAAGTCAAGTGTCGAATTTCATGTGCTTGATATTCCTTCATCTTTTAATTTGCTGCTAGGCAAACCATGGCTTCACCATCCAGACATTATGGCGGTACCATCTTCTCAATATCAAAAAGTTCAGCTCGGTCTGGCCACAGGAACTCTAACCATCTATGGAAAGTCTGGGATTCGCCCTCATGTCTCTGATGAAGCCCCTGTGCTTGAGATTATGCATGGAAAAGAAGACGTCGCTCTCGGAGGATTCTCTTTTGACACCGCTGGGGCAGTTCTCACTATCAAAATGGATGAAGATTTCTCGGTTAGCTCTACAGTTATTGAAATGATGAGAAAGATGGCTTACATGCCGGGTTTGGGATTAGGCCGTAACAATCAGGGGATAGCAGAACTCCCAGATTTTCCTATGGACAATCACCGCTTCGGCCTTGGTTATTAGCCCAATGAGAATGAACTTGGAAGTGGATGGAAAGCTCGAGCCCGTGCTCAGCCAAAGAAAGGTCCCATTCGTTTTGTCAAAGGAAAGGAGGCTATCTACCAAGGAGAGCTGGAACTGTTTTGGGACATGGAGAAAAGAACCAAGTTGCCAGGATTCGAGATCTTCGCCAATGACACATGGGACAGTGATGATGAATCAGCAAAGCTAGAAGAATTGGTCAAACAGTGCAAATCTGACTAGATTGAAGTTTTTGACTCAGGGAATCTGGTATCGTTGTTTGGGAATGAAAGTCCAATAGGTATGATCGAAGACGGGTCTGCTGCAATGATGATTGATTTGGAGCCTGTTAGAGACATGGAGCTGATGACGCTAAGCCAGGAAGCCCTTGGAGATGTTACATCGCTCATCATGGATGCCGATGGAATTTATAAAAACTGCACTTTCGTACCTAAAATTATTTACACTGGCACTGAATTTGAGTCTAAGTCAGAGTCTAGCGTTGAGTCTGAGTCTAGCACTGAATTTGAGTCCACTTTTGAGTCAATGCATGTGTCTGTTGGTCCTCCACGTCATCATTTCTCTTTTGAGTTTGAGTCCACTCTCATGTATCATGCCCCTGGGGCCACCTCTTTTGCAATGAATGAAATCGACTTTGCTTATTTTGCTGTGTCTGAAATAAATTGTGTTGACCCTGACGATGATGGGATTGAGTTTGAGGAAGAAATTCCAAAAGAACTCCGATCCCTAATCGAACGAGAAAAGAAGAAGTAATTTCAATAAATCTAAGAGACGAGAGTAATCCACAAATGGTTCAAATCGGTTCTGGGATGTCTCCAGAAGAATTTAAAGCTCACTCGAATCTTTTAAAAGAATTCCAAGATGTTTTTGCATGGTCTAACGCGGACATGCCCGGAATTGATCCGAAAATTGTGGAACATCGAATCCCGCTTTATCCTGATGCGAAACCTGTTAAGCAGAAATTGAGAAAAATGAGGCCTGACTGGGTGCTAGAAATCAAGAAGGAAATTCAAAAACAAATAGACGCAGGATTCTTAATGGTAACGGAATACCCTCAGTGGGTCGCCAACATCATGCCTGTTCCCAAGAAGAACGGAAAAATCAGAGTTTGCATGGATTTCAGAGATTTGAACAACGCCAGCCCTAAGGATGACTTTCCGCTACCACATATAGATGTACTCGTAGACAACACTGCAGGGCACGCATTGTTTTCTTTCATGGATGGCTTTTCAGGCTACAATCAGATTCTCATGGCCCCCGAAGACCAAAAGAAGACTACTTTCACCACAGAGTGGGGGACTTACTGTTGCAGGGTTATGCCATTTGGGTTAAAGAATGCCGGATCTACTTACCAGAGGGCCGCTGCAACTTTACTGCATGATATGATCCACAAAGAAGTCGAAGTATACGTGGACGACATGATTGTCAAATCCAAGGAAAGAGAAGGGCACTTGTATGCTCTCAGAAAATTCTTTGAAAGGATTCGCAAGTACAGATTGCATCTCAATCCCGAAAAATGCACATTCGGAGTTACGACTGGAAAGATGTTGGGTTTCATGATCACAACTCGAGGAATTGAAGTGGATCCATCCAAAATCAAAGCCATTCTTGAAATGGAGCCACCACAAACAGAGAAGGAATTACGGAGTTTCCTCGGCAAAATTCAGTTCATTAGCAGATTCATTGCCAAGTTAACCTCAACTTGCGAGCCGATGTTTCATCTTCTCAAGAAAGGCGTGCTGTTCAAATGGGACGACAGATGTCAGAAAGCCTTTGGAACAATCAAGAAATATTTGCAAAATCCCCTGGTTCTGATGCCACCCGTACCAGGGCAACCTTTGATCCTGTATTTGTCAGTTACCTCATCAGCTATGGGATGCATGCTAGCCCAAGAAGGAGAAGGCGGATTTGAGAAAGCTATTTACTACATAAGCAAGAAAATGGTCGGATGCGAAGAACGATATATTTCTCTGGAAAAAACTTGTTAGGCTTTGGTTTGGGCTTCCAAGAAGTTAAGGCATTATATGTTGGCTTACTCTGTAATGCTGACTTCTCGAATGGACCCTCTCAAATATTTATTTGAGAAACCCGCGCTTACAGGTAAGTTAGCACGATGGTTGCTTTTGCTAGCAAAATTCGATATCAAGTATGTTACTAGGAAGTCAATAAAAGGAAGAGCCATTGCCGAGTTTCTTGCCGATCACCCTGTGGAAGGACCAGAAGATGTGGAGTTTGAATTCCCAGATGAAAATGTGATGACCGCTACTAATGATGTCTGGAAGCTATATTTTGATGGGGCGGCCAATCAGAAAGGATTTGGAATCGGGATACTGCTAATTTCTCCAGAAGGATCACATATCCCTCTTGCTTTCAAACTAAACTTCGAAGTCACCAATAACCAATCAGAGTATGAAGCCTGCATCGTAGGAATGGAAGCTGCCTTGGAAATTGGAGTCAAAAGACTGGAAGTAGTCGGAGACTCGAACTTAGTGGTGTCACAAGCAAACGGAGATTGGAAGGTCAAGGAAGACAAGTTGAAACCCTATCATCAAGACTTGGATGAGTTGATCCCACGGTTTCAGATGGTCACTTTCACGCATGTGCCAAGATTAAAGAATCGATTTACCGATGCCCTCGCAACATTAGCATCTATGGTTGAGATACCAAATGGAGTCAGACTCAGGCCAATTGTGATTGAACAACGAGATAAGCCTGTCTACGAGTACGTCATGGCCATTGACGAACCAGATGATGGCTTGCCATGGTATCACGATATTTGAAACTTCATTGAGAAAAGCTAATATCCAGCAGGAACTGATAAGAAAGACCAAATCGCTCTTCGGAGATTGGCATCTCGGTACATCATTTGCGGAGGAAAGCTATATCGGAGATCTTATTGCGGAATGCACAAGCTACATGTGCACGGGGAAGAAACCAGCCGGATTATGAAAGAAATTCATAATCAGTCGGTCCGACCGGCATGAACCCCATCAATACCCATCAAGGTTTCAGCCAGAAGCATGGGAGCCACGTCTTTGCGCTCCTCAATTTGCATAGCCACACCAACCAAAGAAGAGCTTGCCTGATCGTCAAATTGCACAAGCAGGAATGCAGCCAGTAAACACAAGCACAAAGCAAAGTCGTTGGAGCAGAAGGAATCCTTCAATAAGGCGCGAAATGTTCAGAAAACCTCCACGGATCATGGATTTGGCAGCATTGTTGCTTATCTCAAGTTTGGAAGATAGCACTGGGGTAAAACCAACCCCTTGAAGAGGGATGATAGGCTCCACCAAATCAAAACCTCCAATGTACGCATAGAATTCTTCCACAGTGGGGCATAACTCATGAAGGCCAAAGCGAAAAACATGCACCTCAGGGTCCCAGAATTGTGTTGCAGCCCGCAACAACTCAGGACGTATGGACACATCTCGAATATAACGAAGGGAATTCAGCCTGTGGCCCCGGAAGTGGAGCCAATCCAAACCATCAAGATCATCAAGCCAAGGGCGCATTAGAGCTGAGAAACTCACCACCATTGTGAGAAAAGTTGAACAAAGAAGAAGTTTATGGATTTGGGATGCAAATGAGGAGTGGAATGAATGGCTTTTATGGCTATCATGCATGAAGAACGATCCAAAGTTTAGAGTCCCGAAGGATGGCCGTCTCGAAAAACGTGCCAACTCGAAAACCGTAAGGAATCATGCTAAATTTGCAAAGTTTCTCAAAAGATACCTTACAGTGGCCCTTCGGGACCCTAGGACGTGCATTGGAGTGATGAAAGGCCAAAAAGAAAGACCAGAAATCGGCTGCAAGTTGCAAAAAATTTTTGGCATTTATAGGCCAGTGCCGCACGGCACAGTTTTGGTGCCGCACGACACACTTGGACAATTTCAGCAAAACTGGATCTTGAGCATCCGAAACTCATTTCGTACTTCTTTTTGACAAATGGCCTGTGCATACAAGTCATAATACATGCATACGACTTAATGGCAAGGTCGATTAGCATTCCCGAAGGAATTTCGATGATCGCGAAGACCGGGATACAACAAGGGCGGAAGTACCGGTAATATATGCTTGGTGATATTGAAAGATCAATTGACTTGTGCGTGTCGCATTATGCATTCATGGTTTGGAAGAAAGCTATTATACTTCTTCGTCATACAAAAGGTCACAACTCTAGCACGTGTACACGTCAAGTTTTGTTCCATTCTTACATGAGAAATCTAAAGCTCGTTCATTCTATTTCATTGGGGCATGATATTTATTACGTGTCAGTTTCCCACTCCCAGTCAAAATTAGCATCCATTTTTCTTAATTCAGTTGTCTTAACTAAATACTCGTGTGCAAACTTTGGTTTTTCAAATTCATTGCTAATGCGAGTAAAAGGCAAATCAAAAGCGCAAGTTTTTATAAAACCAAACCAGGAAATATCCACATCATGAGCATAATCATGTCTAGGGGCAAAACAGGCACAATGCTAAGTCAACTACCACGGCTCGCAAGCCATCTATACAGAAGGGCTAAACAAGCGCCCAAATCAAAACAAGGCACGCAGGCCTCACCTAATAAAAGCTACTACTAACAACTGTCTCAGGTACGAGGACGCTTCGTTGGCACAAATCCTCGGTGTCTGTACTCCTCTGGCGTAGAAGGATGGCTATCAGTGCTACTACTCTCTGCGGACTCCTCCCTCTGTGGTGCACTCTCCCTCCGTCTCTCCGGAACTGCAGAAAAATGAAGAACTCAGCCTGAAGCTGGAACTGCTGAAGTAGCTCGAGGTGCTGAACGCCTGGCACTCTGGGAACCTGATGCTCCCTGCACAAGCAACAAAAGTTGTCAAATATAATGAGAAGTGGAATGATCAAAAGAAAAGAAAAGGCAAGTATGATATATACCTTAGCAGCTCCGCTACTAGGAGTAGCCCTGCGACTGGCACCTCTCTCACTACTGTACTCTCTCTCCTCCTGCGAGTACCACGACTGGTCTCTCTACCCCTGCTAGTCTCTCCAGCACCTCGGCCTGTGCCGCTGCCAGCCTCTCTGGTACCATGAGCCGGTGTCCTCTCTCTGGTAGTACTCTGCCTATGACCAAGTACAACTCCTGGCTCAGCTCGCCGGCGTACCTCTGGAGCCATGCCCATCACAAACTGACGGACCATGGCTTGCAAGTCTTGCGCCAACTGGTACGATGCAGCCGCCCACTCAGCAGGAATCTGAAATACAAATATACATCAGTAATGCATGGGAATATTGATACAAGAGGACAATCAAAGCAAGTAAAGCAATCAGAAGTACACATTTCAAAAAAAATAAAATAAAAATAAAACATCAAAAAAAAATCAAAAAAAATATACTACGATTGGCTCCCTTTCCCAAAATAAAGTACACATTTCCTTTATGGTAGAGTCGTCATGTCTGGAGGACCATACAACCGATTCAAGTCTACACTCACCACTCACCAAGGGGCACCCGAATGGGTGATCGAGGAAGTTCAGCCCAAGCAGCTTCCATACAAGCCAGAGGAGCCTCAGCCAGGAAAGCTCAACATAGAAGATCATATGGGGGAAGAACTGGACCAGAAACTCAGTTTGTTGGCCGGGGCAAATTTACCAGGCGTGTCCCTCCAGTGGGACGATAATGAAGGATGAAAATTCTGTTTCCCAGAAGACCCGGAGCCAGCCCCCGAGAAAATCACTCTGATGATGGAGCAAGATGATGGTGAACTCGTAGTCATGCCGCTCGTAAAGTACTTTGATTCCAATGGCCAGTCCATCTATTACTTTGAAGACCTAGTTACGGGCCACAAGTACTGGGACGAGTGTGAATGTGATGTGTGCTTTGCAGACTGCATTCTCAATAATGATGGCATGACCTCACAGCAGCTTAAACATCAGGCTGACTGGGAGAAGAAGGAAGACCCCAAGGGAAAAGGGAAAGTTGATGAAACAGGATCTTCTGCAGGGTCAACATCTCCAAATCAGCCCTCCTCTTAAGATCAGCTTTCAGAACCAGAAATGATCATGCAGTGATCAAATCAAACCAACAAGGGTTTCTTTTTGAAGAATCAAGTCAACCTATGATTCTTGTCTATTATCGAGTCTGTTGCTATTTAATTATTGAGTCTGCCACCAGACGTGAATATCTACTGACTTAATCCAGCCAGCAGGGCTTCTTTTGAGGAATCAAGCCAGCTTGTGATTCTTAGCACTCTTTGGTTATCGGGTCTGTTGTTGCTTAATTATCGAGTCTGTTGTTGAGTCTGTCATGTCAGTTTGTAAAAATTCCTTGCTTTTAATGAAAAGACCTTTTGAGAAAAAGAGCCAAAATTATAGTCTCGAACTACGTCACGGCCTGATTCCCTTCTATGGGGATACGTAGGCAACCTCTGGTCCAGCCGTTGTTTTCATAAATCACGGGAATTTAAATATATCCAACAAAATAAAAAGGAAATTGGGGCAATCCTTTCATGCATCATGCACTATTTTCTTATATATGCATTCTTTTCCATTTTGCACATACACTACACACTCCATCCCTGAGTTCTGTTTATGCATATCATCAGTACTAGCCATTGGCAAAAAGAAGAAAAACCTCATATTGGGTTGGACTCGAATCCCTGAACAGCGATTGGTTCTAACTGAGTCAGGAACAGAACAGTCAACTGGGGGCTCAGCAGTCTATAGAAACAGATGAAATTCAACTTCTTAAGGATGCTTTAGAGGAGCAAAAAACCAATAGTGCCAAGTAGATGGCCCAGATGATGCTCATGATACAGAAATTAACTGCTCAACTCCCTCCACCAGCTGGGGAATCAAGCAGTCGGAACATGGAGTCAGTATTGACCAAGCTAGCTAAACTTGAGGAGTCTGTTTCAGAAACAAGAGAAAATAGCAGCTACAGGGATTGATATGGAGAAGTTGTGCCTTTTCCCAGATGCAAAGCTCCCCGACAAGTTCAAACCAATGGATTGGGACAAGTTTGATGGCAGTGGTGACCCGAAAGCTCATCTGCAAACATATGTGGGCCTTTGCCCATGTATGATGTTGGAAAAGATGCAATGGGCCAAATGTTTCAGCAAACTCTAACTGGGCCTGCACTCCACTGGTTTCTGAATCTAGACATCTCCAAGAAAAGGGCATGGGAAAATATTGGGGCAGCCTTTGTCGCCCAATACAATTACAACATTCAACTTGAGATGACTGTCCGGGAACTGGAATCAACTAAGATAGGAAAGAATGAGGCCTTTGCTGACTTTGTTAAGAGATGGAGAGGGAAAGCCTCTCAGATGATGGAACGGCCTGCAGAAAAGGAATAGATGAGAATTATCACAAGGAATCTAGAACCAGATTTTTCCAAGCACTTGGTGGTCTTTCAGACCACCGCTGACTTCAAGACCTTCCATGAAGCCGGCCTGGTAGTTGAAGATGCTCTCCGAAGCGGCATATTTGAGAAAGGTGAATCTACCCCTAAACCAAGACGAGTTTACTCTGGCAACGCAACACCTTGTTTGGACCCAGCAACTACAATCAAAACCAAGCCAGCTCTTCCAGTCCCAAACCAGCCAAAGCCGAACCTGTTAACCAGATTGCAACCCAGTCACGGTTCCCACAAACAGCTCCCCCACCAAGAAGAGAATTTCACCCACTCCCTTTTCCCCTTGTCACAGTATACAAAAAACTCCTTGACAAAAACCTCATCTAGCCACTCGAACCTAGAGAGCCACCCAAAGAGCTTCCTCCTAACCATAACCCAAACACCTATTGTGCCTACCACCAAATGCCAGGCCATCATACCATTAACTGCATCCGTCTCAAACATAAAGTCCAAGATCTTGTGGACGAAGGAACCCTTCCGCTCCCTGACCAAAAGCCCAACACCATTTCCAATCCTTTACCTAACCACAAGCAAAACACTCAAGTCAGCCAGATATCCTTCACCTCCACTGCAAGAGACCTTACCTCCACTAAATTTGACCCTAGCCTCTATATCATCACAACTACCGAACCAAAACCCGTTGTCCCCCTGCCAGAAGATCTTGGGGTCCATTTCCTTTCATACGCCAGTATGGTGCAAAATCCAAGATGGAGTGACATTGTGGAGGAAGAAGAATGGTCCATGAGCGATCAAGATTGGGAGGAATCCCGACAAGCATTGTTCGGTTCTTTGCTAATCTCTAAAGACTCGAGCCAATTCATCATCCCAAAATTCCTCGATAAGCCTATTGAAAGTTCCTATGTCTATCAGATCAATGTAATAGAAAGCATTTTCGAGCAAGACAAAGAAGAAAGGAATGCAAATCTCCTAAGAGAAGAGTTGACTCCAGACGAACATCCTGTGGATAGTATTTCGCCACTCGCACGCTTCAAAGTAGAGGGCCGTTCTGTCATAGAAGCCGCCTTCGGAAACCAAGATTGGCTCCCACAAGCATACATCAGTGACGGATCTTTGCCTCGGCCATCGGTGCCACTCCCACCGTCATCCAATGTATCAGTACTGGTCACTAACCCTATGGCTACCATCTGGGATGAAGAAGCAGTAGTTGATATCCGAATAAGCAGTGATGAGGTGTGGACTGTCAACAGAGGTGGGAATCCCTCCAACCATGACGCAACAGGACATTTCGCTTGGGACGATCCCATTCTCGAGGATACAATTCCTAACCATCCAGAAGTTATCATTCAACAAAACTCCGCTGCTAGGCCACCTCAAAAGAATCCCCCGGTAACAAATGATCCAATTAAGAAACAGCTTGAACGAACCCCAGCTTCAGTGTCAATTTGGGGGTTACTCTCTTCATCTCGAGAGCACCGTCAAAAGCTAATCAAAGCTCTATCAAACATGGAGGTGCTACCAGACACTCCTCCTGAAACAATGATAGCTCTGCTTACGCCAACCCATGCAAAGCATGTTGTAGTCTTCACTGAAAAGGATCTGCCGCCAGAAGGGGCTCGTCACAACAAGCCATTGCACATCACCTTGAAATGCATGGGAAAATGGGTCCCAATTGTGTTATTGGATAATGGGTCTGCCTTGAACGTTTGTCCCCTGCGTACAACTTATTATTTAGGTTTCAAGAATAAGGATTTCCAGCCGTCTAATATTGGAGTGCGTGCCTACGACAATACTCGACGAGATGTGGTTGGGACAATTCAGATGGAAACAATAATCGAAGATTTCGAGACTAATGTTGAGTTTCATGTGCTCGACATTCCCTCATCATTCAACCTATTGCTAGGAAGGCCATGGCTCCACCGATCAGACATCATGGCTGTACCTTCCTCTCTACATCAGAAAGTCCAACTCGGACTGGCCACAGGAACCTTAACCATCTATGGGGATTCTGGAATCCGCCCGCATATCCCTGACAATGCTCCCCTACTGGAGATTGCTCACGGAGAGGAAGACGTCACTCTTGGAGGGTTTTCCTTTGATACTTCTGACGGCATACTTACTATCAAGATGGACGAGGATTTCTCGATAAGATCAACGGCCCTGGACATGATGCTGAAAATGGATTATTTGCCCGGCTTAGGGCTTGGTCGCAACAATCAAGGGGTAACAGAGTTCCCTAAGTTTCTAACAATCAATCACCATTTCGGTCTTGGTTATGAATTAACAGGCAACAAATCTGGTCATGGTAAGAAAGTATAAGCTTGTGCCGAGAAAGGGCCTATCCAATTCATAAAAGCTCCAGAAGCTATTTATCAGGAGGACCCGGAGCCATTCTGGGACATGGAAACAAGAACCAAGTTGCCAGGATTTGAAATCTTTGCTGACAACACCTGGGATAGTGATGATGAGATAGAAGGATGGAAAGAGCCGGCTAAGATGCTCCATGTTGACTGGATTGAGGATCTTGACTCAGGGAATCTTTTATCACTGTTTGGGGAAGAGAGTCCACTAGGTATGAGAAAGGACGGGCCTGCTGCGACGCTCGTTGATTTAAAGCCTGTCCAGGATGTGGAGCTAATGATGCTGGGTCAGGAAGCTCTGGAGGATGTTACCGCACTCATTATTGATGCCTTTGGAACTTGTAATAATTGCACATTTGTACCTAAGATCATTTACATTGGCACTAATTCTGAGTTTGAGTCTGAGTCTAGCACTGAATCTGAGTCCAGCATTGCGTCAGAACATGAGTCTGTCATCATTCCGCGTCATCAGTTCTCTTTTGAGTTTGAGTCCACACTCATGTATCATGCCCCTAGGGCCCCTTTCTTGGCAATAAATGAAATCAACTTTGCTTACCTTGCTGTATCTGAAATAAATTGTGTTGACCCTGACGATGAAGGGATTGAGTTTGAGGAAGAAATTCTAGAAGAACTCCGATCCCTAATCAAAAGGGAAAACGGAAGGCATGCTCAGCCTATAAAAGAAGAAATAATTTCGATAAACTTGAAAGATGAGAATAATCCGCGCATGGTTCAAATCGACTCTGGATTGTCTCTAGAAGAATTTAAGGCCCACTCGGATCTCCTGAAAGAATTCGAGGATGTTTTCTCATGGTCACACGTAGATATGTCCGGTATCGATCCTAAGATAGTGGAGCATCGAATCCCATTATACCCCGATGCAAAGCCTGTCAAACAAAAGCTGAGAAAGATGAGGCCAGATTGGGTGTTGGAAATCAAGAAAGAAATTCAGCGGCAGATAGATGCAAGTTTTCTTATGGTAACGGAATACCCCCAGTGGGTTGCAAATATTGTTCCCGTCCCTAAAAAGAACGGGAAGATTAGAGTCTGCGTGGATTTCAGAGATTTAAACAAGGCCAGTCCAAAAGATGACTTTCCTTTGCCGCACATTAATGTTTTGGTGGATAACACCGTGGGGCACGCGCTACTTTCCTTCATGGATGGGTTTTCAGGTTATGATCAGATTCTCATGGCTCCAGAAGATCGTGAGAAAACCACCTACACCACAAAATGGGGCACTTACTGTTACAGGGTCATGCCGTTTGGTTTGAAAAATGCGGGATCTACTTATCAAAGAGCAGCCACAACCTTGTTACACGACATGATTCATAAGGAAGTAGAGGTATACGTGGATGACATGATCATCAAAGCCAAGGAAAGGGAAGAGCATCTACCTAACCTCCGGAAGTTCTTTGAAAGGATCCGCAAGTATAGGCTATGTCTCAATCCCGAGAAGTGTACATTCAGAGTCACCGCTGGAAAAATGCTCGAGTTCATGATCACCACACGAGGAATTGAGGTAGACCCATAAAAAATCAAAGCCATTCTAGAAATGGACCCACCACGAACGGAGAAGGAAATACGAAGATTCCTGGGAAAGATTCAATTTATCAACAGATTCATCGCTTAGTTGACCTCAACTTGCGAGCCGATCTTTCGTTTGTTAAAGAAGGGTGTACCATTCAAATGGGATGATAAGTGCCGAAAAGCCTTCGACGCCATCAAGAAGTACCTTCAGAACCCTCCAGTGTTGATGCCACCCATTCTGGGGCAACCTCTCATTCTATACTTGTTTGTCACTTCATCAGCCATGGGATGTGTGCTGGCACAAGAAGGAGAAGGGGGAAGCGAGAAGGCTGTGTACTACATCAGCAAGAAAATGATGGGATGTGAGGAGCGCTGCACTTCATTAGAGAAGGTTTGTTGGGCACTGGTTTGGGCTTCCAAAAAGCTTAGACACTACATGCTACCTTATTCTGTAAAATTGATTTCCCGAATGGATCCTCTTAAATATTTGTTCGAGAAACCGGCACCGACGGGCAAGCTGGCACGATGGTTACTCATGTTGGCCGAATTCGACATTAAGTATGTTACCTGGAAGTCGGTGAAAGGAAGAGCTGTGGCAGAATTTCTACCAAACCGCTCCGTGGAAGGTTCTGAGGATGTAGAATTCGAGTTCCCGAATGAAAATGTAATGAAAATAGCCAACGATGTTTGGATGTTGTATTTTGATGGAGCCGCTAATCAGAAGGGGTTTGGAATCGGAGTACTGCTAATCTCGCAGGAAGGGTCACATATTCCACTTGCATTCAAGCTAAACTTTGAAGTCACTAATAATCAAGCAGAATGCGAGGCATGCATCGTCGGGATGGAAGCTGCCCTAGAAATTGGGATCAAAAGACTGGAAGTAGTTGGTGATTCTAACTTGGTTGTGTCTCAAGCCAACGGGGATTGGAAGGTAAAAGAAGACAAGCTCAAACCTTATCAAAAAGACCTCGAGGATCTGATTCCACAATTTCAAATGGTCACGTTCACTCATGTGCCGAGGTTGAAGAATCGGTTTGCAGATGCTCTAGCTACTCTAGCCTCGATGGTGGAGATACCAGATAGAGTTAAGCTAAGGCCAATCACTATTGAGCAAAGGGACAAGCCCGTCTTTGAGTATGTCATGGTGCTTGATGAACCAGATGACGGTTTGCCATGGTATCATGATATTTGGAACTTTATCGAGAAAGGTGAATATCCGATAGAAACGGATAAGAAGGATCAAATCGCTCTTCGGAGGATGGCCTCCCAGTACATCATCTGTGGAGGGAAGTTGTATCGACGATCGCATTACGGAATGCATAAACTATGTGTGCACAGTGCAGAAGCCACCACGATTATGGAAGAAATCCACAAAGGTGTCTGTGGTCCTCCTATGAATGGTATGATGCATGCTAAGAAAATTCTTCGACAAGGATACTACTAGTCCACCATGGAAACCGAGTGTGTTGAATACGTGCGACGATGTCATAAATGCCAAATTCACGCCAATCTCATGCGTGTACCACCATCCGAGCTGCATTCCATGACCTCGCCTTGGCGTTTCTCCACCTGGGGGATCGATGTTATCGGCAAAATTACACCGGTTGCATCAAACGGGAACAGATTTATCTTGGTTGCTATCGACTATTTTACAAAATGGGTTGAGGCTACCTCATATACTACTCTCACAGCAGTCCAAGTCGCTCACTTCATCAAACAGAACATCATTTACCGGTACGGTGTCCCTCAAGCTTTTGTATCAGACAACGGGTTTCATTTCAAGGGAAGAGCAGCAGAACTGCTTGAAGAGTTTGGAATTCAAATCCATAAATCAACTATCTACCGGCCACAGACGAATGGAGCTGTTGAAGTAGCAAACAAAACTCTCAAGATGATACTTGAGAGAACCACTCAATCAGCAAGAAACTGGCACGAACAATTGCCATTAGCCTTGTGGGGATATCGGACATCCATCCGTACTCCGATGGGGCAACACCATACTCTTTGGTTTATGGCATGGAGGCCGTCCTCCCAATCGAGCTTGAGGTACCATCTCTGAGGGTCATGATCGAATCAGAGATCAATGAAGCGGAATGGCAAAACGCAAGGTTTGAAGAGCTTATGTTGTTTGACGAAGGCGGCTTAAGGCTTTGTATCACGTTTAGGGATATCAGCGTCGAATTGCACGGGCGTTCAATAAAAAGGTCAAATCCAGGAACTTACAAGAAGGGGACATGGTTTTAAAGGAGATTGGAGCTCCGGTTTTTGATCCTCGAGGGAAATTCCAACCAAAATGGGCAGGGCCATATATCATCAAGAAAGTTCTTTCCGGAGGCGCAACTCAGCTTATCGACCTTGACGGTAATGAATTCACAACTTTGGTCAACATTGACCAGCTCAAGAGATACTATCCATGAGAGAAGCTCGCTGGGCTGAAAACCGCAAGGGCGGACAGTACCATGCAAAATTTAGAGCAAGCCTGCTAGGTGGAAAACCCACATTGGGCAGTCTAGGCAAAAGTTAAGACAAAAACATTCAAATGAGCTCGCTAGATCGAAAACCCGAAAGGGCGGTACTAGGCAAAACTAAGAGCGTAAAAGGAGAGTGTTAACACACGAGTGAACCCTAGCCAAATTTGTTCGCCTGAACTACGTCATGACCTGATTCCTTTTAAGGATACGTAGGCATGCTCACCTTGAGGACCGGTCACAACTTTTCAAAAATCTCTTGAGTTGGTCCAAAGCCATCATTTCCATGCACAATCATTGAGAATCAAAGCGGAAAAACTCTCATAATTCAGTTTATTAACTTTTTCGATTACGAGGCCGAGCATGAAACTTTCAAAAAACAAAATAACACAAGCGTTGGCTCCTACGGGTCCACAATTTATTTTGGGTACATTAAGATTGAGTCAAAGTCAGTTTTGGTGCCCATTCTCTCTTTCTTCAATGTCTCTCAGCAGCCATTTTATGTATCGTCGTGTGAGTAGAACAGTGGGATAGTCATCTCTTGGAATGGTCACTCGCTCCCTCCAAGTGTTTTGATAAGCTCGAACAGTTGCATGATTGAAGTTTGGTGTGATGAAGTTTTCGGGGTTAGCTGACGGAACTACCTGACGGACACCGAGTTGACGGAGAATGCCATAGGGAATGTAAAAGGTCCAGCCAGTCAAACCAACCAGAACCATTCGCTGGCGTCCCATATTGCTCAAAGCCATGGTCGGACGGTCAAGCCAAGACAAACACCAAGAAATCATCTCCTCAGTAAGCCGGGAAAACACCTGAACCCAACCTTGGACATTCCCATAAAACTCTTGAAAGTCCCTTTGAACAAAGCCCTGTGTTTCGTGAATGCTATTTCTCGGCACTGCTTCCACGAGATTCACCTTGTCACAAATCCAAGTCTGTAAGAGAAAGAAAACAAGTCAGCAACTGTAGAAAACCTAAACCCGAGTGTTGAGGTAAAATGAGAACGAGAGATAAACTGAAAAAGGAGAGCTGAGTGAGAAGCCTACCTGTAGAAGCAAAGCACTTCCTTCAAAAACTTTTGTCTGACCGGCACGAACTCTATCTAATCCAATCAAAGTCTCAGCAAGAACCATGGGAGCCACGTCCTTGCGTTCTTCAATTTGCATGGCCACCCCAACAAGTGCAGAGTTGGCCAAACCGTCTGTTCGAACAAACAAGAAAGCTGCAAGAATGCTAAGGCACAGCGCAAAACCCTCGGGACGAAACCGGCTGATAAGACGTGGGATGTTTATCACACCTCCATCCATCATAGATCGTGCAGCATTGTTACTTAAACCAAGTTTTTGAGACAAGATTCCAGCATAACTCATCCCGTAGACAGGAACCATGGGAATTTCCAAGTCAAAACCACCAAGGTACGCATGAAATTCTTCCACCGTCGGGCATAATTCATGAAAACTGAAGCGAAACACGTGCACTTTGGGATCCCAGAATTGAACGACCGCATGCAACAATTCCAGACGTATGGTTACGTCTCGAACATAGCGCAATGAATGAAGCCTGTGGTTCCGAAAATTTAACCAACCCATGCCGTCGAGCTCTTTGAGCCATGGTCGAATTAAGGCTGAAATGCTAATTGCCATGGGAGAAGTATGGAAGCAAAGAAGTGTTGGATTTTGGTACTGTAAAAGAAACTTAAAGTTGTACGTACAAGGAACATGCAATAAGGGCCAGCTTTGTAAAGAGGAAGGATTGCCTCGGGATGCGTGCCATCATTGGATGATGTGAGGATTACATGAGATGGGCAAAATAGGCCTTCCCTAGGTCTATCAAGGCTGTAGGATACTCAGGTGCAAGCAAGAAGCCAAGCAGAGACCCAAAAGTCAGAAGCCAGAGCTAAAACTGTGATAGTTGCATACATGAACCGTATGGTTCATTTACACAAGCCGTGCGGCTTGTATGGGGAAGCCGTACGGTCTCCTTTGGGGTTTTCAAGAACAAATTCCAGATTAGCACCGCCCGGACCATTTCGGGCATATTTTTGGCACTTTTCTTGCTCATTCAAGTCATAATGGATGTTTTAAGGTTATTGGAATAATCATTTGAAAATTTTTGTCAAATTTGGGTAGTCGGATACTCCGAAATCTCAGATACGGCAAAACCGGCAAACGGAACATCCGTCGTTTCTGTTTCTGGGGCACCAATGGCTCCCATGAGTCACAATACACATTTACAACATCAAAGCAAGGTCATTTGGAGAATTTGACAGAAAGTTTGAAATTCGGACATCCCGAGGCATGAAATTTGTGAAAACCGGGCGTATCGGTGAGTCGAAACCCGTTTGAGTTACATTTTCCTTGTTTCATTGGTTCAAGCAAGTTACGGGATGTGTTTATGACTTGCTGAAGGTGTCATTTGGTGGGTTTGACAAAAATTTGAAGTTTTAGCATCCCGAGGCATGAAATTTGCGAAAACGGGGCGTATCGGCGAGTCGAAACCCGTTCGAGTTATATTTTCCTTATTTCATCAGTTCAAACAAGTTACGGGACATGTTTATGACCTGTTGGAGGTATCGTTTGGTGGATTTAGCAAAAAATTTGAAATTCGGACATCCCGAGGCATGAAATTTGCAAAAACGGGGCGTATCGCCGAGCCGAAATCTGTTCAAGTGACATTTTCTATGTTTCGTTGGTTCAAGCAAGTTGCGAGGTGTATTTATGACTTGTTGGAAGTTTCATTTGGCATTTATCATGCGAATTGCAAGTTTGAGCACATTGGGCCCTATATCGCTCAGTTTTCCGTTTTGCATGTCAAATTCAAGTTGGTTGAGTCAGTTTGTTTTCTCATCAATCACTCACCAAATTTAAACCAAATCAATCCACAGGTATGCATCTTTGTTGCCCTAGAGGCATTTGTCAGGTTTTGTCAGTTTCAATCTATTAAGAGTCAGTTTGTATTCTCATCAATCATGCATTCTCATTTGCCCCAGAGGCATTTGCCATGTTTTGTTAGTTTCAGTCACCCTCACAATATTCGTGCATTGAATTCAGGGTTTAAACTCAGAAAGTGCCAATATAAAAGTAAGTACAAAGTGACATATGCATCATGAAAAGTAAAAGTGCATCCATCCCGGGCAAACAAGCCCAACATCTATAGCTAACATGACACACAGGCCGCATCCATGAGTAAAAACCAAAAGATGGGAAGGGCAAACAGGCGCCCGAACCAAAAATCGAGCACGCAAGCTCGTCCTAAATAAAAGCTATCTCCTAAATATAAACTGTCAGGTACTGCTACTCATCGGAAGAACTCGGGTGGTCACTCTCAGTATGATCCTCATCATGGTCACTGCTGCCCTCTGAATCCCCTAGTCACAAGCGCCAACTCCTGGGGCCCTCCACCGAAGAGCGACTACTCCACAAAACCCTGCCAGGAAATGGGGCTGAAGGCTGAGTGTGCGCTAGACCACCACCAACATTCTTCATCAGAGGCCTGGTACCGCGCTGGGGAGAAGGGAACACATCCTGCATAAGGAGAAAATTCATTAACAAACAGTTCAAGCATTCAAGTCTCAAAAGCCACAACACAAAGCATACCTGGTCTGCCTCGCTGCCAGCTGAACGACACCGCCTTGGCCTACGGTGATGCGCAGATTGGTCTGTCTCACTGCCTGTGGATCGGTCACGTCGCGGCCTACAGCGACTCCCAGATCCGCCACCAGCACCGCGACTACCACTGGGCTCATGGCTACCAACTCCAGCTCTGCCACCCCTGCGCTCACCTTCGCGCTCGCCTCTGGCTCCGCCTCCTGAGCCACGCCCACCTCTACGGGCACCTCCACCTCTGCGTCCACCGCCAGCTCTGTCATCTCCGCCATCGCCACCGTCGCCATCACCAGCTTGTGGCACAATATCAGGCTCTGCTCTAGGTCGCACCTCCGGTATATTGCCTATCATGAGGCGACGGACCAAGGCCTCTAAGTCACGTACCAGCTCAACCTGGGACGTGACCCACTCAACAGGAAACTGCAAGAAAGAAATAAAAGGCATTAACAGGTAACAAAACAAGAAATTCAAATTTGAAATGAAAACTAACTATTGCTATTCTATCTTTTTCAGGTTACCTCTCTCGCTGTCAACACCACTGGGTCAGTCACTCGGGGGACGTCTATCACTCCCATAACTCCACCAGCCGTCATCACCTCTATCTCTCTCCTCGCCACAGGTAAAGCAGCATCCTCCACCGGAACAGGCCCAGCCAACCGAGCCTCCATGCGCAAGTCATAAGCAAGTGTGGTCGTCACATACTGATCATAGGCCACGGAAGGGTGAAAAGTCCAGGATGTGTCCAGCACTGTGTACGTCTTTATCTCAGCCAAAGTATACTCATGCGTGTGCAAAATACGTGGCGAAAATGAAGCTGGTACTCTGAAATAGCCCAACCCCCAGGACTTGCATGCCACTTGGTCTCCTAAGTACCACTGCCAGCCATAAGGGGAGTCCAACAGTATACGTCCCCGTGTCACGACCCAGCTCCTAGCCAAGAAGGGATGCTCCAGCCTGTCCCACACATCCCAGTGCACCTGCAAGCAACTTTGGATTATTCTTGGAGAACCAACAGTGGAATAAAATCTCAGAGAGTTTGTGATATTATACCTGTAGAGGGGAAAAATCCGGGCATTCATCTTCCACGCTCTATGAGATCAACAATATGTACCCATCGCCGGATCCCTAGCACTGCAAAACAATAAACGGTGAGAAGCACCCACGCCTCTCGTCGGCGGTGGGCCCTCCGATGCTTAAGTTAGTATCACGTACTAAGAGGGAACCCTAATTCACACAAAGCATGTAAATAACGAATTACCACGTACCTTTTATCATAGGTTGAATGTCTTATTTATAGACTCTAGTCATTATACTCCTCTAGGCCTCTCGTGCCAAAGATTTCCTTATTGCATTGGGAGACCTTTCCAATTAGGATTCGTCCCTAATTGGTTAGCAGAGTTTCCTTATACAAGACCTTGCATCGTCTTAGGACTTAATTCCATATTGGACTCTTCGTGCCATTATGGAATCTCCATCCCGATCCCTTTAAACTCGGGATTCGTCCTTTATTACGTAAAGGATCTCTCTAGAACCTTCCAGATAGCCATGCCGAGCTATCCTCTGGGGCGGTCTAACTGCCCGAGCTACAAACTGTGCGGCAAAGCCTTCATTTACTGGCACATGAGGGTGCCGAGCTACCAGTAGCTCGGCACTTATTACAACTACATCCTTTCGTGATGTTACAGTTCGGCCCAGCTATACACATGGCCCTATTAGCTCGGCATTGCCTTAGGGACCCTTCCCGTGGTACCGCCGAAATACTATACCCTCACGTGGTATTAACGTCGTGCACGTGACGTTGTATTGCTCGGGAAAATACCCCTCACAATACCGTCTCGCCCATAGACCGGTCAAAGAAGAGGCGACAGAACCTCAAATCCCTATTCGCTGCCTGCTTTCCAAGAGACCCTTTTCCCCACTTCATCGCACGTGGAAGCACACGGTCTACATCATAAAAGTTCTCCGGGCCTGATACTCTGAATACCTCATAAGCCCATATCTGCATTTTTAAAAGAAATTCATCAGTAACAGGAGCAGAAATGATAAAACACAGTGCAAAGTGTATGAAACAAGAATGTGTGATGTTTTTACCTCTAAGATCCTCCAATAACCAGCAATGGTGTTTGCCGCATCACGAACCACTGAACCCAAGAAACAGTAAAGTGTGCACAGAGCAGAGCCACCCCAGTCAAACCGCCCAGCCATCTCCAACTCTCCTAAAGCAGGCAACCAACCCAAATGAACCGTATGCTAACGGTTCGGAAACAGAGATTGTCCGAACATGTATAACAAGTAGGCTCTGGCCATCTGACGTGCCTCTAAGTCGGTCTCGGCACATGGTCCCAAAGGGATGGCAAGTGGTCGCACCTCACCATCGGCCCGTCTCCCATCTCTCTCCCCAAGTAGTGCCGGATCGCTGCTCTGTCCAAGTACAAACCCGAGTCAAAAGGGATCGGATCTCCTCCAACTCTCAAACCCATGGTTGCTGCAAAGTCTAGTGGAGTGATCGTCATCTCCCCAAACCTAAAGTGAAAACTATTGGTGGTGTCCCACCAACGCTCTACCAAAGCTCTCACCAACTGCTAGTTCCCTTGAGTCTCCATCAAGGTCCTAATAAACGGAGTAAAGCCCGAGACATCCACAAACCACCTCACTCTCTCCGGTAACAAGCCATATTGCTCCAAGCAGTCTGAAGAGCCACCATATGCGAAAAGTCCCTTGTTCATCTATTTCAAGCACAAGCACACTCAATCAGTACAAGCAAAACAACGATTGTGTTGAACAGAAAGCAAAAATCAGAGGAAACAAGTTCAAGGAAAAGTGCATACCAAAGTCCTATTCGATATGTGTGTCGCTGGGTCCCGAAGAACCTGGTCCTTAGGGTAAAAAGGTAACTGCGGCTCGTACGTCTCACACCCCAGCGGTATGATAAAGTGAAGCCGAAACACGTAAGTCTCAGGGGTGAAAGGTGGCCAGGCCCTCAGAGCCTGTCGAACCTCCTCAACAATGGTCACCCGGACCGCCTCCTCCGCCTGTCTCTCCTCTCTCTCGGCGTCCTGGACAATCGCCGGTGGGGTCTGACCAACCAAGACACTCTCCAGCTCAGGAAAGTCCTGCACACTCCTAGCTAAGGACTCGTCAGTGGCAGCCTCTAAAGTATCTCCTAAGGTAGCTCTCAAGGCCTGTGATGAGTCAGCCAGTGGGTGAAACAACACGGGGTTTGCAACCCCTGCACCTCTCCCTGCTCCCTCTACTCTCTCCGCACCCAGTGCGTGCAACAAGCTGCTAAAACCACGAGAGAGGGGTACATCAGGAACTACCCTCTCAACACATGCCTCCTTAGTATGGGTGCTCTCTCTCTGTTGCAACTCACCACTACCTCTCTCCTCACCACCACTATCATCCGTCGCACCTAAATCCTCCATCTCTATATCCCTGGGCTCAGTAACAATCTCTGGAACACTAGTCGGAGGCAAATCTCCACCAACTGGTGTATCCCATCCCAAAACCGCACTCATGACCTCCTGAGGGACCTCGACCTCACCAACTACAGCACCATCAACGACTCTTTGATCAACTAAACAGTCCACACCACCCACCGTCACCTCAACTTCAGATATGGAACCATTCAAGTCTAAATCCATGGGTATTGAAATGCTTTGAGTAATCATGGTACTTACCCGGACGTCGGCAAGGCTCTGATCACCACCAATGTCGCCATGCAACTCAACCCTGTCAACCATCATGCTCTCCGGGTCATGAACAGCACCACCACTGCCCTTCAAGGGCACATCAGCAACGAGATCCTCATGGGTTTGAACCAAATCATCCCTGGGTGCCTCCACTGGCGCAGTACCATCACCGTCGGCCGTACGATGCTCGTCCCCAGCCGTACGGTGCTCACCCCTAGCCGTACGGTCTCCTCCACCACTCTCCTCAGCCTCACCACCGATCGGTGTAGAACCGTGTTCAAAAGCCGTAGAGATAATCGTGGTTGAATGACCCTCACTGGGAATGGTCAAAACCGAGTCACCCACGGTCGGATCCACCGCCGTTTGGCTCTCCCCCGCCGTAGTTCGACTCTCCCCTCTCGCCGGCGACGGTGCGCGACTGCTAGACGAAGTAGAAACACCACCATGGTCGTTGGAAGCAGCTCCTCGATCACCAGAAGAGGTTCTCGGTTCACTAGAACTAGCCATGGCCGAAAACGCTGGAGTTCGGGTTCGGATCTTGAGATTTTTGGGAGAAAATCGACTTAAAGAGAAAGGGAATGATTGGATTGGCCTCTCTACAGAAATAATGGACTGAAAGTTCAAATAAAGAGCGTAAAAATCGGAGTGTAAGGCAGTTCCAGAAAACAAAAATCGATTTTTGAAAACCCAAAAGCCGTGTGGCTTGCGTTCTATACCATGCGGCTCCAACGGGTGAACCATGCGGTTCACCCCCTTCAACAGTTTTTTATTTTCATCACACTTACCCCCCTTTTTTGTTCACGCTTTCAAAAGTGGCCCCAGTACGTCTTAATCTCAAACTTTTTTGAAGTTTCCCGCGTCTAAAATGGCATTCATAAATTTTTCAATGTAATTACACATATATACATTTATATTTCTTTGGCCAATCAAATTTCTAAAATTCATTATAAGTCTTCGATGACACCAGTTTAATTTTCACAAATCATTTTTAAAGTCCGTCATGGCATCAATTGTTTTTCAGAAATCATTTTAAAGTCCGTCATGGCACCAGTTATTTTCCAGAAAATATTCAAAGTCCGTAAGGCACTATTCGAAATTTCTAAAATTCATTATAAGTCCTCGATGGCACCAGTTTAATTTTCACAAATCATTTTAAAGTCCGTCAGACACCGTTTAAAATTTCATAAAATCATTTTCAAGTCCTCGATGGCACCAGTTAATTTCAAAAAATATTTAAAGTCCGTCAGGCACTGTTTGAAATCTTTTAAAGTCCGTCATGGCACCAGTTATTTTCCAGAAAATATTAAAAGTCTGTAAGGCACTGTTCAAAATTTCTAAAATTCATTATAAGTCCTCGACGGCACCAGTTTAATTTTCACAAATCATTTTAAAGTCCGTCAAGCACCGTTTAAAATTTCATAAAATCATTTTCAAGTCCTCGATGGCACCAGTTATTTTCAAAAAATATTTAAAATCCGTCAGGCACCGTTTGAAATCTTTTAAAGTCCGTCATGGCACCAGTTATTCTACAGAAAATATTTAAAACCCGTCAGGCACTATTCAATATTTTCTAAAAATCATTTTAAGCCTTCGACGGCACCGAATAAATTTTCAGAAATCTTTTCAAAGACCTCAATGGCACCAATTATTTCCAAAAAATATTTTAAAGGCCGTAAGGCATTGTTCAAGATTTTCCCAAAATCACTTTTAAGCCCTCGACGTTACCAAATAAATTTTCAGAAATCTTTTCAAAGACCTCAATGGCACCAATTATTTCCAAAAAATATTTTAAAGTCCGTGAGGCACTGTTCAAAATTTCTAAAAATCATTTTAAACCCTCAACGGCACCAGACTAATTTTCATAAAATCTTTTTAAAGCCCGTCAAGGCACCAATTATTTTCTAAGTAAGTCAGGCACTGTTCAGATTTTCATAAATCATTCTAAAAAGCCCGTCATGGCATCAATTAGATATATATATTTAAAAGTCCGTCACGGCATTGGTTATTGCTCAGAAATCATTTGGAGCCTTCAAAAGGCAATTCAAGTTTTTCAAAATCCCTCTGCGGTATTTATTAAATTTTCTGACATTTTCTAGCCCCAAACTACGATCGATCTGATGCCTACAAACAGGGTACGTAGGAAGCTCTTTGCTCGACCATGATTTTGAATTATTTGTTTTTTTTCCGCGCCGGGACATTCAAAATTGGGACGTCTATATCTTTGACGTGACTTGCATCTCAGAATGATGACCAAGTCTCGCCAAAGAGGGGCAACTGTAGACACCCCAATTTTGATACCCGTGCATCCCCGATGACGAAGGAACGATCAAACTACTTTAGAGCACGTCCAGAAAGGTGGGAACCCAACCACAACAGACCGTGCGGCTCCTGAATCGAGCCGTGCGGCTATCATTTTCTTTCGCAAGCCGTACGGCTCCCCTTACGAGCCGTACGGTGGGTATCGTTATCCTCTGCAAAAAACCCTGGCAAATCAGGCGTTCAAGAATCTCATCATCGCCCGCAGGAGAATATCATCATTTTTATTCTCTTGCTCCGGCTATAAATATAGGCATCCTCCTCATCTCAAAGGACACACAGAAGATCATACCCAGAGAGAATTTCTGCTCAGTTTTCCGACAAAATTCTCGTTCGAAACTACCAATAAACTCCCCAAACCTTTGCACTTCCAATTCTCCTAAATCCAAACCTTTGTTTCGCCCCAAATCATTTCAAAGTCTTTCGTCTCCCGAAACGTCTCAAATTCCAGTTTCCGTTCGAATTCCAGAGGTATAATTTCATTCTCAAACCTTGGCTCTTAACCACGGCATTCCGAGGGGTCTTCCTGGGTTGATAACGATTCTGATAATCGCTTATCGGCCCGGTTAGGTACTGTTTTCACCAAAAATCGATTTTCCAGACCCGTATCGGGTGTTTCTTTTGATAAACGCACGGTACGACCCGCATCGGAAATAAATTTTACTCCAACAACCCATTTTCAAACAAAAACAGTTCATTTGGGGTTGATTTGAAAGAGGAAAACCAAACCTTGAACAAGTTTTGGACTCATTGGTCCTGAAACAAAATTTTCAAAAATGTAGTTGTACGCAAGCCGTACGGCTTGCAGTATGAACCGTACAGCCTCAGTGGAGGAGCCGTACGGCTCCTGTTCGAAATAAAATTTCTTTCTCTATTTCTCCTCTGTTAGCCCCTGTTTTCTTTTCTTTCTGTTCGTTTAAAATTTTCTGTCTTATTACGGTTTGCCCCTCTATTTTCCGTTATTACTATTTGGTCTTTTGCATTTAATTTTATTTCCGTTATGGTTTTGTTATTTTATTTGTATATTTGTTTAAAGTTTCCTTAACAAAATATTTTCTACAAAAATCCCACAAATTATTTAGTAAAGACCGGGAATTTCTCGGGCGAGCGGGGTGCATTTTTTAATAAAACCTTCCCCGCGCGTAATCTGGCTTCTGAATCCAAAAGAATCTTTTCGCGGACCAAATCTATTCCAAAACGGCATGAGAGTCAACAATTATTATTTTAAATGGTTTCTCGGGTACCAAACATTTTTCAATTCTAAACCCCGGGTGGCGACTCGCATTTTTGTTTTTATGATTTTCAAATCAAACTTCAAAAGAGCCGCGTGGCAGCGTCCACACCTGTGAGAATAAAAATAAGCAAACGTGCGAGAATAGAAACATACATACGTACCAAAAGCCAGGTAAGACAAGCAACCAAAAGTTGTCGCAAATGGACACTAGGAACCGATATTGTCACAAATGGACACTTCAAAAAAATATACTGAAAACGGAGAAGGAAAACCAAAACACGAGGGGTGGAGGCTTGTGGTCGCCAAGGGGAAATTAAACAAGAGGGATGGAGGTTTTACCATAAAAAGAAGACAGTAATATTTTGGTGAGCACATTTGGCAACCATGTTTTGTGTATGATGTGATGCATCGCTATTGTATTGCCCCATTTGAAATTGTTGTGCGAGACATTCGACAAATGCAATACTTACCCATCACATTGTACTCAGACCATAGTTCCCAAATCTAGTCACCATGGCATTACTTAAAATAAAAATGAAAACGAGATGAGAACATCTAATAAAGGATACGAGAAACCCTGATAGAGACAAACAACGTGCAAGGAGAGAACAGGAAGGTGCGAATAGGGAAATCACAAAGGAAAGAGGGCTACAGATCAAAGAGGGACATTAAGGCCCCATTCTAGTGCCATGGACTTAAAGATTTTTTATTTTTGTCTTTATTCAAAATCTTTTTGAATTTTTTAGTTTTGCGTCAAACTTTTGGTCATTAAAGACGAACCTGTAATCACCAAAAGTTTGGCGCAAAATTAAAAAAACACAAAAGAATTTGGATAAAGACAAAACTAATAAATTCTTAAGTCAATGGCAATGGAACGCACTATTGATTTATTTGCAATCAAGAAGAATTACTATACAACCATACAAGGTAAGAAGTGTGAAACAAATCAAAGGAGAAACTACCGCATACACATTTGTGTACCACTGACGCAGCGTAACTTGATCAGGCTTCACCAACAGTCCGCCCTGCTGCTGCTCTCCACTCTTCGTATGCCCACTTCGAATCATGTATATCTCCTTGCCTAACATTTCCTACTCTATTAAGCTCTCTTCGTAGTGGTACTTGGCCCGCAGGAGTCTTTTCACGACCCTCGTAATTGCGAGCCAAAAGATGGCTGAAATCAATAGTATTTGACAGAAGAGAACCAGGGCCGGCCCAGGCCCAAGGCCCACAAGGCCTGGGCCTAGGGCACCCCAAAAATGGGTACTGTTTGGGGCACCCCAACATTTTATAGAAATGGACTTGAGTAGAACGCTTTTTTGATCCAAATAACGAAAATAATCCATTATAAGTTACAAAAGAGCCCAACCATTGTAGCCCAATATTAAAAAAAGGCCCAAAATGGAAAATAAAAGAAGGCCCATTTGGTTTGAAGTACAGATTTACCAGAAGAGGCCGTTAATAATTAAGTCCCTCCTTCATTTCTTTTTATATCCCTTCTCTTAACCTTTCTCCTTCTGTTTCCGATGTGGGACAAAGATAAGGCAGACCCTTTGACCAGATCGACCTTCCTTCTTGTTCCTACTCCTTAGTATTTGGCTACTCCAGATCTTAATGCTACTGACAAGAGCCACCTACACCAACTCTTTCAATGTGCATTTTGCTTTTCTTTGTCTTGTTGTTGTCCTCCTCTCTTTTTGGTTAAAATGAGTCTAGATAACAGGACTGTCTGATACAAATATTTATTGTTATATCTATTTCATCTCCACCTGGGTTCACTATGAGGGATTGTAATTTTGGTTTTTGAGGATGGAAATGGTCATACACTTTCTTTAATTAACCCCAGTTGCTTGTATAGACGCCCTCAAACAAGGATGGAGTTTTTTTTTTTTTTTTTTCATGTAAAAATTGTTAAGTTTAAAGGGCACAAAATTTAGAACTTGTTGGGCACTCAAAAGTGTTGGGCAGACCCTGAAGAGAACCCACTGAATCCGCTGTGAGACAGAAGAGGAGGACCAGGTCGTCGAAGAAAACATGATTGCGACGATTAAAATGTATGATGCCACGATCTGTCCGGCTTTTGTTTCAGTATATTGGATCAATTTCTCTTGTTTGTCGATCCTTGATTGGTTTTCTTCGTAATATTTGCCCTTCTGTTCTTCCATCTCAGATAAATCTCCCTTACAAAAGTAGAAGCTGTGAATTCAGAAGCCAAAGGAGCCGTTACAATAAGCTTGCAGTCATATAATAAGAAGCCGTTCTAGTTGACCCTAGGTACATTAATAATGCACACTCTGTTCGATAGAAAAGCAATAAATGTTCTCAAAGTTGGGGAGTCGCGGTATAAAGAAAACGAAACTCTTAACATTTCTGAGAAAATATTTAGGCACCGAGAGAGTAGCATCCGACACTATGTTATAAGGGATGGATTTATTACCTTGAAATAAAATGGATAATCTGTAATTATTGGATTAAAATTAGGGTTATCATGTGGCGTATCCGTCGCGCATCCTAGCCGGTAAAAAAGTGAGGCCCCATGTGGTAACCGTCTAGAACTAAGAAATTTCTCAGAATTATTTTTGTTTATTAGCTACCAGCAATTGAATTCCAAAGAACAATTCTTATAACATCAAAATAAATAAAATAGAATACAACGGACAGAATGGAAATTGCAGAAATAAGGATACAAACGGTAAAACCGAGCCGAGTCCTGTGTGATACCGCAGTATCCTTAAAATGGATTTGCCGCCAAGTGGTGGGTGTTGTAGGATTTGACTGACGTCCGTCTCTCAAGATAAAACGGCCAAATTAACCACAAGCCTACAAAACACCACCATTGACTGCCTTGGCAGATGGACTGCCTTGGGAACAATCTTGAATTTCTAGTGTAGAACTCATACGTGATTGTCTATCATATAAGATACATGAAAGACCATTGAGCTACCAACATAAAATGAGTATTGAAACCGCCGAATTTAATCCAAGAATGAATTTTGCCATCAATCACACATCCGTGCAGCATTAATCCCACGTCTGGAATTGATGAGCCACGGGTGAGACCATCTGGTTGCCCCAAGGGACCCTCCGATTGCCTTGATTTTATTCATCCAAATTTACAACAATCCCTCCCATGAATGAAAGTGGCAGGCATGCTGACTACAAAGCTGACCCAAGGGAGAGACAACAGATAATTCCTACATAGGATAGGTAGCTTTTGGCCTTGAATTGAACCTTCCCTTGTGATAGCCTATTGAGTTTACTGGCTGATGAATCACTTTTGTTTGCCCTCAATCGATGACCTAAAAAACAAAGTTAGAGACATCGGTGTGGTGCCAGCCAACACCCCTCCAATGCCTAAGTCAGTATTGGTGTGGGAGATAAGATAATAGATCTTAGACGTACTTGAAGTGTATGAATTGCCGTACCTTTCACATAAGTGCTTGAGCTTATTTTTAGATGTTATGCATGACCAACGTATGTGTACCAACTTAACCTACATTTGTGGTGGCGGTTGGAGAATATCCCGGAGGATTCTGATAGCTTCGGGAGCGTTCATTTGAATGAGCCACTTATCTTGGAAGAGGATTGGCTATGGGTAAGTTTAATCTTCAAGAGCTATTCCATTTCAAATTATGGTTGATCCTTGAAGATATCCGATTGACTTTGTGGCACATCCCATATTTGTTGGGAATTAGTTATTAAGAATATTGGTGGTCTGGTCTGATCTGTATTGATTCATCTGACCTATCCTCTTCAGGCTATCCTGAACAGCTAAGGCCTGACTAGTTAAATACTAAGCAAATGAGAAATCTTCTTGGTGAACAGAATTACTCCGGGGCCCACTTTATCTGAATGGTGGTATCTGTAGAGTGCGTTTCCTCTCATGGCCAATTTGGACCTATTAGCTACTCCCCAATTTTTGACTGAGCCCAAAGATGAAGAGAAAAAATATTGCATGGGATTTCAAATTGGAGGTTGCCTTTTCGATTCCTGCGTTCTTGTGTCATTCCTAGTCTTAATCCAAAGGAAATGGGACCGATCACACCTTCAAAAATTGAGAATTTTGCATATATTGTACCAGCAATTTGTAAAATAATAGCAAAATTATAATATTTCATTCATTAAAATTAGTAATTGGAACCCCTAAATTAGAATTATGGTCTTCTAAATAATCTAATGAAGAACAATAAAGCGAAAACTTAACATGGACGCACCAAAATTTAAATTTATTTGAGATTTGCAAAATCCAAAGAATGAAAATCTGAGGGTTTGAGAGGAAAAAAGTCCCAAAACAAAATCTAGTGGAATGAATACTCTAAGTGCTTTATCTTATTTTTTAGGAAAACAGAAACTTATATTGATAACGAAACAATTACAATACAATTACAATGGACTCAAAGGTCTAGGAAGTACATAAAAAACAAAACAAAATACATGAAAAAAAAATTGCTTTGGTGTTGGATCCATCGATCTGCTCATGAGGATGGGTGAAGACTCCATTGATATCTAGAGTGGTAATGTTTTGTTTAGCTTTTCGTTGTAATTTTGAGATTAATCATTCGATCACATCAATGAGAGGATCAAAAAATATAAAAATGTGAACAAAAGTAGAAAAAAGTTCACATAAGATGACACTTTAGACAAAAACAGTTGTCTGGCATTTTTTAGTCTTCAGTGAACGTTTTTTTTATTTTTATTTTGATCATAATTTCTTACTTTTAGACTTCTCTTGTCGAGATAGATAATTAATCCCAAAAATATGTCATGAATCTAGCAAAAATTCCAATAAATGAACAAAACACGAAAAAAAAAAAAAATAGAGCCTCAATCTCAAACTTAATTTTTTATGTACGAAAATCAATCTACTCAATCCTTATGAGCTCATTAGCACATGCTCATGCCTGAAGTCACGGTTCAAACAATTCGCACACCGAAATCAATACTGGGCTCTTGCATAATATCTCAACCCCTTGTCCAACGATTCCAACTATACAAAACGGAAAAGAAAAAAAAAAAGGCAAATTTTACACCCCATTTGGTTTGGGCCATGTGTGAATACACCCACGATTAAATTTATTGCACCTATTTTTGTCCATGTTGGAAATAATGCTTACACCGTTAACAGAATGACTAAAAGTCTAATATATCCTCATCTTCTTCTTTTCTTCTTCTTAATCTCCCTTAAATCTAAATGATTCATCACACGTACATAATATTAGATATGAACTGTTCATACTATAGAGCTTGATGAGTATGTTATCCATACCAAAATTCAAGTCAATTGGAAAAAAGAAACCCATGGTCGAATAGAATTTATTATGAAGTAAATTTTAAAATTAAAATCACCTTTCATTTTGACAAGAACTCAATCACCTTTCATTTTAACACCTTTTGCACGCCTCGGATTAAATTTTTGATATGTCAATTTAAATTTTTTAATAGACCTCCGTTGCTATGGACTAGAATGGGTGTGAATGCAACTTCTTAAAAATCAAAGGTGGTGTAGGTGATGTTTACCCAAAAAAACACAATCATATTGATTGACCTGGTTAACTTGAATAAACAAATAATGAACAAAAAATTTACTAATTCCTTAATTTTGCATGCACAAAATCAACCATATAAAACTTCGTAAAATTCAGACTAATGAGAAATCATTTCCTTGGTAACTAAAATCAACAAATAATTTACCAATCCAGTAATAGGTCGTGCCTAAAGCACGATGCCACAAGCACACTTTGAGAACAATTAAAACGAAATACCCTCCCATACTATTGACAATCCCTCAAATTAACACTAGTCCTCCGAAAAGCCATTTTCCGAAATAAGCTAAATAAGTTTCAAATATTGTCCATTTAGTCAACCAATAGAACCACAGCTGTACATTTTGATAAATTCATTTAAAATTTTATTTGTGGACTAATTAAATAACACTACCAATAAACTAAAAAAAATTGGAATATATAATCAAACTGGATTTCCAATTGGAATTTATTTTATTACATTTATAATCAACAATGAACCTATACTCTTATCAAACCTAATCAATGCATACTACTCGGACTCAAATTGCTCGATGTGGCCATGACGGATGGAGTGAGGGCAATCGTCTTTGAAATTAGAGAGGGAGAGATTTGTTTTAGAGAGAAAAAGAATACATTCTAAATTTGATAGAAAAAGGAAAGCCAATGAGATCGTGCGAATCATGTGGAGAGAGAGAGAGAGAGAGAGAGAGAGAGGAGATTGCGTGATTGGTGAGATTGCTTAGCAATGCATGAGTCCTTTTTGATTTGTTAGATAGGGGTCATTAGATGAATTCATATAAAACATGAGTGATCTGGATTTATGCCCAACTGAAATTAACTCAGACCATTAGCTATTGAAATAGAGGGTTGAGATTCCTAGATAACTTTGTAAGATTCAAAAATCTCTCTTCCTTGTTATATAGATGACCTGTCGGCGGTAATTAAGTATAATCTTATAGGGGAGGCATTTTTTGAATCCAATCATTTCCACTCAGTTTATATGACGAAATAGGAGACATGTGGGATTCGGAATCTTGTGTTGGATGCATCAAGCGAGTGGAATCCAATGAGGAGGTATTTATTCGAATCCAATGATTTCTACTCAATCCTTATTAACTTTCTCCCTATTGACTTGCTATGTATAGTAAATATAATTTTCATTTCCAATGAAAGAAAGATTATGATGAGTGCTTTTATAATGGCATGTGATCGGCGCGGGAGGTCCATGGATTGGATGATCATACTCGAGGTCAACTAGTCTTTTGGGTTTCCCATGGAAAAAGAGAACAAGGGTTTTGTAGTGAGGGGCTCATTACAGGGGTGTAATGAGCCCATTCGGTTGTCCATCTCGATAATGAACGCTTGGATTTGAGTCTAAACAATGGATGGCTCGGATCATTTGCAATTTGGATTAAATTCGAGCCGTCGATGCCAAGATGGATGGCTGGATGAGATTCACCACACCCCTATACTGAGTCCTCTCACCACAGGGCCTCTGGATTCTGTAAAAAGATTCTTATGCCATCAATTTTTCCTAGTTTTTATTTTTTTATTTAATAACCGGATGTCGGGGCCAGCTTGAGCTCACTTCGAATAATTCCGGTGCTCTTGAGGTAACAACGGGATATAACCCGAGTGGCTACAAGAGATTGTTGACAAAGGGAATTGAACCTGAGACTTAGGTGGGAGCAAAACCCATAAGTCACATGGCAAGACCACTTTGTCAATCCGTTGGAGTTAACCATTGACATATTTATTTTTCTTTTGTTTTTCAGTTGTAAGAAATTGTTTCCACTGACATATTTTGTGGTCACATACAACATTACTAGCATATGACCTGTGCTATGCACGGGACGGGACGATTCCAAGTACACATGGTCAATAAAAATAATATTAAATAAATTTCTACTTGTTTAAATTTTTGATATTCATATAGCATTCATTAACCTAACGAATAAGACCATGACCATAAAGATCCAAATATTCCTCTCTACCATTCCTCGACAAAATGTGGATCTTAAAAACACATAACATCTAATTACAAAAAAAACTCAAGCGAACTTGACTAAAAACCATCGTCATTTTGTCACTGTCTATATATATTTTTTATACTGATAGAACACGCAAATAAAATATACATTTTATTCCAATTTGGATTGGGAGTTTGAATTACCAAGGATGTTTTTGGAATCTCTAATAAGTAACGACTTGGGTTTTCGCTACCAAGTTTAACCCCCAAAAAAACAAACATTTGAACTCTCTAAAACATTGACTTAAAATCTCTAGTTGTTTCCATTTTTCTTATCACATTTCTTTAGTGAAACAAAAACTTATACATATTTTTTTACTTTTTCAACACGCTAAACACTCCCAATAATCAGCCAATTTCATGAAGTAGAAAGTGGTGGAAAAATCGATTTCCACCGTGAACTCCTGGAAAGGAGCCACATAATGTTCTGAGGCTAAATATTTACTTTAGGAATTATTATATATATGGCGTGCGCATTCAAGAAATTAAAAAATAATAGCTCAAAAGTTGAAACTAATTAAAAAGAAAACAGGAAATTTTCTTCAACTTATAATACACTTACTTTTGTAGTTTACAATAAAGCCACAGTAGAAGAAAAACTTAAAATAACACTATCCTGATATCCTATATGTTTTACTTAATTTAGACTATTATGCTTCTAAGAACTTCAAGTTATAAATTTACCGTGGTAGATTTTCTTGAACCTTGTTCTAATCGTTTGGTACACAAACTTAAACTCCTTCAACCTTCACAACTCAACTTGCTTGCCGTTGGATTTGGTCATACAAAATAATTTGCATCAAGGGATCAAATAAAGCTCTTTCAAAGAAAAAATAGAGAAAACACATTGCATTGATTAAAAAAAAATCCCGTGTGGCAATTGATCTTCTGACTTGTTTGTGAATATACAAACACATGAAAAAAAAAAAAAAAAAAAACCGCCTCACTAGCTTAAATGCAATGATTCTCTCTTTTTCTTTCTTGGCTTGATCATTGAGCCTTTGATAGCTCCATTGGAGGCACAGATATATTACACAAAAACGACTAGGTCGGAAGAGATTTTCTTTCCGTTTAGATACATATATAGGAGGAAGAAAATTCTTTATGCTCATATATATTCTCTTATTAATGAGAGAATATATTCCCTCAATTATTAGGAAGAAAAATCCTACTAAATAGAGTTTTTGGTGGTAGTTATACACACAAGTGTACAACAAATATGCATAAGAAATCTAGAGGAAAATCTAAAGAAATCTATAGGAAAATCTTAGGCTTCACTTTAAGGGATTCTTGGTACATATATGTATTTACACTTTGTGTATAACATGTGCCAAATTAGGAGGCTTCCAAGGAAATTGCCAAGCAACTTCCTCTCAATCTTTCTATTAATGGGGAGAATCCTATGGGTTCAACTTTAAGGGATTCTTGCACATGCATGTAAATGTAGTGCACTTATACTTGGTGACAAAGTAAGCAAGAAACTTCCTCCCTCATTCCTTCATGTGCAAACACATGGCTAATATCTCCTAGGAAAATCTAAGAATTAATGGGAGGAAATCTAGTAGGAAATCTGGTAGTATCAATATATACATAATAGTATAAATATACTATTATATGTATGTAATAATACAAAAATAATTATTGACCCAAAATCATTATTACCAATGAAAATAATTAAAGAAAAAAAAAATCAATTTTATAAACGAAATTTTTATTTACCAAAAATCAAGGTCGTTACAATAATTACTGTCGGCCTCCTTTTGGATTTTTGACCACGATTTATTTATCGGGGGAAGTCCCAGCTAACCCCGCCATAGCTTACCCCGCCAATAGAGTGGCAGGGCCAGGTCAAACCCGCTTGACTCAGAAAGCAAATCCCAATCCATAACCCTAGACTATGATGGAAAGAGCAAATAAGAGTGCTCTTAAAATGGAGGAGGTGTTAGTGAAATTTACCCAAATGAATATAGCTTTTCTTTACCCAAATGAAAATTTTTTGGTTTGTCTGACTGTCTGTTTTGTTATTTTTAAGCTAATATTTTCATTTGTTCAGATTAATTATTCATCTCAATGGGAAGAAACTGAAAAGTATAAAAATTGAGTAATTAGTTGAATTTTTTTATTATTGAAGATGAAAAATGTTTGATAAAAAGACAGTGTCTTTAGTTGTCGTTAGGATCGTATGTGGGAGCTTTTTTCAACTTGGTCTATATTTGTTTATACTTTTCTAAGTCCCTCATTGAAACAAACGGTGTGATGTAAATACTACGAGACAAGTCTAAAGAAAGGTAACTCAAAGTGAATTAATACCAACTTGCTTTAACAACAGTTAATTTAGGTCAAACCAGTTGTGGAGTTAGGAACTTCAATCAAAGGGGGCACTTTTTCATAATAAACTTAAAAAATGCTCTATAAAATACAGTAATAAATAAATATTAAACACTTCTCCATCATAAACAAAAGCTTGTGGCATAATATTTTGAAAAAGCGTATATGTATAAGAACAAAAGTCTAAATATTCATTGCTAATTTGTTTTAAAATTGACCCCGATGAGTTTTCAATCTAGGGAAATCATCAGTAGATTGTATGTCAAAATTAAATGTATCGAGTTAACCAACGAGCAACATGAGCTTCACCAAATGAAACTCTTTTCGATGAAACTCGACAAGGCAAATTAAAACACTTTTTCTTCGGTGAAATGAGAAATGTACGCTAAAAAATGGGTTGTATAGTTTCAAACAAGCCACAGAAAGTATCAATTCAATTTGCTATTAGCCTCGGAGAAACTAGCATTATTCTTGTATAGGCTCATTGATCACACTAAACAATACGCCCACTATTTTTCCTTTCAAGGAAAAAAAAAAACAATAAGCCCAATACCCAAAATTTTCAATTCCTCAAACTTGTTTTTAAGCAGGTGTAAAAATAAATTTAAAAAAATCGATACACACGTGACTCCTCTCATCCTTAATTGGGTTCGTCCCTGGTTCAAACTCAACAATAATCATGGCGAAAGAACCACTGAAAAATTATTGAAAAGACTTCTCCTTTTATCCTATTCATATTTCTAGTAGTATCAGTATCATCTCGCTTAGGCTGTTATGAGGTAATGAACGTCAAGTAATGAAATCTTTCTTTGCTTTTCAAAAAAAAAAAAAGATTGTTGGTCTTGAGCAAGTAATTGTTTTCATATCAAATAGATATCCTCAAATTTTTAAGACAATATTGTTTAAGCTCTGAATCATCTATTGTGAAGAACCCAAAGACGAGGTGGTCTAGCGCTTATTAATTACATGGTGAGTGCTATGCACACTTATAGTAGTTGTTTTACTCGATCGCGCGTAATCCTACTCAGGATCAGGTAAATAGTTTCACTATAAATTTGTGCCTTACCAGGTAACTATATTTAGTTATAGCCAATAGGGTGTTTGTGGGCGTCGGTGGATCTCAAATCTCAATAATTTTGACGGAGATTCGGGTTTACTTTTTAGGTATATTATTGTTTGATAAGATCGATGCCCCATTGATACGCCGTATGTGTTTGAGTACTTTGAGTCTCCATGCACATATGTGTTGGGAAACGGATCCCAGAACCCAGTAATTATGCGTACAGATTAAACAACAAAAATAAACACAAACCCTACAAGGTGGAATTAGGGTTTACCTCTCATCCGTAGACACGAACGCTGGTTGACTTGTTTATTTTAGAACTTGACAGACCTAATTACTGTATGCAACAAGCTTTGCTCGACAGTACCTCATGATCTTCTGCCGTATTCCCTTATATCTCGATCATGTAGCCAAGTGTGGACTTCTACGTGATCTCTTTGTTCTCTCTCACAGCCTCTATTCTAATTTTCTGAATGACTGTTGTGTGACCTAGAGAACATAACGATATATTTATAGGGCTAGAGCAGGGACCTGAGGAGAAATAAATCTGGGCTCCTTGTGTAAATAAGAAAACCTAATCCCACCCGGATTCTATTCTTATTTCACAAATTATAATTCACACCACTAAAGAATTATAATTGCACTCCCATCTTTATCTCGATTATATTTCGAGCTCCACGTTATTAAATACTTATTAATCTCCCCACGTTAAGATTACAAATACCCGTTGATTAAATGTCGATTACTAACAATCTCCCACTAATCAACATCTTATAAAACACCTTGAGACTAACCACTTAACTTATTCGATATGTCGGATACAAATATCCACCTGCAGGGTTTGACATAACCGAAACTTATAAGTTTACTCAAGGGGGTATCATCAATCTCTAACGAGACGTGGATTCTATCAATAATTAATATCCATATATTTCATGCATATAATGTCGTGACCCAACTCACCAAGACTATTGACCGTGAAAAAAGATCTCACTTTATAATGAATCAAAGTCAACAACATTAAATGTATATATGTATTAATTACATCCGGATTAAGAGCATAAGTATTCTTAATAACTATAAGGTTCTAATTGTCTTAAAATGTCAGTACTAAGACAATTACCTTAAAGTGGTCCTGTTCAATACACACAAAAATGTACTAGCACAATGAGTCAGAACTAGAACCGTTCCCTGTAGTCAAGACAAACCTACTAAAACATTGTACTACAATCCTACTGATGGTGTGTCAAATTCCATCTAAGATTGTGAACCAAAACTTATATTCCACAAGAACCGATGATCCAATCTTCTGTGTGTAAGCCGTACTCTACACACTGGATCATCTACTATATAGAATAAAAGACACATGCACAACATACAATTATATCATGCAAACATTGCCCATAATAGATTCTCATCAAAAAGGGATAAAACTGATTAATAATTAACTAATTAAATATTAATCCATTACATAAAAGCATGGCTTTTAGTATTAGTTTCTAACAATCTCCCACTTAGACTCAAAACCATGCTACCACGCATCTCACTTCCATGCCATTTACTTGACTATCAAAAGTCTTGGCATGTAAGCCATTTGTAAAAGGATCTGCTAGGTTGTTTGTTGATGCAAACTTGGTCACAGCTACATCACCTTTCTATACGATCGCTCGTATCAGGTGATGCTTACACTCGATGTGTTTTCCCTTCTTATGAATCTTTGGCTCCTTCGAGTTAGCAACTGCACAACTATTGTCACAATAGATTGAAATTGCTGATTGTATTGAAAGTACCACTTCTAGATCCATCAAGAAGTTCTTGAGCCAAACGGCTTCTTGGCTACCTCAAAAATTGCCACATACTCGGCCTCCATGGTGGAATCTACAATATACGATCACTAGATACTCCACCAACTCATGGCTCTACCTCATAGGGAAAACACATATCTCGATGTTGACTTTCTGGAACTCTTGTATAATATAAAGTCTTAATCTGCGTACCCACAAGGTACTAGACTGTCTGGCTGGTACACCAACGTATAATCCTTAGTTCTTTTCAGATACTTGAGTATACATTTTATACCAGTCCAATCTTCTTGTCCAAGGTTAGACTGAAATCTGCTAACTATGCCGACAGCAAAACAAATATCAAGTCTAGTTCACAGTATAGCATACATGAGGCTTCCTATTGCTGAAGCATTAGGAACTCCCTTCATTTTCTCCATCTCCTCAAATGTCTTAAGACACTGATCCTTGGATAGATTGACTCCGTGTCTGAAAGGAAGCAATCCTTTCTCGGAATCCTGCGTGCTAAAACGGGTAAGGATTGCATCGATATAGGAAGCTTGAGAAGCTCAACATCCTTTGCATGATCTCGCAAAAATTTAATCCCAAGGATGTGACCGGCTACTCCTAAATCCTTCATATCGAACTGGCTAGATAACCACAACTATACCAAAGATAACACTCTGACATCGTTTCCGATGAGCAAGATATCATCCACATATAGCAATACAAACACCACCACATTTTCATTGCGCTTCTCGTACACACACGACTCATCCGGACACTGATCAAAATCAAAAGACTTGATTCTTGATCAAAACCGATGTTCCAAGACCTAGATGCTTGCTTAAGTCCATAAATAGACTTCTTAAGCTTGCACAACATGTGCTCTTGACCTTTTGCTATGGATCCATCTGGTTGCATCATGTAGATGCATTCATCCAGATTGCCATTAAGGAATGCAGTCTTCACATCCATTTGCCAAATCTCATAATCGAGATGAGCCGCAATGGACAAGAGAATCTGGATGGACTTAAGCATGGCTACCGGCGAAAACGTTTCCTCATAATCGATCCCTTCGTTTTGAGTATAACCTTTCGCAACAAGCCTAGCTTTATAGGTTTCAACCTTCCCATCCGCTCCTCTCTTCTTCTTATAAATCCATTTGCCTCCGACAGGTTTTATCCCTTCAGGTGGTTCTATAAGATCTCAGACTTGATTTGAGTACATAGACTCCATCTCTGAATTCATAGCCTTTTGCCAAAGTTCTGCATCTTTATCTTATAATGCCTCATTGTAGTTAAAGGGATCAGCATGTTGTTCATCAGGGATCAAATCATAAGATTCTCCCAACAACGTATACCGATTGGGTGAAACAATAACCCTCCCACTACGACAAGGTACTGGTGTGTTAACAACAATTTCATGTGATGTAGCCTCTTGTACTATTGGTGTTGAAGAAGTTTGTGCCGGTCTATATTTTCTCAATACTTCTAGAATAATCTAACTATTGGGCTTGTGATCTATGACATAGTCTTCTTCTAAGTATCAAGCATTGGTGCCTATGACCTTATGATCCTTAGGACTATAAAATAGAGCAACTTTCGTTCCTCTAGGGTAGCCCACCAAAACAAACAAACATTCGTTCTTGATTCCAATTTATCTGCTTTCTCTGTCAGCACATGTACTAGACTACCCCAATTCTGAACATGTCATAGACTAGTTTTCCTCCCAGTCCATAGTTCTTTGGGTGCAGTTGGTACTAGCTTAAATGGTACCAAGTTAAGAATGTACGCTATTGTTTCTAGTGCATGTCCCCAAAATGAATTAGTAAATTTGAATAACTCATCACTTATCTCACCATATTCATAAGAGACCTTTCCTTCTTTCTGCTACACCATTATGTTGTGGCATACCTAGCGCAGACAACTGGGATGTAATCCCTTCTGCTGCCACTAGTTCCTAAATTCCTCCAAGAGGTATTCGCCACCACGATGGGATCGCAGTGTCTTGATACATTTATCCAGACGGTTTTCCGTTTCCGGTCTATGCTCCTTGACTTTCTCAAAGCATTCAGACTTACGGTGTATCAAATAAATGTAACCATGTCTTGAGTAATCATCAATAAAAATATTGAAATACTTAAAACCACCTCTATCCCGGATGTTCATAGGTACACACAGATCAAAGTGAACCATTTACAACGTTTCATTGGCTCTTCCTTTTCCTGGAAAAGGGCAACTTGGTCATTTTACCTTCCAGACAGAATTCACAGACTGGAAGTGCCTCCACTTCTAATGAACCCAAAGATCCATTTCTAACCAGTCTAGAAATTCTATTTAGATTAATATGACCTAGGCGTAAATGCCAAAGATACGTTTGGTTCAACTTCGAAGGCTCCTTTCTCTTATATGGTAATCTATTAATGTTATTCAATTCATGTAGTTGCATCGTAGGAACGATATGATTAATTACGTAGAGATTGTCATCTAATGAACCAGAGCAAATAAAATGTTTATTTAACTTAATAACCACATAGTTATTAAAAATAAACCAAATATCCATTTTCAACCAAATTAGAAACTGAAACTAAGTTTCTTCTAATTCAATGATCATAAAGACAATCTCTCGAAATTAAACGCCTACTGTAACTGCTGCTGCTTTTGTAGCACTTCCCATATGTAGATAAATCTCTTCATCACTAAGTCTCCAGGTTTCCTGGAACCTTTGCAATAAATTGCAAACATGATTAGTGGCACCCGTATCAACACACCAGGTACTGGTAGATAACACCGCTAAACATGATTCAACTACTAGTGGAAAAAAAAAATTCCTTGATTATTCAATTTATTGAGATAATTCGGATAACCTTCTTCTAGTGTCCTTTCTGCTTATAGTGAAAACACTTGCCGTTAGACTTTTTCACTCTACCTCCAAGCTCATAAACTGTCTGAGGAACTGTGGTTTGTTGTTGAACCTTTTCCTGCTTCTTGTTGCCTTCCGGCTAAGAAGTAGAAACCTCTTCAACTACACTCACAGTTGTCTATTTATTAACCAAAAGACCCTTGGCTAATTTTAACTTTCTTTCAACAGTTTCGTCAAATAATAATGCATTTTGTTCATATTGTAATTCAGGCGGAACTGCTGAAAAAACTTGGTAAGCAACTGGAGCACAATATCAACCTAGGTTTCCCCATTGATTTAAGCTCCTGGGATTTCTAGTTCATTCAGAAGACCTATTATCTTCAGAACATAATCCCCTTACTAGGGTTCCTTCACCAATGGTTAATTAATTCCCCAAATCCCACATTGCAACTTACCTAGCCGCACCCCAAACCTTTATTTTAGGTTATGCATCATGTCATAGGCAGTTTTTAAAAAAAACTGATGCTGATGTTGCAATACATTCGACATAGAAGCTAAAATGTAACACCGCACCATCTCATCAGTTGTAACTCAATCCTTATATACCGGATTTCAGGTTTTGTTGCAATTTCAGTGGGTTTGATAGAGCACACCTCAAAGAACACAAATTTGGTCCCCTAAGCAGTTGACACAATATCCAGATCCTTTTCTAGTCAATATAATTAAGACCAGTAAATTTGTTTGACAATGTCATCAAGTGGATTGAAAGAGTCCATTTTTTTTTTTGAATCTGAGAATCACATAACAACAATTATGAAGGGCAATAAAACTTTTTGTATTTCTATTAAATTGGTTCCCTCAACCAGTCTATTAAAAGAAAAACATTAGCAACCCTACACACCATGAAGAGTATGCCTCGATGGGTAGGTCCACTACTCTTCATCATTCGTGTAGATAGGCACAACCTTTTAATTTTATTATCTAGACACTAAACCGTGCCCAATAAAATTAAATAGCTAATTTGCTTCGGTCCTATAAATAAAAGCAGTGACTCAGATGGAGAGGATACTTGTTATTTATAGCTAAGTGTATACCATTACTTAACCTCAAGATCCATTGTTCCATAATGAACTACCCCAGATGGAGGAGTAGTCCACACAACAATTATCTTGAAACTATCCTCTAAGGAAGTAAGTACCGATGATGCCACAATTAATTTTGTCCGATGGGGAGGAAGGTACTAAAACCAACACACAAAACTTAATTATATCATCTACATACTAGTAATGGATACCATGGGATTTATACAAAATAAACTCCCTCTCCCACTTAGTAATTTAAAAAATTTGTGAGGGTTATCAAAATTAACATGTTTGCAAAACCCGTGATCTAGGTCTAAGGCCAAATATTACCATGTTGTCCAAATATGGTAAACTATCACACATGCAAACAAGATGAATATACAAATATTCATAAAAAGGAAACATAAATAATATGTATCCCAACTATTATGGTCAAAGATGCAATCCTTGAGCAATAGGGAATCCTTCCATTCTTGAAATCCTTAAGCAGTCAGGAATCCTTCGAGTCTTGAAATCCTTAAGCAGTAAGGAATCCTTTCCAAACTTGAAATCCTTGAGTAGTCAGGAATCCTTCGAGTCTTGAAATCCTTAAGCAGTAAGGAATCCTTTCCAAACTTGAAATCTTTGGGCAATACGTATGTTGAAGACTTAAATACTTTGAATTAATCAAGGAAACCAAAATCCAACCATACTTAGGCAAGAAAAATCGGATCTGAAATTTTTCCCGAGTAAACTGCACAGCCTTCAGTATTTTGGACTTTTCTCCCTCATCCGAACTCCGATTGAACTAATTCCAATTGGGTTGGATTCGAAATTCAATTATCTACAACTTCTATGAAGAACAGAATTTCTAATTCCGATGTTTACTGGGTCAAAACAGCCTTGCAATCAGACCCTAAAAATCTGAAAAAATTCTGCTGCGAGCCAAACACTCTTTTTTCTTGACAAAACTTATCTTCTTGTCAAAAAAGATTGTTTTCTCCGTATCGTATGCCCCATTACAGAATCTGTAATCTTACAACAGATCTATATATCTAAAACGATACAACTGAAGAAACAAAGATTACATCAAAAACTTATGCCTCCCACATACTACTATTACAGATTACAAATCTAAACTTGTAATAAAAAAACAGTAATAGTAACCACGCATAAAACAATTACAAAGCGTGGGATCCAATCACACAATCAAAAACATGCGTGACCATAATAGTGGGATAATCGATTCTGCAAAACAGACGTTAGAACAAACTAGAATTCTGCAAAACAACGGTTAGCACAGTTCTATATCTATGTTCTACAGACAACATGGCTTGTTCAATCCATACGCATGATTACAGCCTGCTCTGATACCACTGTTGGGAAACGAATCCCAGAACCCAGTAATTATGCGTACAGATTAAACAACAAAAATAAACACAAACCATACAAGGCGGAATTAGGGTTTACCTCTCATCCGTAGACACTAACGCTGGTTGACTTGTTTATTTTAGAACTTGACAGACCTAATTACTGTATGCAACAAGCTTTGCTCGACAGTACCTCATGATCTTCTGCCATATTCCCTTATATCTCGATCATGTAGCCAAGTGTGGACTTCTACGTGATCTCTTTGTTCTCTCTCACAGCCTCTATTCTAATTTTCTAAATGACTGTTGTGTGACCTAGAGAACATAACAATATATTTATAGGGCTAGAGCAGGGACCTGAGGAAAAATAAATCTGGGCTCCTTGTGTAAATAAGAAAACCTAATCCCACCCGGATTCTATTCTTATTTCACAAATTATAATTCACACCACTAAAGAATTATAATTGCACTCCCATCTTTATCTCAATTATATTTCGAGCTCCACGTTATTAAATACTTATTAATCTCCCCACGTTAAGATTACAAATACCCGTTGATTAAATGTCGATTACTAACAATATGTACCACTAATTGCTCCGGTGGTTAGGGCGAGTACCTGGCTCTGGGGTAGTCCTAAAGATATGTGGTTCAATTCCTCACCGGGTGAATACCTTTGCATTAAGTTGAGGAACGTGATTGATGGGGTCCCGCTAGTTCTGTCAGTAATTTAATAGAATCAACGGGTATCTGTAATCTTACCGTGGGGAGATTAATAATATTTAATAACATGGAGCTTGAATTATAATCGAGATAAAAACTGGAGTACAATTATAATTCTTTAGTGGTGTGAATTATAATTTGTGAAATAAGAATAGAATCCGAGTGGGATTAGGATTTCTTATTCACACAAGAAGCCCATAGTTATTTCTCCTCAAGTTCCTGCTCTAGCCCTATAAATATATCGTTATGTTCTCTAGGTCTTACAACAGTCATTCAGAAAATTAGAATAGAGGTTGTGAAAAAGAGAACAAAGAGATCACGTAGAAGTCCACGCTTGACTACGTGATCGAGGTAATCGGGTATGTCAAGTTCTAAAATAAGACCTAGAGAATCGGGTTTACCTTTGCTACAATAATATATTTTGAATCAAACAATAACAAACTCTGATCTCACATAGTAGAGTTTGTTGTGTACAGTAATCAGGTATGTCAAGTTCTAAAATAAACAAGTCAACCAGCGTTCGTGTCTATGGATGAGAGGTAAACCCTAATTCCGTCTCATAGGGTTTGTATTTATTCTTGTTGTTTAATCTATACGCGTAATTAATGGGTTCTGGGATTCATTTCCCAACAGTGGTATGACAGCGGGCTGTAATCACGCGTATGGATTAAACAGCGCCATGTTGTCCATAGAATATAGACGATAAGAAGTAGAACTGTGCTAACCCTTGTTTTGTAGCGTTCTTATCCAACTATTATGGTCACAAAATATTTTAATTGGTTTTGTTTGATTGGATCCCACAATGTTTTTCATGGTTATTGTTATTTATCAGATACCACAATTATTTTTCGTGGTTGTAATAATTAACGTAGTGCTTGTTGTTATTTATTTGGTATCACGATTATTTTTCGTGGTTGTAATAATTAAAGTAGCATGTGAACTCCAATGGAAGCATAAGATCAATGTATGTATTTATTTTTTTCGGTTCGAATGGCGTTCAATGGGTTATTCGGAAATCGAAGATGATGGATACGGAGGAAACATGCGTATGGATTAGAACGGGCTGTAATCATGCGTATGGATTATTAAAACAGTGGTATCAGAACGGGCTGTAATCATGTGTATGGATAACACAAGCCATGTTGTCCGTAGAACATAGATATGGAACTGTGCTAACCGTTGTTTTGGAGAGTCCTAGTTTGTTCTAACGTCTGTTTTGCAGAATCGATTATCCCACTATTATGGTCACGCATGTTTTTGATTGTGTGATTGGATCCCACGCTTTGTAATTGTTTTATGCGTGGTTACTATTACTGTTTTTTGATTACAAGTTTAGTTTTGTAATCTGTAATAGTAGTATGTGGGAGGCATAAGTTTTGATGTAATCTTTGTTTCTTCAGTTGTATCGTTATAGATATATAGATCTGTTGTAAGATTACAGATTTTGTAATGGGACATACGATACGGAGAAAACAATCTTTTTTGACAAGAAGATAAGTTTTGTCAAGAAAAAAAGAATGTTTGGCTCGCAGCAAAATTTTTCCAGATTTTTAGGGTCACATTGCAAGGCTGTTTTGACCCAATAAAAGTTGCAGTAATTGAATTTCAAGTCCAACCCAAATGGGATCAGTTCAATTGGAGTTTGGATGAGGGAGAAAGTCCAAAATATTGAAGGCTGTGCAATTTATTCTGGAAAAAAATTTAGATCCAATTTTTCTTGCCTAAGTATGGGTGCGTTTTGGTTTCCTTGATTGATTCAAAGTATTTAAGTCTTCTATACAACTATTTCTCAAGGATTTCAAGTTTGGAAGGATTCCTTATTGCTTAAGGATTTCAAGACTGGAAGGATTCCTTATTGCTCAAGGATTAGATCTTCCTTATTGCTCAAGGATTAGATCTTTGGCCATAATAGTTGGGATACATATTATTTATGTTTCCTTATTTATGAATATTTGTATATTCATATTGTTTGCACGTGTGATTGTTAACCATATTTGGACGACATGGTAATATTTGGCGTTTGACCTAGATCACGGTTTTTGCAAACATGTTAATTTTGATAACCCTCACAAATTTTTTAAATAACTAAGTGGGAGAGGGAGTTTATTTTGTATAAATCCCATGGTCTCCATTACAAGTATGTAGATGATATAATTAAGTTTTGTGTGTTGATTTTAGTACCTTCCTCCCCATCGGACGAAATTAATTATGGCATCATCGGTACTTACTTTTTTAGAGGATAGCTCCAAGATAATTGTTGTGTGGACTACTCCTCCATTTGGGGTAGTTCTTCAAGGAACAATGGATCTTGAGATTAAGTAATGGTATACACTTAGCTATAAATAACAAGTATCCTCTCCATGTAAGTCACTGCTTTTATTTATAGGACCTGTCACGCCCTCGAAATTTAAAGGATGTTTAATTAATAAATCCACGTGGACGGTCAACAAGTCCATGGGCCATGTCATGGTCCAAATCGAATAGTCAAAGTCAACATCCAAATACACAAAGGTGTATGGATACTTGAACCCCAAATAGAGAAAAGATGAGTATAGTTATTACAATCCCAATGTCAAAAGAAGAAACTTAATTAAGTTACAAAATCATCTTAACAAAATACAAGTTGTAATATGATTAAATAACTTCTCCCTTTAGCTTTCAAAACATATGCACGCAAGCACTCCAAGCACTCCACGTCATGCTCCTTGATGTGTACCTGAAATTTTGTAAGGTTGAGCTCACTAGCCTAGTAGAGAAATGTCTAACAATCCTAAATGCAACAATATGTACATGAGTGATAGAGAAGAAGGCATAGGGCATGTACAAGGGTTAAGAAAGAGTTTAAATGGCAAAAGGGCTTGAAAGTAACACATGAACACTTAGATTTCTTTTACTCTCGTCCCTCGTATCCAACTAGTACCCGACACGCCTTATGTGTCCAACACGTTCATTATAAGCATCTCATTTCTTTTAAACATTAAATTATCCTCTGGGCATGCCATGTAGGCCCCGTGTCACTCCGGGCACGCCATAAAGGCCCCATGTCACTCCGGGCATACCTTTTCGGGCCCCGTGTCAATCATCTTACAATCATATCATCACTTATAAAAATACAATTTCAACATAGTCCCATATATATAAATCACATGTCACATTATCCATTTACATGTATCCCGAAATCCCCACTCAACCCGAATGAACGCCAAATGTTAATAAATGCACCGAGAACTCACCAAATCCATTAAATAGCAAGAAACAAGAGACACCAAACTCAAATGGGAGGGTCCAAAACACAACAAATCATCAAATGAACATGTCTAAGTACTAATTCAAGATCAATCCAACAAAAATGTGGGGAATCAAGCATTTACTCATTCAAAAATGACTAGAAATGACTTATTCACAAGATTTCAACCAAACAAGAAGAAGATTAAGTGTAGGAGGAGATTCACACACACATACACAACAAGTACACTTAGAAGAGTTAGAAATCTCCCTACCTCAAGCAAAGATCACGCTTCCAAGAGAATGATTTGCAAAACCCTAACCCTTTCTCCAAGTTCCAAGCAAAACCCAACCTTCCGGAGTGAAACGAGTGCAAACCAAGCTTCCTAACGCGTAGAGGAGTTGATTTTGAGCAAGGGTTGTGGAGGGGCTAGAGTGATTGGGTGAGATTTGGTGGAGGAAGAAGAAGAAAATGGAGGAGAAAGAAGAGAGAGAGAGATGGCTAGATAAGGGGGAGGGAAAAGTGTGCTCTCTCTCTTCTCCCACTCCACAAATACACACATACTTTAAAATAATTACACCCCCAACCCTTGTATTGGCTTGTGTGTTACAAAAATGCCCCAAACTTACTCACCACACTAAATAATCCAACACTTCAACCATTTAATCAATTCCTCACATTTCCCAACTTTATTTCTTTATAATAATTTAAAACACAGGTCTTTACAGGATCGAAGTAAATAAGCTATTTAGTTTTATTGAGCACGGTTTAGTGTCTAGATGGTAAAATTAAAAGGTTGTGCCTATCTACACGAATGATGAAGAGTAGTGGACCTACCCATCGAGGCATACTTTTCGCGGTGTATAAGGTTGCTAATGTTTTTCTTTTAATAGACTGGTTGAGGGAACCAATTTAATAGAAATACAAAAAGTTTTTAATTGGCCTTCAAAATTGTTGTCATGTGATTCTCAATTCAAAAAATGGACTCTTTCAATCCACTTGATGTCATCGTCAAACAAATTTATTGGTCTTAATTATATTGACTAGAAAAAGATCTGGGATATTGCAACAAATTTACCGATGATGGGATTTGGGGAATATACAAATTTACAAATTTACCAAACCCACTGAAATTGCAACAAAACCTGAAATGTGGGATTTGGGGAATATAACCATTGGTGAAGGAACCCTAGTGAGGGGATCGTGTCTGAAGATAATAGGTCTTTTGAATAAATTAGAGATCCTAGAGCTGAAATTGATGGGGAAACCCAGATTGATATTGTGCTCCAGTTGCTAACTAAGCTTTTTCAACAATTCCGCCTGAATTACAGTATGAACAAAATGCATTATTGTTTAACGAAACTGTTGAAAGAGCGTTAAATTAGCTAAGGGTCTTTTGGTTAATAAATAGAAAACTGTGTTTGTAGTTGAAGAGGTTTCTACTTCTAAGCAGGAAAAGGTTCAACAACAAGCCACGGTTCCTTAGACAATTCATGAGTTTTAAGGTAGAGTGAAAAAGCCTAACGACAAGTGTTTTCACTATATGCAGAAAGGAAACTAGAAGAAGGTTATCCGAATTATCTCAACAAATTGAATAATCAAGGAAATTTTTTTCACTAGTAGTTGAATCATGGTTAGCGGTGTTATCTACCAGTACCTGGTCTATAAATACGGGTACCACTAATCATGTTTGCAATTTATTTCATAGGTTCTAGGAAACCTAGAGACTTAGTGATAGAGATATTTATCTACATATGGGAAGTGCTAGAAAAGTAGCAACAGTTGCAGTAGGCGTTTAATTTCGAGAGATTGCCTTTATGATCATTGAATTAGGAGAAACTTAGTTTCGGTTTCTAATTTGGTTGAAAATGGATATTTGGTTTATTTTTAATAACTTTGTGGTTATTAAGTTAAATAAACAATTTATCTCTCTTGATTCATTAGTTGACAATCTCTACGTTATTAATCCTATTGTTCCTATGATGCAACTAAATGAATTGAATTACACTAATAGATTGCCATATAAGAGAAAAGAGCCTTATGAGTTGAACCAAACGTATCTTTGGCACTTACGCTTAGATCATATTAATTTGAATAGAATTTCTAGACTGGTTAGAAATGGACCTTTGGGTTCATTAGAAGTGGAGGCACTTCCGGTCTGTGAATCTTGTTTGGAAGGTACAATGACCAATAGGCCCTTTTTAAGAAAAAAGGAGAGCCAATGAAACGTTGGAATTGGTTCACTCTGATCTGTGTGTACCTATGAACATCTGGGATAGAGGTGGTTTTGAGTATTTCAATACTTTTATTGATGATTACTCAAGATATGGATACATTTATTTAATACACCGTAAGTCCGAATGATTTAAGAAATTGAAGGAGCATAGACCGGAAACGGAAAAGCAACTGGATAAATGTATCAAGATACTGTGATCTGATTGTGGTGGCAATTACCTCTTGGAAGAATTTAGGAACTAGTGGCAGCAGAAGGGATTAAATCCCAATTGTCTGCGCCAGGTATGCCACAACATAATGGTGTAGTAGAAAGAAGGTAAGGACTCTTATGGATATGGTGAGATCAGTGATGAGTTACTCAAATTTACTAAATTCGCTTTGGGACATGCACTAGAAACAATAGCGTACATTCTTAACTTGGTACCATTTAAGCTAGTACCAACTACAGCCACAGAACTGTAGACTAGGAGCAAAACTAGTCTATGACATGTTCAGAATTGAGGTAGTCCAGCACATGTGCTGAAAAGGAAAGCAGATAAAATGGAATCAAGGACAAATGTTTGTTTATTATTGTGGGGCACCCTAGAGGAACGAAAGTTGCTCTATTTTATACTTCTAAGGATCATAATGTCATTGTTAACACCAATGCTTGATACTTAGAGGAAGACTATGTCATAGATCACAAGCCCAATAATAAGATTGTTCTAGAAGAATTGAGAGAAAATAGACCGGCACAGACTTCTTCAACACCAATAGTACAAGAGGCTACATCACATGAAATTATTGTTAACACACCAGTACCTCATCCAAGTGAGAGGGTTATTGTTTCACCCAGTCGGTATACGTTGCTAGGAGAACTAGTGATATGATCCCTGAAGAACAACAGGCTGAACCCTGCAACTACAACAACAGGCTCAACTTTTCTCTTGAGTTTTCTCTTGAAACTCAAAGTGTTCTTCCATATTCAAAGTAGCACCACCACCCTCCACACCAAAAACCACCCCTAGATCCAAAAAGTAGAATCTAGTTTAGTGGAAACTTGTTTGTAGCTTACGGTAGTTTCAAGTTTGGAGTCCAAGCTAGTTTTTCGGCTTCTGATTAACACTCGAAAATTAAGGTAGATTTTTCTACCTAATTTTAATTAGTCAATTTTCATACCGTTGTAATGCTTGTGTTAATTTTAATTTTTCCTTAAAGTTACTTACTTTGCATTTTTCCGGAAAGTTAGACTTTGGTACTAAAAAGCTTACGGTAAAAAGTTAGGAGTACTTAAAGTGACATCTTTTTTTTATCACGTGTAGTCGTTGTAATGCCTAAATGAAGATTGAATTTTGAAAATACACAGTTATAATGCCCGAATGAAAATCGACTTTTCGAAATTACGCCGTTATAATGCCCGACTGATTTTTTGAAAAAAATTATCGAATAAACTTTTCTTAAAGTAACTTCAAAATGTTTTGACTATATTTGGATTGTGAGATAACCCAAGGCTAACACCCTTGAGGGTCTGTCAAAAGACAAGCTTCACGCTGTCTAAGAAAGGAATGGTGATTCTAACTGGACTCGTCCGGTCATCCAATCTGGGACTCTCCTGGTTATTTCATTTGTCTAGAAAAGGTTACCAAAGAAAATAGAATTTTATAAATGACTTCATAATCGATCAGTATTGTTTTTCTGTTAACCCTAGACTGGTTTCGAAAGGATAGCGTGTAGAAGAGCTATTATTTTATGGGACATGTTAACTCCACATCGAGTGGAACACTGAGCTTCAGCTCATCCAGCCGAGGAAATAGCGGGGTTGCGATCCTAACCAAGTGTAGCATCAGTGCCAAAGGGTGAATACCTAGGCTGACTCAGCACAAGGTGTAAAGATAATGAAGCATGTGCTCATAACTATTCTAATCATGACGATGACATCAGCTGAACGGCCTGTTACACGTGTCACCAACTTATTAGTGGCATGTGTCTGTAAATTACTCGTTTGAGCACGTCATAGTGATGTCAGCCTAGCGGTTTACTCACGTGATTTACACAATCGTACTTGGAGAGCAAGTCACCTACTTTCTATATAAGGTGATGTCAAGCCCACTCTGAGGTATGCATGATCGATTCCCAAACCTTGGATCTGAGTTATTGCTTCTCCTTCTTCCTAAAATACTTACTTGACCGTCAAGGGCTGTTCTGGACTCTACGGTCCATTAGGTGCTAACGCGGGTGTTGAGTGTGTAGGACTTAGAGCTCAGGTGGAGGGGAATTCAACCAACTAGTCATCCAATCGACAGGAGTTTGAATTGAGGAATTGGAGCCCCACAAATGGTGACTACACTGTGGATCATCTAAACAGCTTTCAGTTGGGCACTTACTCTTCCTCTCCTCTCTTTTAATCCCCATTTCTTGATCTTACCATGGTGGTCATTGGCAGTGACGATGACCTGACCGCTCCGGAGAGATCAAACCCCGCCAAAAATTTGACTGGCGTTCCTCACGTTGTTATCACCACTCATCCCATCACCGGTCTCACTCCAAGCTCTATTCCTTTGGAAACAGTGCAATAGATGCAAGATCAAATGACTGCCATGAAAGCTTAGTTAGAGGCCTTGGCAAAGAATCCACTAAGTCCAGCCTCCTCAGCCTCTCGTTCCGGAGTAGCTAGGGGATGACGAAAGGCGACACTACAGCAGACAAACCAAGCAACATAATCAGCTTGACTTTCAGTCAAACAACGCCGCAGGCCCCAAGTGGTGGTGGACCCAATGGGATGGGTGGTCCCCTTTAGGCAGCAGACCCCCCCCCCCTCTATAGGCGTCAGACAGAAGTAGATCAAACCCAAGTTCTTGCTTACACAAAAAATCAATCCATCGTGAGCTCTCAATCTACTATTGGTCAATGAGGATCTCGTCGGCATTGCACTCATGAGGAGGAACATGAGATATACAAGGGAAAGAGCTGCACACTATATATATGATGACAACGGCTGAGAAATTATCAGAACCACATGCTCGGATGGATACAATAAACAACGAAGGGATCATCGCCAAGAGCGCTCACACGAAGCACAGGCAACGAGAGATGCAAGCCATCCTAAGATTCCACATCAGGATCCCCCGGCTGGTGCTGAATTCATAATAAACAATACTAGGGACTGTATCATCATTCGGGACATTCATATAAGAGAAGTGTAGACACCCCAAAATAAGACGTTTGCATACATTTTGATCCCCAATGATGAAAAGAAATACCCGGAAAGACTCTTGGATTTAAATTCTTGAAGTCAACTCAGTCAATAGTACCGTACGGTACTCATCTTTCATGCACTGTACAGCCTTAGTCACACACAACAGCCTTTTGAATTTTGGCGGTGGAAGTGTGCCGCACGGTACAGTTAGTGTGCCGCACAGCACAATTTGTGTACCGTACGGCACTATCATTTGTCATACAGTTTTTGCAAAGTTTCCAGCAGCTCGAATTGTTGACATTCGATTCCCCCATCTTCATGATGATTTCTTGCAAGGAAGAAAGGCTACGTCATAGCTATGATTATTTGTGTGGAGAACAAGTTTACGTGGTGACCAAGAGAATTCCTACGCCTATAAATCCCGACCAACTTCGGATAAGAAAAAGGAGGAAAAAGAGTAAGAGAAATCATGGAAAGCTCCTCTAAATTCTACTCCTAAATTCTTCATATATTAAGAATCCCCTGTTACGAGTACCCACAAGCTCCAGAAATCTTCCTTATATTGCTAAAATCAACCCTGTTGCAACCCAAAACCCATTACTCTGTTTTTCACCCCAAAACCTTCACTGATCACTACGATTTCTATTAAGTTTTCCACCAAGCCTTCTACACCACATTGAAGAGTGATTTTGCAAGCTTTGGAGGAAGTCCAAGCCGTGCTTAAGGAGTTCTAGAAGTACTTCAATTCGAGAGTTTCAAACCGAGGTATAATCCCGTTTTGCCAAATCTCTTAGTTCGGTACCCTGAGGGGAGGGGTGCCGAGTGCGGCATGATGATTGATATTGTCTCCGCATTCAGTACGCCCATGTTATAGTTAAAACCGTTTTATTTATAAACCTCCTGGTTGCGTCGTACGGTGAAAATATCGCCTCGTACGGGGTAATTTAGTGAGGAGGAACATTCTTTACTTAAACACATAGTTTTCCTATTCAAAATAATCTGGTTTTAACCAAGTTTCATGCCTTGTATGAGCATCCATTCAATCATTTCGAAAAATCAGAGTTTCAAACTGTTGTGAAATGAACAGTGCCGCACGGCATTCCTCTTGTACCGCACAGTACACTTGGAGTACTGTACGGCACACTTTTGAAAATTTGACAGTTAAACTAATGACCAGTGCCACACGACACACTTCCTGTACTGCACGACACTCTTTTGCAAAACCAGAAAAATTTGAACCAACTCTTTTGTACAGCAGTTTGAATCCTTGATTGATTACTTGTTTGTTGTTATAACTTGCATTATTGCTTACTTGTTTTCATTATTATCGTCTGTTTTGCTTGATAAATTGTTTATTTGAATAAAGTTCGGCATCAAAATATTTTCTAAAAATCCCATAAATGTTTAGTAAAGACCAATTTTAATCGGGCGAGCGGGGTGCATTAAAACCCTTCCCCGTTCGCAACCTGGCTCCTGAATCCAAAACGAATCTCTGGTTTCCAAATCATTTTCTAAATTATTTTCCAAACCATTTTTCAAAACGGTTTCTCGGGTCCTAAACCATTTTCCAAAAGCTCGGGTGGAGACTCTATTTTCAAAACATCATTTCCAAAACGACAACCGGGGTGGAGGTCGACCGTCCACAAAATGGCGACTCTGCTGGGGATTCTCAAATTAATCTCTAATTTGGTGTTTTTATACTTATGAACTTCCCGAAAGCTTGTCAAAACGAAAATGCCTAGCGCTATCACAAGGAAGGAATGGCAGACTAATAGGGCCTCGCCCGGCCATCCTGACTAGAGCTTTTTGGGTTGTTTATTATTTGTGTAAAGATATAAAAAAAAAAGTGATTAATTTGGAGAGCCAAACTTGAAAAACATTTGTGGGATTTTTTTGAAAACAATTTTATTGCTAAACTTTTGCATCACGTGCATCGATGTTGGATAAGCCCCGCTGTTGCGTCTTGGTTACCCTACCCAGTTCGCTGGTGTTAGGACATCCCCGGATGCTCAGCAACCCTGGACCATGATGAGTCAGCCTGCCGCTTGACCTTTGCCATGCCATACACTTGGCACTGGGAGGCAAATATTGGCTCTAGTCTGGGGAACCCCCTAGACCAAAACCGGCCTTTGCAAATAGTTAACCTAGAACCTTCCAACCTAGGACAGGAACCCACACGTTAGGATTATGTGATATATCCTGTTAACTGTTAATTGTTTGTTGTTCACCTATTTTGCATGCATGTTCATGATAGTTCTTCACCTTAGGTTGTCACATCCCCTCCACAGTAATAAGAAGGATTATCCTAATAACCAAATGCTCTGTTGAATAAACAAACTCCCTTTTTCAAATAAAGTGCTGCAACTGGCTCATTCCCTCCCAATATTTAGAATGTTGTATTTCTTTTATCAGAATCTGTAACTGAAAATGAGTAACCAATCCGGAAGAAAGAAGCTCAAGTCCACCTTTGCCATCCATCATGGTGCACCGGTGTGGATACTTGAAGAAGTGGGAAATGAAGAAATTGGGAATGAAACTCCAGACAAAGACAAACTTGAAGAGTTGCTTCACCAACTAGCCATGTCTGATCAACCAGGCTAAGCCCTCCAATGGCACGACTCTGAGAGCATGAAAGGTCAAGGTTGGGAATTCCACCTCCCCAAAGATGATAAACCTAAGAATACCCCCAACAAGATCACTGTCAGGGTAGAGCAAGAAAGTGATGATGAAAATGTAGACATCATGCCGCCAGTCAAGTACTTCCCAGCCAGACGGCATACCAGTCTACTACTTCCAAGATCCAGTGACAGGACACAAGTACTGGGATGAATGTGACTATGAAGCTTCTTATGAAGAATGTCTCCTTCTGAATGATGGCCTGTCTCCCAAACAGCTCAAGAAAATGTATGCTCTGGAGAATACACCAAAGTAGCTAGAGCCAAACAAAGAAGCAAAGCATGAGGAACCAAGTCAGGAATGCTCCTCCAACAAATCCAGCAACTTAGAATCAGAAGCAAGCTAGTTGTCAGCAGATCTAGCCTACAGGTCCTTTTTGAGACTATCAAGTCTTTCTTTTGTAGCTCAAGTCAGTTTGAGCTTTGTCGAGTCTGTACTTTGCTTTACAGAGTTAGTTTGTACCTTTTCTTTATGACAGTTGAGTCAGTTTGTACTTCAATTTCCCGTTGTTTGAGGGAGAGAGCCAGTTGTAGTCCCGAACTATGTCACGGCTTGATTCCTCTAAAATGGGGATACGTAGGCAACCCCTAAAAAGGTTCGGCCTTTGTTTTGCAAGAATCTTTCAAATAAAATGGGGATTCAAATAAATCCAACAGAGCATTGAAAATTGGGGCAATCCATTCTAAGACTGTGGTTTTTGTAGATATTGCACATCATGCATCATTCTTTCATTTGTACATAAGTTCTTATTTCATGCACATAGTATTTTTCACACCAGTCACTAAGTTAGTTTTGTTTCCCACTATCAGTTTTAATCATTGGTAAGAGTGAGAAGAACACTGTACCTGGATGGACTAGAACTCTCAAATAACGATTAATTTGAACCGAGTCAAAAATAGTACAGTCAGATTCAGCAGGCCCTGCAGATATGTCAAACAAGAACGAGATCGAAGCTCTCAAGTTAGCCTTGGAGGAACAGCGGGAACACAGTGATAGTCAAATAGTTGAATTGCTACTTCTGATACAATGTCTGACCCTTCAAAACAGGCCGCCATGGGGTCCAGGGGAGCAACCACCACCGAATCCACCTCCACAAGAGAATCCAAACTTGGAAGCAATGATGACGAAGGTCTCCAAACTAGAAGAATCAGTCCAGAAACAAGAGAAAGTAGCTGCCATAGGTGTTAATATGGACAAATTATGTCTATTTTCTGACGCCAAGCTCCCGAAAGGATTCAAGCCAATAGCTTGGGAAAAATTTGATGGAAGTGGAGATCCAAAAGCTCATCTGTAGACATACGTGGGCACTCTGTCCATGTACAACATTGAGAAGAACGCCATGGGTCAAATGTTTCAGCAGACTTTAACAGGACCAGCATTGCGATGGTTTTTGAATCTAGACATTTCAAAGAAAGAAAGCTGGAAAGATATTGGGGCAGCCTTCATGGTTCAGTACAATTACAACATTCAGCTCGACATGACCATCCGAGAGTTGGAATGGGAGCAAACGAATCCTTTTGCTGACTTTATCAAAAGATGGAGAGGAAAAGCATCTCAAATGATAGATCGACCCTCAGAGAAAGAGCAGATGAGAATTATCACAAAGAACTTGGCACCTGATTTTGCAAAGCACTTGGTGGTTTTTCAAACCACCACCGACTTCAAGACTTTCTACGAAGCCGGCCTTGCGGTTGAAGATGCACTCAGAACTGGTATATTTGAGAAAGGAGAATCTGCCAAGCCCAAACGAGTTTACTCTGGCAACAGCAATACCTTGTTCGGGACCGACCAATACAACCATGCCCAGACCAATTCCTTAAACTCTAAGCCAACCAAAACTGAGCCCATTAACCAGATAGCAACCTAGCCAACCCGGCAAATGAGAAGTTTCTACCAATTCCCTTTTCCCTTAACCACAGTTGTGGACGCCCCTCCGGAGGATTTCTCATTGATTAGGAGTCGCCACCCGGGTTTTAGCGGATTGTTCCCGGGGAACTGAACTCAATTGACTTGTGCCTCATTTAATGGATAAGGATTAGATACTGGCCCGTCATCACCATACTATCTTAAGTTCGGGAGCTCAGTTACGAGAGGGGAAGGGTTTTACGGCACCCCCCTCGCCCGGTTAGAAGACCGGTCTCTACTTAGCTTTTATGGGATCATATGAGATGTATGTAATGCAAATACGAGGAATGGGGAATGAGAGCCACATAATGATGATGAACGCAATAGTGGATTATGGTGTATGCATGTGTATCATGTACTACATGAGAGATGATGATGGTATGCAAATATGAACAAGCTAAGGCACAAAACAGCAAACAAAGTGTTAGTACATGATGAACAATAACAGAATGACCATAAACGACATGAACAACACATTTGAAGCAAAACTGATATGATCCACTGCCAGAGGTTTGAGAGCTCAAAGAGGACTATTTGAGCACTCACACCCCTCTCACCCACACATGCTCATGATACTTGTGGTTTGTTGAAAACATGACTTGGTTACTGTTGTTTACTCAGAAACAGTACTGGAATGATTGAACAGAATCACATAGCCATGTATGCATGATTTAAAACCCATTTATAACCCAAATGAGATGAATAATACAGAAGAAATGAGGATTCAACATTAAAAGATAGTATTTCAGAGTATTCAATGCTTAGAAACCAAGCTTGGTTAAGAATAACATTTGATGGACCAGAAGACAGTTTGAGCGCTCAAAGAGATACATTGAGCAATCAAACCATCTCCTGGATTTGAGTATTTCTGCTCCATTCTTTCTGCATTTGAATCATGGGTGAGTTAATAAATGATGCATGATGGTACACCTGTGCTAGAAACTTTCATAAACATGGATAAAATAAACTTGAGGTGTCCACACAAGTGGGAAATGAGTATTGGGCCATGCGTAAGCATGATTAGAATGAGAGAGAGAGAGGATCAGGTTGGCTTAGCCAAACAACAACACACACACACACACACACACTATAATGAACATATAGCATGATATTGAACTGAAATGTACAAGAAACAAGTGTAAAACATAACAGAGTTCGAGCGCTCAGAGGCTATGGTTTGAGCGCTCAAACCCCATTCAAGGGATATGAGCCTTTGTGGTTTTCAAGCCATTATTTGGTACTTTTGTGAGCTTAAAAAATCTGATCATTGTTCAAAAGAGTGAGATGCACTTATTCATCCCACAAACAAAGCTTATTCATTGTTTGATGATAATAAAACATCATTTCCATGGTTTTTGGCTTCATTGATCAATGATCAAGAGTGAAATAAGCTGATTTGAAAGTATTTAAACCAACCAAAAGCTATCAAATGATGATATCAACATGAGAAAGCATCAGAAACCACAAAAACATGAAAGGGGCCAAAATAGTTTGGGAGCTCGAACTGTGACATTAGCACAGTTTGAGAGCTCAAACTGTGACCTCAGCACAGTTTGAGTGCTCTAACCATTTCGCGCTCAGATTTTTGAAATCATTTTTTTTATATATTTAAGACCTTGTGAGCTCATGGAAGGTATGTGGAACCTCCATGAACTCATTGGTCTCCCTCAGGATGACCAAAACATGTTTTTTCACAAGCTTTTCTACCTTTTCGGCTATGATCAAGGCTTGAACTTGGGGTTTGATGAATGGATGAGAAGTGGCTGTGTTTATGGGCTATATGAGTGACGTTTTAGATAGAGAGAGAAGAATGTAAGGTTGATTGAATGATTGGTTTGATGAATGGGTTGTATTTGGGCTTAAAATGGTGATTTTTGAGTGTTTGAGTGCTTAAAGTGAGATGATTAGTGAAGAACAAGGACTGATTGAAGTGGTTTTATGGATTTGAGGAAGGTTTGAGGGCAGTAGGCTTGGTGAGAGATGATTTCTTCAAAGACCCATGGAGTTTAGGCCTTTTAAAGAAGGTTTTTGGGTGTTTTGGAGGTTGAAGATGATGGAAATAGATGAGAGAGGGTGTAAAACGTGGTTGAAGGATGAGAGAGAGTGGGTTTGATCTGATGAAGGGTATGAGAGTGTAAGAGATCAGCCAAGGGTCCCAAAAAGAGTGAGAAGAGGGGTTTTGGGGGAGAATTTGGAATTTGCAATTCAAGTTGGAGAGTGAATGTTATTTGACGATGCTTAGAAACCAGGGGGAGCCCATAGTTTAGCTAGAAAACTAGCTGAAAGATGCCTTGAAAAGTTTCTGGTGAGCGCAAGGTTTGAGCGCCCAAAGAGGGGTTTGAGCGCTCAATGTGTGGTTTGAGCGCTCAAAGCTGGGGTTTGAGCGCTCAAAGGGTCTGCAGGCCAAACTTCACAGGGCTGATTCGGGTGCTACCGAACTCCGTTTTGTGCGTGGTTTGAAGCTTTGGAAAGCTTATCGAGTCTACTTTCTAATTCAAGTGGTTTGAACCAAAGATAATTTTTACATCCAAGTGTGTGACCATTTTACCTTCAGAATGTCAAGAAATCAAGTCATTTTGGTAAAACAGGTATATCTCCCTCATTTCAAAATGGATTGAGACATATTATATATCGATAAAGAGGGTTTTGAATGTACTAGAAGATGGTGTAGGATTGGGTTTTTTTTTGAAGAGGTTTATGGGTGGTTTGAAGGATATTTTGATCATTTTGGTTGGTTTAGGATTGTTCTAAGAGGGTTTATGTGGGTGCTGGATGATTTGGTGAGTTCAAGCCTTGCTCTTAGCCTTGAGGTATGCATGGTTGGTCTATTTCATCATCGGGAATGCTTGATAAGTTTCTCGGGTCAAAATCGGGGTATCTACAGTTGCCCCTCTTCGATGGAACTTTGTATCATTGCTTGATACAAGTTACATCTAAGACAGAGACATCTCGATTCTTTCCCTGAGCCTTTCTCAAGCTACGAAGGAAAACATTAAAATCACGGTCGCGCCACTCAGGCTACCTGCGTACCCCATTGTAGGGATCAGACCAGCGTAGTTCTTAGGGGCATGTGCAAACAAACTCAACGGGTTTTCCTGGCCCGTGAGATAAACGATTTCACGCGAGTCGACAAGGTTTTCCAAGTCAAAATGCTAAAGTAAACAAACAATTTCATGCGAGTTGACAAGGCTTCCCAAGTCGAGACGCTAAAGCAAACAAATGATTTCACGCGAATCGATGGCTTCCCGAGTCGAGATGCTAAAGCAAACAAATGATTTCACGTGAATCGACGGCTTCCCAAGTCGAAACGCTAAAGCAAACAAACATCCCAAGTCATGATCAAATGCGAATCCATGCAAGCAACACAAATCAAACGCAATTAACAACTCATTCAATAGTATGCACCAGCTAGGTGGCTAAAACAACTCATATCGATACGTGATTAAGTGTTGCTACCCCCTGAACAACGGGAGGCTAAATCTGATGGGGCTATCCCTTGAGCAACAAAATGGCCTAATGACAAGGTAATTGTCCCCTGAGCAACAAGACAATCGAGGAAATGTGACCACCTACTGAACAACAAGGTAATCGATACGCTATCGATCCAATCATAATAATTTGATGGTCTTAGCGACACAATGATTCATCAACAACAAAAACTCAGAACAACTAATTAAATGTACTAACTGGGTGATTAAGACGACTAACAACTTGATATGATTGATGCACCAGCTAGGTCGCTAAAATGATCGGGGTGCGCCAGCTAGGCGACTACACAAAGATTATCCCAAATGACTTATATTGAAAAGGTGACCATGTCTGGTCTTGAAATTGAATTTGAAGCGACCATTTCTGGTCTTGAAATTGATTTTGAAAGTGACCATTTCTGGTCTTGAAATTGATTTTGAAACGACCATTTCTGGTCTCCAAAATTGATTTTGAAGGGGACCATTTCTGGTCTTGAAATTGAATTTGAAGGCGACCATTTCTGGTCTTGAAATTGATTGAGGATGATTGAAAAGTTGTTGTCCCGCAGGACGGTTGATTGAAAAAAAGATTTACCGCAAGACGGTTATGTGAGACTCATGTTTTAACACTTGACGACAACAAGGGCAATATTCCTTCCTTGAAAGATAGGTGGCACAATGGGGTGCCTCTTTGCTTTACTATCTTTCCTTTTGGTTAGGGCTTGAGTTTGAGTTTGGCAAGGCTCGTATCTTGAGTTTTGAGTTTTGGGCTTGCCCTTCTTAAGGCTCGAATTTTAGGCAAGTTTTTTGTTGAGGCTTCAGGCTTTGGATTGGCTTTTGTCGGGGATTTGACCTGGAGTTTTGGGTTGACTCCCTGCATTGTTTGAAGAACCTGGAGACATATGGAATCGAATGCTCGGTGAAGTTTATCATTGGGTCCCTAGCAGTAACCATCCAGATAATTTGCTGCCACCTCCACTTCCTGGGATTGAAGAGCATTCTGCCATTGAAACTGTCTTTCGTGATCATGATTGGTTTCCTCAAGCCTACATTATCGGGGAATCCCTACCTCGGCCATCCGTGCCATTTCCTCCTCAGCCAGATGTTTCGGTTCTAATTACAGATTCCATAGATCCATTTTGGAGCGAAGAAGACGTGATCGATATCCGATTCGACAACGATGAAGTGTGGACCGTCAACAAGGCTATGTTAGATGATTCATTTTGGCATAACAAAGCAGTGGAAAATCTGGGAAAGAAGATGGAGAACATCGAAATCGAGAAATGAAAAGCCGAGGATAGCCTTGCAGGTTTTTGGTCTGAGTATTTCGACACAAAACAGAAGTTGGAATCCATCAAGGCTGGAAAATGAAAGGTCAATGAATTTTTAGACTTTTGGGATGAAGAGCCATCGTCGGTCAACCGAGTAACAAGAAATGGATAGATTTATCAACCTGCTAATTTGCAGAGAGGCAACACCTCTTACCATGCTCAAGCTGGGGCATTCACTTGGGACGATCCCATCCAGGACAATTCAATTTCAAATAATGCAGAGGTTGTCATCCAAACACCAGAAGTAGTCATTCAACCACCACAAAGGAATCCTATGCCGATAGAAGATCCCATCCGGAAACAACTTGAAAGGACTCCAGCGTCAGTAGCCATCTAGGGCTGCTTTCCTCGTCCAGAGAACACCGTCAAAGACTAATCAAGACTCTATCTAACATGGAAGTGCCGCCTGACACTCCCCCTGAAGCATTGGTGGCCTTACTTATGCCAAACCGCGCGAAACATGTTGTGACATTCACTGAAAAGGATTTACCGCCAGAAGGAGTTGGTCACAACAAGCCATTACACATCACCATGAAGTGTATGGGGAAATGGGTTCCCATTGTTCTTCTAGACAATGGATCTGCTTTGAATGTTTGCCCACTGCGCACAGCCTACTGTCTTGGGTTTACAACTAAAGATTTCCAACCATCAAATCTCAGAGTGCGTGCCTATGATAATACACGCAGAGACGTAGTCGGAGTTGTTCAGCTGGAAATATCAGTCAAAAATTTCAAATCTAATGTTGAGTTTCATGTACTCGACATTCCTTCATCTTTCAATTTGCTGCTGGGTAGGCCATGGCCTCACCACCCAGACATTATGGCAGTTCCATCCTCTCTGCATCAGAAAATTCAGCTTGGTTTGGCCACAGGAACTCTAACCATCTATGGAGAATCTGGGATTCGTCCTCATGTCTCTGATAATGCTCCTGTGCTTGAGATCGCACATGGAGAAGAAGATGTCACTTTTGGAGGATTCTGTTTTGACACCGCTGGGGTAGTTCTCACTATTAAGATGGGTGAAGATTTCTCGATTAGCTCTACAATCATTGAAATGATGAGGAAAATGTCTTACATGCCTGGTTTGGGGTTGGGCCGTAACAATCAGGGAATACCTGAATTCCCAGATTTTCCTATGAACAATCACCGCTTCGGCCTTGTTTATCAGCCCAATGAGAATGAATTTGGAAGTGGATGGAAAGCCCGAGCCCGTGCTCAACCAAAAGAAAAAGGTCCCATTTGTTTTGTCAAAGGAAAGGAAGCTATCTATCAAGGAGAGCCAGAGCCGTTTTGGGACATGGAAAAAAGAATCAAACTGCCAGGGTTTGAAATCTTCGCCAATGACACATGGGACAGCGATGATGAATTAGAGAAATTGGGAGAATTGGTCAAACAATGCAAATCTGACTGGATCGAAGTTTTTGACTCAGGGAATCTGATATCGTTGTTTGGGGATGAAAGTCCAATAGGTATGGTCGAAGACGGGCCTGCTGCAATGATGATTGATTTGGAGCCTGTTGGAGACATGGAGCTAATGATGCTAAACCAAGAAGCCCTTGGAGATGTTACCTTCCTCATTGTGGATGCCAATGAAATTTATAAAAACTACACTTTTGTACCTAAAATTATTTATATTGGCACTGAATTTAGATTTGAGTCAGAGTCTAGCACGGAGTCTGAGTCTAGCACTAAGTCTGAGTCCACTTTTGAGTCAAAGCACATGTCTGTTAGTCCTCCACGTCATCATTTCTTTTTTGAGTTTGAGTCCACTCTTATGTATCACGCCCCTGGGCCACTTCTTTTGCAATGAATGAAATTGACTTTGCTTATCTTGCTGTGTCTGAAATAAATTGTGTTGACCTTGACGATGATGGGATTGAGTTCGAGGAAGAAATTCCAAAAGAACTCCGAACTCTAATCGAACGAGAAAATGAAAGGCATGCTCAGTCTATAAAAGAAGAAGTAATTTCAATAAATCTGAGAGATGAGAGTGATCCACAAATGGTTCAAATTGGTTCCGGGTTGTCTCCAGAAGAATTTAAAGCTCATTAAGATCTTCTAAAAGAATTTCAAGATGTTTTTGCATGGTCTCACGCGAACATGCCCGGAATTGACCCTGAACTTGTGGAGCATCGAATCCCACTTTATCCTGATATAAAACCTGTTAAACAAAAACTGAGGAACATGAGGCCTGACTGGGTGCTAGAGATCAAGAAGGAAATTTAGAGACAGATAGATGCAGAGTTATTAATGGTAACAGAATACCCTCAGTGGGTCGCCAACATTGTGCATGTTCCCAAAAAGAACGAAAAGATCAGAGTCTGCGTGGATTTCAGAGATTTGAACAAAGCTAGCCCTAAGGACGACTTTCCACTGCCGCATATAAATGTACTCATGGACAACACTGTGGGGCATGCATTGCTTTCTTTCATGGATGGTTTTTTAGGCTACAATCAGATTCTCATGGCCCCCGAGGACCGAGAGAAGACTACCTTCACCACAGAATGGGGCACCTATTGTTATAGGGTTATGGCGTTTGGGTTAAAGAATGCCAGATCAACCTACCAAAGAGCAGCTACAACTTTATTGCATGATATGATCCACAAAGAAGTCGAAGTATATGTGGATGACATGATCATCAAGTCCAAAGAAAGAGAAGGGCACTTGCACGCTCTCAGAAAGTTCTTTGAAAGGATTCGCAAGTACAAATTGTGTCTCAATCCCAAAAAGTGCACATTCGGGGTTACAGCTGGAAAGATGTTGGGTTTCATGATCACAACCCGGGGAATCGAAGTGGATCCATCCAAAATCAAGGCTATTCTTGAAATGGACCCACCATGAACAGAAAAGGAAGTACGGAGTTTCCTCGGCACAATTTAGTTCATTAACAGATTCATCGCCAAGTTGACCTCAACTTGCGAGTCGATGTTTCATCTTCTCAAGAAAGGCGTGCTATTCAAATGGGACGACAGGTGTCAGAAATCCTTTGATACAATCCAGAAATACTTGCAAAATCCTCCGATACTGATGCCTCCAATACTAGGATGGCCTCTGATTCTGTATTTGTCAGTCACCCCATCAGCAATGGGATGCATGCTAGCGCAAGAAGGAGAAGGCGGATCTGAAAAGGTTGTTTACTACATAAGCAAGAAGATGGTTGGATGCGAAGAATGATACACTTCTCTGAAGAAGACTTGTTGGGCTTTGGTTTGGGCTTCCAAGAAGTTAAGACATTACATGTTGGCTTATTCTGTAATACTGATTTCTCAAATGGACCCTCTCAAATACCTATTTAAGAAACCCGCGCTTACAGGGAAGTTAGCACGTTGGTTGCTTTTGCTAGCAGAATTCGACATCAAATATGTTACCTGGAAGTCAGTAAAAGGAAGAGCCGTCGCTGAGTTTCTAGCTGATCATCCCGTGAAAGGTCCAGAAGATGTGGAGTTTGAATTCCCAGATGAAAATGTGATGATCGCTACTAATGATGTCTGGATGCTATATTTTGATGGGGCAGCCAATCAGAAAGGATTTGGAATCGGGGTATTGCTAATTTCCCCAGAAGGATCGCATATCCCTCTTGCTTTCAAGTTAAACTTCGAAGTCACCAATAACCAATCAGAATATGAAGCCTGCATTGTAGGGATGGAAGTTGCCTTGGAAATCGGAGTCAAAAGACTAGAAGTAGTCGGAGACTTGAACTTAGTGGTGTCACAAGCAAATGGTGATTGGAAGGTCAGGGAAGACAAGTTGAAACGCTATCATCAAGACTTGGATGATTTGATCCCACGATTTCAGATGGTCACTTTCACACATGTGCCAAGATTGAAGAATCGGTTTGCTGATGCTCTTGCAACATTAGCATCCATGGTTGAGATACCGAATGGAGTCAGACTCAGGCCGATTGTGATTGAACAACGAGGCAAGCCTGTCTATGAGTGCGTCATGGCCATTGATGAGCCGAACGATGGTTTGCCCTGGAATCACAACATTTGGAACTTTATTGAGAAAGGCGAATATCCAGCTGGGACCAATAAGAAGGACCAAATTGCTCTTCGGAGATTGGCATCTCAATACATCATTTGCGGAGGAAAACTATATCGGAGATCTTATTGTGGAGTGCACAAACTATGTGTGCACGGGGAAGAAGCCAGCCAGATTATGGAAGAGATTCATAAAGGAGTTTGCGGCCCTCATATGAATGGCATGATGCTTGCCAAGAAGATCTTGAGGCAAGGTTATTATTGGTCAACCATGGAAATTGAATGTGTTGAATATGTGAGACGATGTCACAAGTGCTAGATTCACGCCAATCTCATGCATGTCCCGCCATCAGAATTGCATTCCATGACTTCACCGTGGCCCTTTTCTGTCTGGGGCATAGACGTTATCTGCAGAATCACACCGGCAGCGTCAAACGGGCACAAGTTCATTTTGGTCGCAATTGATTATTTCACCAAGTGGGTTGAAGCTGCTTCCTACATAACTCTCACGACAGTCCAGGTTGCTCACTTCATCAAGCAGAACATCATCTACAGATAAGGAGTCCCTCAGGCTTTTGTATCAGATAACGGGGTTCATTTCAAAGGAAGAGTAGCAGAAACTCTTGAAGAATTTGGGATTCAAGTTCATAAATCAACTGTCTACCGACCACAAACCAACGGGGTTGTGGAAGCAGCCAACAAAACCATCAAGTCTATACTGGAGAAAACCATTGAGTCCACACAAAATTGGCACGAACAACTGCTATTGGCATTATGGGGATATCGAACATCCATCGGAACTCCAACAGGGGCAACACCCTATTCTTTGGTTAATGGCATGGAAGCCGTTCTCCCTATCGAACTTAAAGTTCCATCTTTAAGGATCATGGTGGAATCGGGAATTGATGAAGCAGAATAGCAAAACACAAGGTTCAAAGAGCTCACGTTATTCGATGAAAGGCAGCTTAAGGCCTTGTACCATGTGCAGGGATGTCAACGTCGAATAGCCCGTGCTTTTAACAAGAAAGTGAAATCTAGGGATTTACAGGAAGGTGACATGGTTTTAAAAGAGATTCGAGCTCCAGTTTTTGATCCGCGTGGGAAGTTTCGACCAAAATGGGCCGGGCCTTATATTGTCAAGAAGATCTTATCTGGAGGTGCAGCACAACTCATTGATCTCGATGGCAATGAATTCTCCACTCTAGTCAAATGGATCAACTCAAGAGATACTACCCCTGAGAGAAGCTCGCTGGACTAAAAACCGCAAGGGCAGGCAGCTCCAGGCAGAAATTAGAGCAAAAGCCTGCTAGGTTGAAAACCCGAAAGGGCGGCCTAGGCAAAAGATAAGGCTAAATAAATCAGAGCTCGCTAGGCGAAAACCCGAAAGGGTGGTACTAGGCAAAATTCAGAGCACAAAAAGAGAGAGTAAATACCCGAGTGAACCCTAGCCAAACATTTGTAGTCCTAAACTACGTCATGACCTGATTCCTTTTGGGATACGTAGGCAGCCTCACCCTGAGGTTCGGTCACAATCTTTCAAATTGATTCCAAGTCATTGTGCGCATTTCAGATTTTACAGACAGAGCCAGTAAGAATCAAGAGTGGAAAGTTCTCAAAACTCAAGTTTTATTCAAACAAACTTTTTCGATTACATGGCTGAGCATCAAACTTTCAAAAAAAGAAACAAACAACAACATCCATAACATTGGGTACACAACTTATTTCAAGCATAGTAAGATCGAGTCTAAAGTCTGTCTTAGTTTCCATTTGCTCTTGCTTCGATGTCTTTTATCAACCATCTCAAGGAGAACACTGAGATATGGATCTCTTGGAATGGTCATGCGCTCCCGCCAATTGTTCTGATAAGCTTTGAATGTGGCAACATTGAAAATTGGTATGGCAAAATTCTCGGAACCTACAGGTGGCAGTACTTGATGAGCACCAAGTTGACGGAGGATGCGGTTTGGGATATAGAAAGTCCATCGGGTCAGACCTACCAAAACCAGTCACTGACGCCCCATGTTGCTAATAGCCATGTCCGGAAGATCAAGCCAAGTCAAGCGCCAAGAAATCACCTCCTCTGTGAGCTGGGAGAGAACCTAAACCCAACCTCCCACGTCATCAAAAACTTCCCTGAAGTCCCTGATAACAAACCCCTGTGTTTCATGAACCCGGTTTCTCGGCACAAGTTCTAGCAGATTAGCCTTGTCACATAACCACAACTGTGTGAAGGAGAGAAAAACAAATTAGGAGCCTTAGAAAGCCTTAAACTGAGAGTTGAGGTAAAATGAGAACGAGTGAAAAACCAAAAAAAGGAGAGCTGAGTGAGAAGCCTACCTGTAGGAGCAAAGGACTGCCCTCGAAGACGTCGGTCCGACTGGCATGAACCCCATCTATGCCCATCAAAGTTTCAGCCAGAACCATAGGAGCCACATCTTTGCGCTCCTCAATTTGCATAGCTACGCCAACCAAGGAAGAACGTGCCTAACCATCAGATTGCACAAACAAGAATGCAGCCAGTAAACACAAGCACAAAGCAAAGTTGTTGGAACGGAATCCCTCAATAAGGCGTGGAATGTTGAGAAAACCTCCACAAATCATGGACTTGGCAGCATTGTTACTTATCTTGAGTTTGGAAGACAACACTGGGGCAAAACCAACCCCTTGGAGAGGGATGATAGGCTCCACCAAATCAAAACCTCCGATGTATGCATAGAATTCTTCCATGGTGGGGCATAACTCGTGAAGATCAAAGCAAAAAACATGCACCTTAGGGTCCCAGAATTGTGTTGCAGCTCGCAACAACTCAGGATGTATGGACACATCTCGAATATAGCGAAGGGAAGTCAGCCTGTGGGCCCGAAAGTGGAGCCAATCCAAGCCATCAAGATCATCAAGCCAAGGATGCATTAGAGCTGAGAAACTGACCGCTATTGTGAGAAAAGTTGAACAAAGGAGAAGTTTATGGATTTGGGATGCAAATGAAGAGTGAAATGGATGGCATTTATAGCTGCCATACATGAAGAATGATACAAAGTTTAAAGTTCCGAAGAACGGTCATCTCGAAGAACGTGCTGACTCGAAAATCGTAAGGAATCATGCAAAATTTGTAAAGCTTTTCAAAGACTACCTCACAGTGGCTCTTCAGGACCCTAGGACGTGTATTGGAGTGATGAAAGGCCAAAGGGAAAGACCAGAAGTCGGCTGCAAGTTGCAAAATTTTGGCACTGCTAGGCTAGTGCCACACGACGTAGTAAGAGTGTCGCACGACACAGTTTTGATGCCGCATGGCACAGTGGTGGCAGTTTTAGTAAAATTGTGTTTTGAACATCCGAAATACATTCCATGCTTCTCTTGGACACAGGGCCAATGCACGCAAGCCGTAACACGTGCATATGACTTAATGGAGGATTGGTTGATATTCCCAACCAAAATTTCGATGATCGAATGCCTCGAAAGCCGGGACACATCAAGAATGGAAATATTGGCAAGTTACACTTGGTGATATTGAAAGATCAATTGGCTCATGCATGTCACATTGTACATTTACGGTTCGCAAGAAGTCCATTTCACTTATTTGTCAAAGCGTTTAAAAGGCCATGATTCTGGCACGTGTACATGTCAAGTCCTATTCCATTTTTACATACAAATCCAAAGCTCATTCATTTCATCGAGTCATGTGAGTCATAATCATAGATACAATTCAGTTTCTCTATACAAGTCCATTAGTCTCAATTCAGTCGTTTTAACTAAAATGCTCATGTACGAACTCTGATTTTCCAAATTCATTGCCAATATGAATAACAGCATGACAAGGTGCAAGTTTTTATATAACCAAAAACGCAAATATCCACATCATAAGCATAATCATGTCCAGGGGCAAACAGGCCCAATGCTAAGTCTACTACCATGGCTCGTAGGCCATCTCTACAGAAGGGCTAAACAGGCGCCCAAATCTAAACTAGGCACGCAGGCCCCACCTAATAAAATGCTACTACTCACAACTATCTCACGTACGAGGACGCTTCGGTGGAACATATCCTAAGTGTCTGTACTCCTCCGGCGTGGGAGGATGGCTCTCAGTACTACTACTTTCTGCAGACTCCTCTCTTTGTGCACTCTCCCTCCTCCTCTCCTGGGCTGCGGTAGAACGCAGGACTCGGCCTGAAGCTGGAACTGCTGAAGTAGCTTGAGGCGCTGAACGCCTGGCACTTTGAGAACCTGACGCTCCCTGCGCAAGCGACAAAGACTGTCATGTATAATGAGAAGTATGCATGATCAACGGAAAGGAAAGACAAGTCTGATATATAGCTCAGCAGCTCCACTGCTAGGAGTGACTCTACGACTAGCTCCTCTCTCACTACTAGTACCTATTCCATGGCTACTCTCTCTCCTCCTACGAGTACCACGACCAGCCTCTCTACCTCTGCAAGTCTCTCCAGCCCCTCGGCCTATGCCTTTGCCAACCTCTCTGGTACCATGAGCCGGTGTCCTCTCTCTAGTAGTACTCTGCCTACAACCAAGTACAACTCCTGGCTCAGCTCGTGGGTGTACATCTGGAGCCATGCCCATCACAAACTGACGGACTATGGCCTGCAAGCCTTGCACCAAGTGGAATGCAGACGCCGCCCATTCAGCAGGAATCTGAAATGCAAAGAATACATTAGTAACGCATGAGATATTGGCATGAGAAGGTAATCAAAGCAAGTAAAGCAATTAGAAGTCACCTCTGTCGTGGCAAGAGTAACTGCAGGAGTAATAAAAGGCATCGTCACTACTCCAAGCACTCCATTAGCAGTCACTACCTCAATCTCTCTCCTTAACTCAGGTAAAGCAGGGCAACTCTCAAGCAGTTTTCCATATCCAGGTCATATGCCAAGTGAGTACTCAAGTATCCCTCGTAATCTATCGAAGGGCTAAAGATCACCTCTGTCGGCACTATGTACCTCTCTATCTCTACTCGAGTATACTCAGCGGTCCTCTAAACAAGTGGAGGAAGGGGCGAAGGCACTCTGAAATAGTCAATCCCGAGAGATTGACGAGACACTCTGTCACCCAAATACCATCGCCAGCCATATGGACACTCCAACAGCACTCGACTCCGTGTCCACTCCCTGCTCTTGATTAGATAATCCTTGCGCGACCTGTCCCAGACATTCCACCTCACCTGCAAGGAAAGAGTTTGTCATATTCAAGAAAAATGAAAGACAAGGGAATATGAAAAGTTGATCACAAAAAGGCTTACTCTGTCTCCCGTGGAAGAATCAAGAAAGAGTCTAAAGCTCCTCAAATCTCCCTTATGATCACCAGCCCCTGTGAACTCCAGTCCCCACTTCTCAGCATGCAGAAGCACATTCTCATTGCTATGTGAATTGGCTGGAGCAAATACTCCCAGCACCTCATAAGCCCACACCTGCATGTTCAGAAACCAATCAAGTCAAGAAATATAGCTAATGCATTATCATGATTTTGCACAAAGAAGAAATGCAAGCAAAGTTTACCTCCAGTACTCTCCAGTATCCACCAAGGCTTGTGCTTACTCCACCGCAAATGCAACCCAAGAAGCAGTACATGGTGCACAAGCCCGCACTACCCCTGTCAAACCGTCCAGCAGTTTCCAAGTTCTCCAGTGCCGGTAGCCAACTCAAGTGTACCATGCCTTGCCTGTTCAGAAACAAGGAAGCAGCAAAGAGGTATGACAAGTAAGCCCTCGCCATTTGTCTAGCCTCCTCCTCTGACTCCGGCTCGTGGTCCTAAAAATCCACCAAGACAGCATATCTCACCCCCGGCTCAATGCCTCCAGGCCTCCTCCCCAAATAGTGCTCTATGGCAGCGGTGTCCAAGTATAGCTCTAAATCAAATGGAATGGGCTCACCTCCAACTCTCAGATCGGTGATAGCAGCAAAGTCAAGAGGAGTGATAGTCATCTCCCCAAACCTGAAGTGAAAAGTATTGGTGGTATCCCACCACCTCTCTACCAGAGCCCGTATCAGCTTGCGATCTGTCCTGGTCACTGTCAAAAGCCGAATGAAGATGGTAAACCCAGAAGCATAAACCAAAGCCCTCACACTCGGCGGCAAAGCATGGTAATATGCCAGAGAAGTCGCAGAACCTCCATAACCACCCATGGATCTCTGAGTATGTCAATAAAGGCATGGTAAAATTTCTGTCAGTCATTGTCAAAGGGAAGGTATAGCAAATAGATACAAGCAGCAAAGATAAACAAAGATGCATACCAAGGGATTTCTGAAAGCAATATGGGTTGAGCGGTCACGCACAACATTTGTATCCAAGTACGCAGGCAGCAAAGGAGTATATGTGTCACATCCCTGAGGAATGAAGAAGTGAGCCCGTGGCACATAAGTAGCAGGCGTAAAGGGAACCATGTGCTCCAACGCTAACTCAACCTCCCGGACTATGGTCATACGCTCCTCCCCGGCGGTTACCTCGGCCTCTCTTTGCCTCTCCTCCTGCTCAACATCCCTGATAGGAGATGGTATACCCTCTTGAATTAGAATATTCTCAAACTGGGGAGACTCCTACAAAGTAGCTACAATATCCTCATCTCTCGCTCCCTCTAAAGTGTCTACTAAAGTCAAGCCTGGCCTACGGGAAGATCCAACTGCAAGAACAAATAGTGGAGGCTTTGAAACCTCTACCTCTCTCTCAGCACTCTCCTCTGGCACTCTAGCAATACCAATTGCAATAGCCGGACCCGGAGCAATACGTCTCACCAAGGGTATCTCCTCACTATTAGTGCTACTCTATCCTACAACATCCTCCACCTGCACATCCCTATCACCGGGACCTCCTCGAACCACCGGTACATCAGTAACAACATGCTCACCCCCGATAGTAATCTCAGTCACAAGGGTAACCCCCAAAACATCACCTGGAATAACAACAGTCTAAGATCCACCTTCCTGAGCACCAGTTTTCTCTACAACAACGTCAATCCCACCAAGATTCATGGTGATATCAGAAAGTGGAGTACCCGTACCTGAAGGATCAATGTCCATAGCCTCTGGACCTTTGTGAACAACCGAAGGGCTCACCACGGTACTCTGATCAATGGTTGTAGCACTCTGGGCATGTTGCACGACACTCTGATCAACAGACACAACACTTTCAGTGTGCCGTATGACACTTTGGTCATCACCAATAGTACCACCACTGCCCACGGTACTTGGATCCCTAGCCACGACACTCCCAACATCACCCACTACACTCTCAGTGTGCCATACGACACCTGGGTCTTCACCAACATTGTCGCCACCCATCACCGTGGTACCTCTGGTACCCATGGTATCCCGTACCCCCGCCGGAGTTGAGGTCTCGCCTCGAAGAGCCTCACCAAACCCAACTGATCCTATTTTCGGCACGATAGATGTTGTTTCGGTCCCTGTCGGTGCTTCATGAACCGGACCAATAGCAACCGGGCCCATTTTGGATGAAACACCCTAGACGAGTCACTCCCGGACTCGTCGGATGCTGTACTACCCTCCTCGAATGCTGATGATGTTGTATCAGCGGTGGACATGGTAGAACCGCTTGGTTCCTCGCCGGAATCAGCCATAAAGAAAGAATTTCGGATGAGAAGTTTTGATTTCAAGAGATTATGGACCGAAAAGTTGGAGGAATTTGGGAAAGTGAAGAATGAGAGAGATGATGGTCTTCAAACTCCTGCTCTCTCAAGATAACCAACCAAGAAGTTTGAATGTGTTGAAAGTGGGAGAAAACAAAAGATTTTGGGCGGTTATAAAACCACCTGTGTCATACGGCACACCCATTCCACCGCACGGCACACATTGTATGCCGCACGGTATGCTCCCTTTGCCATATAGTGTATATATTTTAGGCTAGGCCGCATGATGCTCATATTCAACCGCACGGTACAGATTTGATGATGCACGGTACAAATTTTGACACTGAAATCAATTTTTCAAAGAGATGTTTTGGACACGGCGCCAAATCTTTAAAGGAGATTGCCGTCAATCTTACTCGAACTAATCATCGAACCTCACTCGCTGGTTCTATCTCATCATTCATTGCAACACTAACTGGTTTTTAAGTCCTCTGCGGCATCAACAACTGTTTTCTCAAGACCGACTGGTTTTGTAAGTCCTCTATGGCATTAGCGACGGTTTTCTCAACACCGAATGGTTTTGTAAGTCCTCTACGGCATCAACAACGGTTTTCTCAACACCAACTGGTTTTGTAAGTCCTCTACGGCATTAACGGCGTTCTCAAACACCGACTGGTTTTGTAAGTCCTCTACGACATTAACGACGGTTTTCTGGTTTTGTAAGTCGTCTACGGCGTTAACAATGGTATTCAACACCAATTTTCCGATGACGTCAAGTCGCAAGTTCTTGTACACAGCACATCATTTGTTTTTCCCTCGTTGAAGAATAGAGTGACAATCCCCGCAATCAGATCAAGGTATGTTTCTCGTAACTCTTATATTTGCATGAATCACCGTTTTGATTTTTTGCGTTAAGCCCTGATGAACTACGTTGGTCTGATCCCTACAATGGGGTATATAGGCAGCTCGTATGAGCACGACCACATGTATCATAATTTACTTGTTTCCCACAAATGTTCGAATGGAGGGGTGTCTTCTATCTTTGATGCAACTTTCATCACACAATGATTGGCAAGCCTCGTCAAAGAGGGGCAACTGTAGACACCCCAAAATAAGATGTTTGCCTACATTTTGATCCCCATTGATGAAAAGAAATACCCGGAAAGACTCTCGGATTGAAATTCTTCAAGTCAACTTAGTCAACAGTACCATACGGTACTCATCTTTCATGCATGGTATAGCCTCAGTCACGCACAGCAGCCTTTTGAATTTTGGCGATAGAAGTGTGGCGCATGGTACAGTTAGTGTGCCGCACGACACAGTTTGTGTACCGTATGGCATTGTCATTTGTCAAACAGCTTTTGCAAAGTTTCCAGCAGCTTGAATTGTTGACATTCGATTCTCCCATCTTCATGATGATTTCTTGCAAGGAAGAAACGCTACCTCATAGCTATGATTATTTGTGTGGAGAACAAGTTTACGTGGTGACCAAGAGAATTCCTACGCCTATAAATCCCGACCAACTTCGGATAAGAAAAAGGAGGAAAAAGGGTAAGAGAAATCATGGAAAGCTCCTCTAAATTCTACTCCTCAATTCTTCATATATTCAGAATCCCCTGTTACGAGTACCCACAAGCTCCAGAAATCTTCCTTATATTGCTAAAATCAACCCTGTTGCAACCCGAAACCCATTACTCTGTTTTTCACCCCAAAACCTTCACTGATCACTACCATTTCTATTAAGTTTTCCACCAAGCCTTCTACACCACATTGAAGAGTGATTTTACAAGCTTTGGAGGAAGTCCAAGCCGTGCTTAAGGAGTTCTAGAAGTACTTCAATTCGAGAGTTTCAAACCGAGGTATAATCCCGTTTCGCCAAATCTCTTAGTTTGGTACCCTAAGGGGAGGGGTGCCGAGTGCGGGATGATGATTAATATTGTCTTCGCATTCGGTACGCCCATGTTATTGTTAAAACCGTTTTATTTATAAACCTCCCGGTTGCGTCATATGGTGAAAATATCACCTCGTACGGGGTAATTTAGTGAGGAACTTTCTTTACTTAATCACATTGTTTTCCTATTCAAAATAATCTATTTTTAACCAAGTTTCATGCCTTGTATGAGCATGCATTCAATCATTTCGAAAAATCAGAGTTTCAAACTATTGTGAAATGAACAGTGCCTCATGACATTCCTCTTGTACCGCACAGTACACTTGGAGTACTGTACGACACAGTTTTGAAAATTTGACTGTTAAACTGATGAACAGGTGCCGCATGTCACACTTCCTATACCGCACGGTACACTTAGTGTACCGCATGGCACTCTTTTGCAAAACCATAAAAATTTGAACCAACTCTTCTATACAACAGTTTGAATCCTTGATTGAATACTTGTTTGTTGTTATAACTTGCATTATTACTTACTTGTTTTCATTATTATCATCTGCTTTGCTTGATAAATTGTTTATTTGAATAAAGTTCGGCATCAAAATATTTTCTAAAAATCCCATAAATGTTTAGTAAAGATCGATTTTTATCGGGCGAGCGGGCTGCATTAAAACCCTTCCCCGTTCGTAACCTGGCTCCTGAATCTAAAAGGAATCTCTAGTTTCCAAATCGTTTTCTAAATTATTTTCCAAACCATTTTTCAAAACGGTTTCTCGTGTCCTAAACCATTTTCCAAAAACCCGGGTGGCGACTCTATTTTCAAAACATCATTTCCTAAATGACAACAAGCGTGGAGGTCGACCGTCCACAAGAAGAAATGAAGCTCAAACCGAACGACCGCACCACTCTGGTGAAAAAGAGAAGAGGAGGCAATCACCTCTTTAGACTACCTTCGACCCTGACTAGAGCATAAGAAGGCTCGCAGTTACAGCCAGGCTAACAGGGTTCCTTGTCAGGCCCAACCTCCTACAGACTCTAGACATGGGAGAATTCAAGACTCTCCGTTTGTCTGGGAGATCCGTGACGTCCTGCCACCGAGAAACTTTACTGTCCTGAAATTCACAAAATACAATGCAAAGTCTGATGCGGCGATGCATCTCATGCATTACCAGCAGTTGATGGGACTGTACGGGTACGGCAAAGCCATGATATGTAAGGCATTCCCGGTGAGCCTCTAGGGTCTCGAGCTTGTTTGGTTTAATCCGTTTTAGTTATTTCGAGCAGCTTGAAGAAGTGTTCATTGTTCGGTTTGTAACTAATAGTACACAATCAAAGACGATCGATGCTCTCGTTGGCTTGAAAAGACAAACCAGGGAGAAGCTTCAAAATTATGCCGAACAGTATTGGGAGATTTATAATGCCATAGAAAACTATGACCAACAAATGGCCGCCACCTCTTTCAAGAATGGATTAGATGAGACTTCGGCAATTTTCAAGGAACTTATGCTTCACCCACCACAGAACATGAGTAAGTTGATGGAAACAGTGGACAAATTCGCCCAACTCGAAGAGATAATATCTGAGCAAAAACTCTCGAGGGTGTCGGCTAACCCAAAAGCTAGAGCAAGTGACCAATCGGGCGAAAAACATGTCAACACTGTCAAGTTCGGAAACAAGTCTGGTTGGAAGAAAGAACGTGAACCGTAGAAAGAATGAGAGCCGAAGCGTCGTGAGTTCATTGCCATAACTACGATGTTCAACCCACCACTCCATAAGCTGCTAAGAAGTCTCGGGAATCCTAGTTTGTATGGTTGACCAACAAGTTGGGGACCGCTGAAGGTTAGTCACAGGACTGTATGGTAAAATGCACTTACCACAGTGAACTGGGACATTACGCCACTGCTTGCTAGCCCTTCAAGGAGTGCTTGGAGAGCCTGGTAACTCAGGGGCACTTGGACTAGTACATTGATCGATAAAGAACCGCTGTCCGAGCACAACAATTACAGCTGAACAACATAACTGAGGAAATAATCATACATGTGATCCATGGGGCAGCAACCAAGGAAAAAATAGCAGCCCTTCGAGCGATACCAAAACTGTCCTGCCAAGTCCTTTCGGTAGAAGGCAGCTCCAAATGAAAGCTATCAGATCGTGATGAACAATGGACCATCACATTCACAGAGCAAGACCTAAAAAATGTCTAGTTACCACACAGCAATGCTCGTGTCATTTCAGTCAAACTCGGCAAGCCTATGGTAAGGCGTATACTAATTGATTAGGGTAGCTCCACTGAGATTATGTATTATTCGGCTTTTAAAGCCCTTAATCTTAATCCAGACCATTTGATGCCGGCCAACTCCCCCCTTTCGGATTCAATGGGGCTCTAGTCTGGCCGATGGGATGGATCGCCGTGCCCGTTCAAGCTAGATCTAGAAGAATCCAGGTGGTGTTTGTACTTGTGGCTGCGCCGAGCCCTTACAATGCAATCCTCAAGCGTACTTGGTTGCATGAAATGAAGGCCAACGCTTCCACCTACCATCAAGTGGTTTGGTTCATTGGAATTGCCGGTTAGCAAGAGGACATCGAAGGCGATCAAATAGCAACAAAAAAGTGCTAGGTAAACCCCGTCCACATGAAAAAGAAGACAACTAAAGGGAAAAAGAAGAAGGAAACCAAGGTCCATTGAGGAGCCAAAAGGTCCAGTGTTAAAGATGTAGGGTTGCCGGCCAAGTAGAAGGAAGTAGAAGACCTAGTGACGGTTCCAATCAACAAAGAAGGAAGTAGGTATTTCCTCCTTGGGTCAACCTCGATGATTTATGAGCGAGAACGATTAGTGGAGTTTCTCAAAAGTATTATTGAAGTATTCGCTTGGACTCCATATGAGATGCCGGGCATTGACTTAGACTTTGTCACCCATTCTCTCAACATGGACCCTTCACGAAAGCCTATTGTACAAAAGCCAAATGATCATCTCCATCCCACTCTGATGTTCTTATAGCAGAGGTTGGTTGACTACTAGACATAGGGGCCATCCGAGAGGTGCGGTGCCAAAGAAAAATGGGAAGCTATACATTTGCGTAGACTATACCAATCTCAATGATGCATTTCTGAAGGATTGCTTCCCGCTCCCCTAGATAGACCAGCTCGTCGACGCCATGGCAGTTAATGCTTAGCTCAGCATGATGGATGCTTACAGTGGATACCATCAAATCACTATGGTGGCTACTGACCAAGAGAAGATAGCTACTTACTGCTGCAACGTAATGCACTTCAGTCTAATAAACGTTGGAGCCACTTACCAGCGTATGGTAAGAAAATGTTCGCTAAACAACTCGGGGACACCATGGAAGCCTACATTGACGACATGGTTGTCAAAAGTAAGTACGCTTCGAATCATCTAGAGCATCTTACCGAAGTTTTTTCTATCATGAGAAAACACAAGTTACACCATAACGCTGAGAAGTGCGGTTTCAGTGTTGGCTCAGGTAAGTTCCTCAGATACATGGTCACACAGAGATGTATCGAGGCAAATCCCAATCAATCATAGCTCTCTAGAATCTCCACTCTCCAGGGACTATCAGGGAAGTGCAAAGGCTCATAGGCATGACCGCAGCACTCAACAGGTTTATCAGCTAGTCTTCGGACCTGTGCCGACCCTTTTTCGAGTCCATTAAACGAGCAAAAGGAGTTTTCAATGGACCAAAGAATGTGATCGAGCGCTGGGCCAGTTAAAGTCCTACATTTCAAAGGCACCCCTTCTTGTGACACCTGATGACTAGGAAGACCTTTACCTTTACCTCTCAGTGTCTGCTCAAGCAATCAGTTTTGTACTTCATCGGAAGGAAGGGGTAGACTTCCAACCCATCTATTACTGCAGCAAAACTATGCTCCCTTATGAAACAAGCTACCTCCCACTAGAAAAACTCATACTAGCCCTCATCACAACTAAACAAAAGCTACTGCCCTATTTTCAAGCTCATACTATCATAGTCATCACTGAATACCCACTAAATCCATGTTGAAGAAAGCCAACCTGTCAACTCGAATTTCAAAATGGAGCTTGGAGCTAGGAAACTTTGACATTCGATGTGAACCCCGAATAGCGATAAACTGACACCAGGACTCGAAGACATTGAAAAAGCCAACCAAAACTCCCAGAAAGAGTCACTATCGAGCACTCGGTGGAAGTAGGACCAAGTGAAGTCATCCAAAAACTAGGAACCCCAGCAGAAGCTGATTACTCAATAATACCCAATCAACTGCAATAAAGGGTCCTAGAAAAGTTTGGCAAATGTTCCAAGGAGAAATCTGGCAACTGCACGTAGATGGAGCCTCGAATAACCAAGGGGCTGGGGCTGGAATTTTCTTAGTATCACCAAAGGGAATCATGCATGAGAGTGCCCTTATGATTGGTTTTACGGTGTCCAACAACGAAGCAGAATATGAAGCTCTAATCTTAGGACTCAAGATGGCTACGCACTTGGGTGCCAAAGGAGTGAAGGTGTTCAGTGACTCTCAACTGATAGTAAACCAAATCAAGCATGACTATAGTATAAAAGATCCAAGAATGTCTAGGTACTATAACCAAGTCTAGGCGTTAATCAAAGACATCAGAACCGTTGAGTGCAATGCCCTCGCCTCTTTGGCCTCGGCTTGTGTGGCCTCTCCCAACCGGGCAATTCAACTTGGGGAGATTGAGCAGCCTAGCTTCAAGCCCGAACTAGAACAAGTGTTAACTATCTCTCTCGGTCCAAGTTGGATGGACGAGATCTATGCCTACTTGAAACACGAGAACTCCCACCAGATAGGAAAGAAGCCCATTGAGTCAGATGTTAAGCCGTTTATTTCTACTTGGATTCGAATAATAATATGTACCGGAAGTCCTTCACCTGGCAAGACTTCAGGGTAGTCCCCAACTCCCAAATGGATAGAATACTTCATGAACTTCATGAAAGAAGCAGTGGATGCCACTTAGGTGCCCTATCTTTTGAACTACGAGCTCACTCCCACGGATATTGGTGGCCAAAAATGAAGAAATCGTTCGAAGAATGCGTTAAAAAGTTTGCCCAATGCCAGAAACATGCAACTCACTTAGTCCAACCAGCCGAAGTCCTGCAGCCGGTCACCAGCCCATGGCCATTTGCTTAGTGGGGGCTGGATATGGTGGGAAAATTGCCAACAGCTCCATGAGGTTTTAAACACTTAATTACATCAACTAATTACTACACAAAGTGGGTAGAGGCCGAGCCATTGATCACCATAATGGCAATCAATGTTGGATGGTTCCTTTAGAAGAACATCATCTCGCGCTTCAGTGTCACTTATGCGATCATCTCGAAAATTGGAACTCAATTTCTTGCCGAAGCAATCGAGTCTCTATGCAAGAAGCATAATGTTCGGGTCTATCACTCTTCGGTCGCCTACCCACAGGGGAATAGCCAAGAAAAGGCTTCTAACAAAATGATATTGGCTGGGTTAAAGGGATGATTGACTCTCAAAAGAGGGAAGTGGGCTGAAGAGCTCCCTAAGGTTCTTTGGGGTTATCGCACCACTCCCCGCGGGCTCGACCAGACAAACACACTTCCCAATGGCCTATGGCATGGAAGCTGTCCTCCTGCTAGCAACTCTACTTCCAACTGCTCAGACTGAAAGTTTAAATGTGCCTACCAACGATGAGGCCATGGACAAAGAGCTTGACCTAGCTGAAGAACTAAGGGAAGAGGCTCATTTGAAACATGCAGCCTACGAACAAGAAGTTGCTCGGGGATAAAATAAGAATGTTTGGATGAGGCCGTCCAACATAGATGACCTTGTTCTACAAGAGGTGGTCCACAAATCTAAGAAAACCAAGTTCAAACCGAACTATGAAGGCTATTACCGCATTACTGCCAAGGCTGGGCATGGATCCTACAAGTTGGCAGAAATGGATGGCACACCTATCCACAATGTTGGAATAAACTTAGGATGTTTTATGCGTAAAGTAATTTTGTTGGACTACTAGTTTTGTCCTTTTACTTTTTCAATGTAGATGGCCTCTCGGTCCAAAGTTCGGTTATGAATGAGAATCTTGGTTTCTTCAATTGTCGTCATTTTTTATTTCCGTAAAGCTTTCCTTTTCATAATTAAGGCTCGGCGTTCCTACTAATGCCTAACAAAAGACAAAGTAAAAAAATTGAAGGCTCCGCGTTCCTACTAACACCTCGGAAAGAGGTAGAAACCTCTCACTCCGAAAAAGGCTCGGTGCTCCTTCTAACGCCATGGCAAAAAATTCCCAAAATGGCGGAATTTTTTCACCACTTCCTCACTTTGGAAGAATCCGAGCAATAAGCATACTGATTCATCCCAAAAGTAGGGACTATCGGGTAAAAGTTTTTAGTACAAATGAACTACAGTCCTACTAGTGCTCAACGATAATGCTAAAACGTTCTCCTACAAGGGAAAAAGTTTTCTCCAAGTTTTTGGAAAAATTCTTCTATCTTTTTGCTTCGGCACAAGCTGGACAATATCCTCCTTGACTTGTCCCAAAGCAGGGGAAAAAGTTTTTTCCAAGTTTTTAGAATAATTTTTTCTATCTTATTGCTTCGGCACAAGCTGAGCAATATCTTCCTCGACTTGTCCCAAAGCAAGGGCTAATATGTATAAAGAAAGCAAACAAGGCTTGAAAGATAAAACATGCATTCACCACAAAACATTCAGAAAATTCTAAGTTCAAATTAAAATTATCACCCTTCGGTGAAGCTGGAAAATGGCAGGTACCACTTGTTCGGTGTCACTCCTATCAAACCTATTTTAATAAAGTACAAACCCCTGGTACGACAAACTCCTACTCTTTGGAGCCTTCCAGTCCAACAAAACAAATTCTGGACAAAATGCTTTTACAAAATAACTAGCAAAAGATCCTAAGGAATAATCTCGATGGTAGGAGAAGTGGAGTTCTCAGGGTTGAGGGGTGGAATGGTTTCTTCAGTAGCTTTCTCTTGATCAGTTCCGACCTCATTAGGAGCAGCTTATTTGGTAGCAAGAAAGGCTAGCATTTCCGGGACTACGCGTCTGGAGTCTTCAGCGGACACTTCCATGACATCCATGGCGCACAGGTAGCCACTGGCAAATCCTTTCTTCTTGACGTCCTCTACCAGGAATAGATATCCCTGGCATAGGCCTCTCCTACCTCTCAAAGCAAGCTGCATGCCCCTCGGTCCACACCTCATCCAAAGCTTTCTGATGTTCGGCCTTCACCTCCTACAATCGCTCACCAGATTTCTTCTGAATTTCTGTCAGCTCCTTCTTCAGGCTTTCATTCTCAGATCAGAGCAGCTCTGCATCTTTTTCAACTGTTTGCACTTTCTCAAGAGCGGCGTCAGCATGCTTCTTAAACTTTTTTGCCGAGCTGTTCAGCTCAAAGACCTGGTCATAAAGCTTGAACATCGATTGTCCAAACTAAAAAACAAACTGAAAAGTTTAAAGCAAGTAAAGGCATACAAGTGAAATAAGAAAGGCCAAAATCTAACCTTAACAATTTAAGTTGTGCAGTGAAGAGATTTGTAATAACCCGAAATTTTGTAAATAAAAATTTCTGTTTATTAATTCGATTATTTATTTTTAATATCGCTAAATAAAATAATTTATTATTTAGTTTAAATAATTTGAATGAAACTAGATCTAATTTGTTTATTCCCTTTTATTTATTTTTCCGCACCGTAAAATCAACGCGTGCACACCGAGTATTTCACTACATCGCGTCCGGAAGACCTACTAATTCCCCCAACTCCTATTTTGTCCTATTATGACTAGCCATATTCTTTTTAAAACCCTAATTAGGCATATGCTCAATATGACTTTTCTACCAATTTTGACTATGCTTTTACTAAACCTAATTTGTATTTTTGTGAGTTAATGAGAAGAAAGAAAATTTGACTACCTAACAAGTTTGGCCACCTAACAAGTTAGGCTACTTACCTAATTACAATCTTCTATAAATAGCTCACTCACCTTGCTTCATTTCTCACACCAAAATCTCCCAACTTCTCCACTTTGTGCTTTCTAGTGTTCTTGAATGAGTTCTTGAGTGTTCTTCTTGAAACTCATCCTAAACCACCACACTCCACCACCCTCGACCACCCCTAGATCTTAGAAAGGTAAAATAAGTTAGCTAGAAAGCGTTTGAGCGGAGGTCGACTAGTCGTTACGCCGCCGGAATTCAACTAGCTTATCGGCTTCCGACTAATCATCGGAATTAAGGTAGATACTTTATCTTAACCTTAGATTAGTATTTACTAGTTCATATCAATTATGTTATTATTTTGCTTAAACGTGCTTAATTATGATTAAATGTGATTATGCTGGTGATTAGTGATTTTATGAACAATTAGACTTTGAAAAACACACTTAGTCATTACTATGCACGATTTGAAATTGACTTATCAAAATGCACCGTTATAATGCCCGATGGACTTTTGGAAACTTAAAATATCCAGTTATAATGCCCGAATGAAAATCGACTTTTCAAATTTATGCCGTTATACTGCCCAATTGATTTTTGGAAAATAGCCGACTAAACTTTTCTTAAAGCGACTTCAAAATGTTTTGACTGTACTTGGACTGTTGAGATTAACCCAAGGCTAACACCCTTGAGGGTCTGTCAAAAAAGATATGCCTAGCGCTGTCTAAGAAAGGAATGGTGCCAGTAACTGCATTCGTGCGGCCATCCAGCCTGGGACTCTCCTGGTTATCTCATTTGTCTAAAGAAAGTCACCAACGAGATTTTGTACCTAAAGTAACACGGTTATCGTGAAATATTTTTAAACGAAAAGTTTATCATGAAACGATTTCTAAACGGAAGATTTTTATGTAATATGGCATGTGCATGTTTTTCGAGACGGTACGACACGATACGTTTTTCAAGAAAATGATCGATTGTTTTTAAATGGAAGAAATAGAGATGAGAATGAAAATGATGTTGTAATTAAAATTTAGACAATATTGCCATTGGAGTCCCGCCTCAGTTCCCCGGGGTGAACTGGTGGTCAAAGCTCAATGGAACTATACGGTAGTGCTGTTTACAGTTCTCCTCAGATTCCGCGGGTGAATTTGACGGTCAGAATTTACTCAGTACAACACATAGTAAACGGATCTTATAAACAGGCTGTTAAGTTCGGTGCTATAAGAAAACCGGGACTATGTCGTGTGTGACGCGGAGTTAGCGGACCTCATACTGCAGGAGTCAGTATATGGGTGGCCGAACCTTCGAACGGAAAGGTTGGTGACCGTTAGAACGGTGTTGTAGAACGGGCCAATAACTTTCGAGAGATGTGAGATGTTGACATGGTTAAAATTGGAAGAAGGATGCTGTTAAGAGAAAGTGATACGAGATACTGATACTGTACTCTGATTTTTTTTAAAGAAACGAGATACTGATACTGCACTCTGATTCTTTTTAAAGAAACGGGATACTGATTTTATTAAAGCTGCACTCTGATTTGATCTGATTTGATATTGATGCATTGACACGCATGAACCTACTGTTTTGATAAATGATTTTCAACTATTTACTTGCCACCTACATTATTGTTCTAGAATTGCTAGTTTAAAGTTGGGGTAGGGTATCTATTGAGCGTCCTCGCTCACGGTGTTGCCCTGGCATAATACCACGATGTTGCTTCGCAACTCTGACGTATTATGCTAGATTATCATAATGAATAGGAGGACCTCTATGGAGAACACGGAGCCGGAGGAGCTGCCGAGATGGAGATCCACCAGGCGGAGAGATTTGCGGAGTCATAGAGTCCACCCAGTCTACCTTTTTGTAATCTGTGAAGGATAGATCATCTATATGTATTTTTGGTTATTATTATTACTGTTTAGACCAACTTTAAATTGTAATATTAATCCATAACGTATCCCAAAAATGCGGGGTGTTACAAGATTATCCCCAAGCTTGTTTGAAACCCGAGGAAGATCCTTCTTTAAAGATCCATAGTAAGCCGAGCATTCTCTTCAATGCTGTCATTTTCCATAATGCTCTCACCATCTTCATTAATGAAGACAGGAGAGAACGACTGCACAACATCATCTACCTTAGGGCCTTCGGATTGCCCAACTCCGAGAAACATTGCCCCACCATTTTGGTCGGCTCTAGGGAAAGCCTCTGAGACCTTGGCCCTCTTCGCCAACCTCTACTCGATCGAAATGATCAACCTAGTACAAGAGGTAGCAGCTTCGTGAGTAGTTGCGGCTGGAACCTTGCCAGGAGCAATGTTGGCGCTCAGAATGTCTTTCCTCGGAAGGCCTTTTTTGGCTTTCGTAGCCATCTCAGCCAATTTAGGCTTGAGGTCAATCTTCGGAGGCATTTCATCTGTTTCGAAGGGTTCGGGGGAAAGACGGTCTACATGGCTCTTTCTTTTCGCCAAAGGTGTTCAATGGGTTGTTCTTCGAGAGCTATTCGCTCTTTCTCAGAAATGGTTGTTCCCTGGCCTTTTTGGGACTTGCTCGGCCTCCTCTTTGTCTTCTTTGTTAACCAACACTTGTATGAAGGCTCATACTTGAGGAGGTCGTGAGCAACCCTGCCTTGTGCTTCATAGAGGGCGTCAGCGCGTTCTTTTATCGCTACCTTTTTAATCTCAAAGAAATTGGTAATGGTGCTGCAAGGACAACCGAAGCGTTAATGCATGAAATAAAGAGAAATACCCATAGCATGATTAAACAAAAGGATGTAAGAAAAGGATGCTAACCAACATCCCCTTTTAGGGTGGGTACTGGGAAGGCATCTTATGATGGAGGTACGACATAGTTGCCGGACACAACCACATAAAGATTCGCCCATTTCTCAGAATCAGGAAGGTGTTCTACAATTTGCTTTTTGTTCGGACGGGTCATAACAAAATATCGACCAAACTTCTGATTCCGAGACATCGCATAGATGTCAAGAAGATCCCATGCACTAAGGTCCAAGTCATCCTCAGCTTCAACTCATATGCAGAATTTATTATACGGTAGTTGTTGGCATTAAGCTAGTCGGGGGACAGGTGGTAAGTGTTTAAAAAGGCATGGATGAAGTTGTTCATAGGGAACCGAACCCCTCCTTCAGTTATAGCCATCAAAGCCACGTTAAGGTGGTTCGGCCCATATACAAGCTACTCCCCCCTTGGATGCAGAGTTACCCTAACCCCCTCCGGAATATCATATTTCTCGGTGGAGGTCCGATAGCCTTGGTCGCCTCTGGTGAAATAGTGGAGGTAGGGGCCACAGCTCTCTTTTTTGCCACTACTTGAGGCCCCCTCGGATGACCGAGCTGATTTTGATACCGGGATGTCAATTTTAGCTAGGACAGCCTGCTCCACCTCAGCTGCAGCGACAGTATCAGAAGAAGGATTGGCATTGTTGCTCGGCTCTGGGGGCTCCCATTTGAAACGATCATTGAATTCAGTGGCATCATCATTGTCGATGAAACCATCCAAGACGTCCTCATCATCCTCCACCTCAAAGCACTCGTCAAGGTTGTTGGAGTCGGGGTTCTGCGGAACAGACTGAATTGGTCTCTTGTCAATCGGGTTTTACCAATCATGCTCCATCGTCATGATTTCTCGGCACTATTCTGCCAAGCTCCTAGTTGATTGAGGATGTTGAAAATATTGAAAGCAACGCTGCTGTAAGTTCAAGAATCCGAGCTCTCAGATTCAGAAGAGACCTCGATGACCGGTGGTGCCAGACCTATCAAAATGTATGGTTGAATACCGTTAGTGATATGCAGATGTCACTAAACAAAACATGTCGAACACCTACAACTAACAACCCACCGAGCAATCGAGATCTGAAAGAATGAGGGGTTAAAATCTATGTCAACTCTTCAGCCATAGGCATTTATGGCAGAAGAGGGTTCGGTGAAAATGTGGTTTTAGGGTTTTCCTACGGGATCCCTCGGCATCGTCTTCTACCTCACTTCAAGAACAGGTTGAAGATGATTGTTCATCTTATCGTCTAATAGACACTCAAAAACACAGAAAACCCAAAAAAATGACCGCAATCATGCGAGAACTTATGAAAAATGAAGAGAAATAGCAGAGCAGACGATTTTACTTGAGGGTTTGGTGAAAACTTAGAGCAATAGCCTCAATTTGCGTGAAAAATCCAAGATCTCTAGAGAGAGAAGCTCTTGGAATCGAATGGAAGGAGAGAGAAAGTGTTTTTCCCTCTAGCGTGGCCCTATTTATAAGGGAAGCTTGGAAACTCAAGAAGTTATGGCGAAATAAGATGTTGGGCGGGAAAATTTGAAATGACACGACGAATTTTGTAACGGCATGACGGCCAGATAACATTTGATGCGTGTCACCAAGGACGGTGGGTAATTGCATCTTCTATCCACGCGTCAGCCCGACGTGAGCACAAACAGTGAAATTCAAAATGACGTGACAGCTGCTATCACTTCACCTCTGAACCCTAGCCCTAGACGAACACGTGGCATGTCCCCAATCGCTGATGGTTCGGCGATGCCAGGACATTGTAACATCAGAGCTTATCCAGTTATGCTGGCGCTCAGCTTATATTTTGCTCAGTCCATCGAGTGGTCAACCCCTCCGCTGAATAAAACCAGATGAAGGGGTTGAGGGGCTATTGTAGGGTCTATCATAACTCAAAAAGTAACTAAAGACTTCCTTGATCGGGTGAAATGGGACACCTTTAAGGTACAGTGCCAAAAGGCCACCAATGAGGGAAGTCGGTAAAACCTGAAGAGACTACCACACACATTAGGAGGCATTGAGGGTTCGGCTCACTATCTTGGCAGAGAGCCGAGGACACGCGTAGCCACTCCCTCAATTAACTCCACATCAAGTGCAACATTGAGGCTCGGCTCATCCGACCGAGGAATCCATGGGGGTGTGATCCTAACCAAGTGCAGCATCAGTGCTGAAGGGTGAATACCTAGGGTCGGCTCAGCACAAGGTGTAAAGATGACAGAGCATGTGCTCGTAACCATTCTAATCATGACGATTACATCAGCCAAACAGCCTGTTCCACATGTCACCAGCTTATTAGTGGCAGGTGTCTGTAAATTACTCGTTTGAGCACATCATAGTGACATCAACCGAGCGGGTAACTCGCATGATTTACATGATTGTACTTGGAGAGCAAATCACCTACTTCCTATATAAGGTAATGTTCAGCCCACTCTGAAGTATGCACGAGCGATTCCAAAACTCTAGATCTGAGTTCTTGCTTCTCCTTCTTCCTGAAATACTCACTTAATTGTCAGAGAGCCGTTCTGGACTCTACGGTCCAGTACGGTGCTAACGCGGGCGTTTAGTGTGCAAGACTTAGAGCTCCGGGTTGAGGGGAATTCAACCAACCGGTTAGCCAATCGAGAGGAGTTTGAATTGAGGAATTGGAGCCCCACAAAGTATTGGTCAATTCTTCCCATTTTAGATCTCAAATTCCGTATATACAACACAACTATTTTTTTTGGATCGTAGTCCTCTTTCTCATTTTGATTGCTCTCTACTAGAGACTTTGCAATTTGAACACCTAAAAATGAATTGCTTCTTGATATAATTTAAAATTTTGCTGCACCATTCATATGATCTCAATGAGTACTTTTGAATAGAACAAAAAAGTTAAAAAAATTATTATGTAGATCACTTTTTTGAGATGAAAAGAACAGAGGCATATGTAGGTGCAAATGGTGGGTCTGACTCGTACACACCCCTCGTCTAAACTAGAGGCGTGACAATATGATTTCAGTTAAATTGAGGTGTGTAAGTGAAATTTATCCAATTCTTTTTGGGAGCATGTATGGCAAAGTAAATGATGAGGTATTGTTAATCAAAAAACCCAAAAAAAAAAAATGGACGAGGTATCGATTAATAAAGTAGAAGTCAACTTTGATAAAAAAATATTTGTTGATACAAATGACCCTATATACGACCCTTACCAAATGATTGCCAAAACCCACAAGTTGGCTGGAGCGGAATTTAAGCAAACCTTAGTTGTTTACTCTCTCTCTCTCTCTCTCCCTGATTGCTCACATCTATAAGTACTGTCAACAAGACCATGTATTGTTGCGAAAATCAGATACTTCTCCATTGTTTTGCTTAGCAATTGTTTTAACTATGGCGCCGGAGATCCCAGCCCAGCATGAAGTTGCGAACATTCATCAAAGCAACGGGGAGAGGCTTGATGAGCTCAACACTATTTATGATAAGCAGAGCGACCTAATCCAAAGTCTCCAAAAGGGGACATTACAACTTGCAAATTATTTCTTTGTCTCACAGGCAGTTGTCTTTACAGCACTAGCCGGTGACTCATCCCTCGTATGCCATGACCTCTGGTTCCCCTTGGTCTTTACTCTGTTACCTGGCTCTATCAACCTTTATGGGTTATTTCTCATACTACGCAAGTACAAAAAAGTCATTATATATCAACAGGAAAATGTCAAGGAACGCGAACAACTTGCCGCGGGTAGAGCGGGGCAGCGTATATCTGTAGACACTGCACTAGAAAAAGAGGTTACCGTTAAAATCTATACATGCATGATTGCTTGTGCTTTCTTAACTATTGTCATGGCTTTTGGTAGTTTTTGGATGCTTTGCGGGGAGAAAACATTTGTGAAGCACGATGACGGTGCTAAATGTCTGAAGCTATGTGATGGAGGCAAATGCATACGAATCTGCCCTAAATCTTAATTATAGTACTTGATGCGGAATGGAAATCTAATATTATATAGGAATAGTATTTTGAAATTTTTCTTATTTTTGTCTTAGTAATTTTGTTAGGAAGTATGTTGCAATTTTAAAAGAATAAGTGTTCTAGAGTATTTTGTTTCCTAGTTTAGTTTATTTAGCTTCCTTTTAATTCTTGCTTGCTCAAGAAGAAATTTAGTTTCTAATTTTATTGTTTTCTTTTTCTTCATTTCCTTGTATGTAGGATTTCTTCTACTATAACTCGAGTTGTAAGCCCTAGGGCAATTCAGTTGTTATTTGACATATGAAAAATACGAGTTTTCTCGTAAAAACGTTTGTTCAAGGAGGGAGTACCTCTAGTTCAAACAAGTGTTTGTGTTTGTGTTTGTTCTCGTTTCACTTCAATCCTTTGTTTTATACGCTTCACTATATCCTTTGATGATCACATGTTGTGTGTGCAGTGTGCACCATGTATTACTGTAGGAAAGGTCAGCGTTGACCAACCAATGAAATAATGACAGGTGTCACACATGTGGTGCGCATATTCGCGCAACACGTGGCAAAGCCGCGAGGCACCCATCGCGCAGATCCGACCGGCTCGACATTACCATCAACAGAATTCCGGCTGCTGCAAAAGAAATTAGCAATTTGCGAGGCAATTAAAACTTTGTCGCCAAAAGGCAATAGTGTTTTTTGTGCTAGAAGTATTTGCGAGGAAATTCCAAAATTCCTCGCTAATTGTTTCATCCAAAACAAGGCGCCAGATTTTCGTGGGGGCGGGAAAATTTTTTTTGTCCTAAAAGGGGAATAAACATTTTGTGAGGAAATTCATTTACTGTGATGAAGTTGGTTTTTACGAGGCAATCAAAATTTTGGTCGCTAGAAGCCTTAGATGTGGGGAATTTTTCATCTGGATGAAGAGGCTTTTTAAATCCGATTGAGCCAAATTTTACATGACTTATTTAATCAACGAGCACAACAAAATCAATGATCTCGATTGTCAGTGTTGTATTGCGGTCGTTTGGCTAATATATACATTCAACTACTGCACAAGCTTAGTTTATCATAAATTGTGAACCGATGAAAGGGCTTTCTAAACCCGATAGAGCCAGAATTTACATGAATAATTCAATCAACAAGCACAACAAAGTCAACAATTTCGATCATCGTGATTGTGTTACAATCGTGTCGCTACTGTACATTCAAATACAACACAAGTATTTGAACGTAGAAATTCTAAAGGTCATTGCTGAGTATTTTTTTTCAAAAGTCGATCTGAACTGTTAAGATTTTCACGTTTTACTTATTATGTCATTTTCACTAAAATTGGAGATCATCGGATATCAACAACCACATTATCATAAGATATTAATGCGTCCGGAGGCATTAAAGTCGTATAATCCATGATCCGTTACATATTAAAATCATGATTGATTTCATCAACAAACAAAATCTAGTTAACGGAATCGATCATTAGTATGTGGGTTATTGTGATCCGTTACATATTAGTGTCCAAAATATTACTCTCTCTGTCCCTTTTTAAGTGATCGCTATCGGAATACGTGCAATTTCAAACCCCTAAAAAATATATTTCTTTATATAAATTATTCATTTGTTTATACCAAATTAAAGTGCTCATTATTTATTTGTTTATACCAAATTGAGCACTTTAATTTGGTGCAAAAAAAATTTAAAAGCATGCTATGGAAGTGCATTTTTTAACGGCTACAAAAAATACACGTTTCCCAAAGGTATCATTTAAAAAGGGATGGAGGGAGTAGTACCGATAACAAATAAATTTTAGCAAAAGGGAAATTATTTACCAACGAATAATTTATGTCGTTATATTTCGAAAATCTATACTTCTATTAAAAGAATCAGCGTTTGTCTACATTTCATTTCCCAAAATGCCCTCCCTACTCCTCCTCATATACAATCAAAACCCTTCCCCAAACATCGCGTCCCTACTCAAATCAAAGTATCAAACCCAAACATCACATCCCTTCCCCACATGCAAACGGAGGGGCTGTAACGACTACAAACCCCCAGCCCCCTAATTCCCCCTATTCTCCATCTCCTTCTCTATCCTTCAAACCATCTTATCATCATCTTCTCTGCATCCATCGACAAGAAGGCCACTATCAAAGACTGCCAACGATATTCGCATAGTAAGCCCGATTTCTTTATAGGGCTTGAGTGGCATATGATTGTCAAGTGCTTAGGGTGCCAACCTCGTTGGGATTCTTTGCTTTTGTTGTGATGCCTTCTCTCTTTGTCCTTTTGATCTCATGTATCTTTTACATTTGATTAAAAAAATTCCTTTTTGCTGCGCCAAAAAAAAAAGTCTGATTTCTCTCTCCTCAGTCCCCTCTCTCCTCATCTTGATCAATAAATCAGGTTCACACCGATAGTTTGATGCAATTTAATGGACGTTTATTTTGGTATCCATTGGAAACCACTCTATACACAAAGTTGCCCCAAAACTCAGTAGCCAAATTCAAGGACGACACCGACAGAGGATTTCATCAGAAGTGTTGCCACCAATTCCTCCAGGGACAGGAGAAACGGAGATGGTCAACACCTAGTGGTGTAGAAGATGCGAGGGCATGCCAGGAGATGTGAATCTCCAATGAGAATAAGGAAAAGCACCTAAAACTACTAACTTCTTTCAAGCAAATGTGAAACTTGAATAAAAGAGAAGCTAAAGTTACAACGGTTCGTGGGCCTTGAACAAGGACTTCCACAATTGAAGAAAACTAGGGTTTACATAGAAGAAGAAGAAGAAGAAGAAGAAGAAGAAGAAGAAGGAGAAACGGGATAGAGGTAGAAGATAGACATAGATGGGAAAAGAAAGGATCGATCGACTAACTGAGAGTTAGGAGATAAACTAAATTTACTTGCTGCTGTGAGCTTTTGGTGCATGGACCTCCTCAAAGTTGCATAAAAGTCTTCATTTATAGTCTCTAGGCCCGGTTGTAACTTCCAAACGTAACCAACCATGAAAACAAACCATTATGCCCACATTTTTGCCTCCATCATGGCGTCTTCTTGATTAACGTATTGGGAGGTGACATGTGTCCCATACTTAGCCGAAAATAACTGCCCATGTTCTCAACATATTTTGCACATGTCAATTTCGGCCCCTATCCTTTCATTAGAGATAAAAACCCCTTCCCTATAATTTAGGCAACAAACTTATCTTCTAAATTATAGATAATTCGGCCATTAATTTAAATCCGAATTAAATAAAAATACTTTCCAGTCAATCTATTTGCCACGTGTGAAATTTTAAAATTTATGGTACTAACATTGCCCCCCATAAACTTAATTTTAAAAATAAAATGGAGTTTAATAAAGAAGAAATGTTTTAGGCGATAAACGCAACAAAAGTCCTTAAATATTAGGAGATAACGGCTAGAAGAAGGTGAACCGTGTAGGACTCTTGTTACCATTTTAACTCCAATACGTGGCATGACTGGACTGGTTCAGGAATCAAGATTCTGGAATCCTCGAGATACTCCTTCAATACGTACCATAAAAAGGGATTCAAGAAAAAGAGGAGAGAAATACGTCCACAGTAAAAGCCAACTCTCTCTCTCTACCTTTACCTTTTCACCGCCACAACCCAAAACTCGTTGCTGTAGCAGAAAGGAATTTCACCATGGCCACCCTTCGAGCACAAGCTTCTGTCGAAGACGAGAATAACACAGGTACAGTGATGAAGAAACTGATTCTGGAACACAAAACTAACATTCACGAGGAGATTCTTTTCCAGGTACCCGATCAACATGAACACTCTTCTGGATTAAACAAATATGGATTAGGGCCTTGCTTTATGGATACCCTCCCAGAATTTCTGGAAAAATACTACCCTCATGACATCCCCCTTCCTTTGGCCCGATCTACAATGGATTGGGCCCCGGATTGGAAAAATTATTCAAAATCGAGACCCTTTAAAATGTGGGTTACCTCCACTTCAGAATATAATGAATGGCTGGTTAGGGTTGAAAAGGCAAAAAAAACTGTTTGGCAAAAAGCTGGCATCTATAATGCCATTCTGATGAGCTATGACATGCCAAACCCCGATACCGCCCTTATTAGCGCTCTAGCTTTCTTCTGGTCTCCTAGCACAAATGCTTTTCACTTCCCTTGTGGGCCTATGATGCCTACACTCCAGGATGTGGCATTCATCACGAGTCTACGTCCCCACGGCATAAAGGCCAACGATGCCCTGGAACCTCCAAAAATGAGCTTTGAATATCCTAAGAAAAAGGACATTACCTTTAATTACTTCCTGGAGCAGAATGCTGTAACCGATACCAAGGTTGAAGTCTCCGACATGAAGCATATAGCTTTCCTGATCTACTGGTTGAACAAGTTTATCTTCTGTAGCAGTAACTTGAAGATTACCCAGTACTACACAGATTTGGCCAAAGCTCTCTCTGTTGGTCAGGAGATCGCTCTGGCCCCCATTTTTCTCGCCCACTTCTATAGATGCATGAAAGAATTGGTAGATCATAAGGTATCAGGCTGTACTGGTCCACTATGGTTGCTGCAATTTTGGGCATGGTCATACTTCTCAGACTTAGCTCCTGAGGAAACACCAGAGCGGAAGCAGAGAAGAAAGTCAGGGGATAAAATCTTCTGTGGATTGTACCTGAAGTCACTTGTTCCTAAGGAACATTCATTTGATGAGTGCTTCAAGTATTTCTACTGCCTTGCAGAAGATCCACGCCAAGACTTTTGGACACCCTTTGAAAGAAACTCCACTTGTTCAGATTGGCTTCAAACCCCAACAGAAAAGTTATCTCCAGGAAATCCGGTGCACAGGGCGGTATGGGCCAGCTTCTTGGTAGCAAGGGATCTCCCTTATGGTATGGGCTTCAGTGGCCCTAATAACAAGTGTGGAGTGGAATACTATAATCCTACCTAGTGTACCAGGCAATTTGGACTAGCCCAGCTCATACCCATTCCCCCTTACCAAACCATAAATTCTGATCTAAGTGAGAGGATGCTACTCACTTTAGATGATATGAAGAGGCTAATGGAGAAGAATGCTGCTTTGGTTTCAACAAACTTCAAACTGGCCCCGTTCCCTGAGTTTCCTCTGACAACCCCGGCCTTCGACATGTGGTGGAAAAAGGCCATGTACAGCCAATCCTCAGAATCTCTAGAGTTATTGCTAGGAAGGATTTCTCCAACGGCAGTGCTAGAAGAATTGCCAAAAACCAAAGAGGCTAAGCAGAAGCTGTTGGTTAAGAAGACAAAGGCTGCATAAAAAGCTAAGGCCAAGTCTACACTGAAGAAGAAAGGTACGCCTTCTCGTGCCGAAATTTATCAATCTATTCGTTGGTTTGAGACCTTTTTTAAATGCAAATGGAACCCTCGTAATCCTGAAGCAATGGAAGAGGCTAGGAGAAATAGAATGACTGAAATTGAGACTAGGCAGCGAGACTTAGCCGCTGCAGCATGGTGGAAAATATTCCGATCTACTCCTCTAGGGCAACCTATGCCTTCTTTAGAAGATTTAAAGAAGAGGCACAGAAGACAGAGAAACCACCTCCTCAGAAGCCAAACGGAGGCTGCTGATAAAGGTAAAGTTTTTATTTTGTCTTGCCTTTTATCGATTCTGGTTGGGTTTCTATTGATAGCAGTTCTTCTTTCCAGGAGACACCTGTTGTTAAAACCAAAAGAACCCGATCCAGAACTAGAACAGAAGATGCACCGATCTTTGCTTCATTAGAGGAGGTATTGGAATTTCCCAGTCTCCTCCTTCTCTTCTCTGAGTATGACTGATCGTGTTATTTCTGCAGGCTGTGAATAGCAAAGGATCAAAAGGGAAGAAAGTACAGCATCAAGAACAATCTGGGGAGACAGACGATAAAACTATCTCCGACCCAGCATCAAAAACCCCAAAGACATTGGCATGACTGAAGAGTACTGAAGGAGCCTCTTCTGAAATTGGAGTTTCTTCAAAGGAGAACGTCCCATCCTCTATCCCAGTTGAAGGCACTACTGCCGATCCAACAGGAAACTTGTCGCAGAGTTCTGTCATCCCCGTAAGTAATTATAGCATTGTAATATCAAGACATATGTGAATTGCTTCTAAACAGTTAAAAACTTTGATTACAGGCCATCTCCAAAGGCTCTAGCATGGCTTCTCCCACACGTTCTACTGCTGTAACCAGCAAGGCTAAAATAGAGCCTTAGGAGCTTCTCAATCGTCTGAAGGAGAAATTAAGGAAGGGGACAAGTAGCAGCCAGGTGTCTTCCTCAGCCACATCTTCTGAAAGTATTCAAAAGAGTCCTTCGACCGAGGAAGTGTCTAAGGCGAAAGACGCTCTAAAGGCAGCGTTGAGCTTTAACTTTGAAATGATGATCCAGCCCGAGGTTTTAACCAATTTGAAAAGTGCTCTAGAAGTTCTTACTTCTTCTGAAGGCATACCGGATGTGCCTCAAGACAAATTAAGGAAATTTAGAACTGCTCTACCATCCCTCATCCAGGATTATCACAAAAACATGACTGAAATCCAGGAGATGAAAAACAAACAAGCTCGCTTTGCGGACCTTGGACAGGAGTTGATCATCGCCATGAATAAAATGGAGAACTTCCAACATCAGAAAGAACAACTGTCCGTCCAAAAGAAAAATGGCCTCAAGAAGATCAAAGAGATTCAAGATAATATTGTCCTTCTACAGTAGCAGGTGGTCCAGCTTCAAACGAATGATGCTAGCCATGACGAGAGGATGCAGAAAATCGTACAAGAGGAAGAAGAAATCACTGATGCTACCCAACCTTTGGTAGAAGAGCATGACGTACTGAATGCTGAAATTCCTCATGTAGAAGCTCAGCTTGAAACATTGGTGACCAACTTGTCCGCATCAACTGCTCCTTGGGACAGATTCAAGGCTGAAGTTCTAGAAAAGATGTAATAATATGCTTTTATCATACTTCTAGCTGCTGTTAAGACTTTTGTTTCATCTGCTTTAAGTACTTTTTGCCTTTTGAATAACTTCTGTGGGCTTGTGGAAATAACTATCTGCGTCCATCATTTCCCACATTGTTGGATACCACTTTTTCAAATATTTTTCATTGATTGGATGCTTATGAGGTTCTCCATCTAAATCATGCAGAAGATAAGTACCTCCTTTAAGAATCTGTAAAATTTGAAAAGGACCTTCCCAAGTAGGAGACCATTTACCAAACTTATGATCCTTTTTCTTGAATGGTAAGACTGCTTGCCAGATCAAATCTCCTTCAGGAAAAGATTTCTCTTTGACTCTTTTGTTGTATGCCCGAGCCACCTTCTGTTTCTGGGCCACCAAATGGTCTAAGGCAGAAAGCCTCACTTCATCCAAATCTTCCAACTCCATAAACATAGTCTGATTATAATCTCCATAATCTAGGCCATTTTGAAATGCAACTCTAGCAGATCTAATGTTTACTTCCAGTGGTAAAATAGCATCGTGACCATAGGTAAGAGCATAAGGAGTAATACCAGTGGTAGTTCGTTTAGAAGTTCTGTAAGCCCACAAAGCGTCTGACAATGCCTCATGCCAAGTCCTTGGTTGATCTTCCACCATTCTGCTTATAATCCCCTTCAGGATTTTGTTAGTAGACTCGGCTCGTCCGTTGCCTTGGGCATAATAAGGAGTTGAATGCGATAACTCTATCCCGAATTGAGACATAACTGCATGAATTCTATCTCCAAAGAAAACAGATCCTCTATCGACAACTATATGCTGGGGAATACCGAAACGATGGATGATCTTCTCTTTGATCATCGTGATGATGTCTTCTTGAGAAACAGAAGTCATTGGAATAGCCTCAGCCCATTTGGTGAAGAAGTCAGTGGCCACGACTATATAAGTGTGTCCCTTAGAAGAAGGAGGGAAAATTTTGCCAATCATATCCATGGCCCATCCTCTAAATGGCCAAGGCTTTATTACGGACCTTATTAAAGAAGCTGGAATCCTCTGTACGGGGCCATGGGCTTGACAGGCCTGACATCCTTTAGCAAACTGGATGCAATCATTAAGAATGGATGGCCAATAATAACCGTATCTCCTTAAAAGCCATCTCATTTTCCTTCCAGATTGATGTGCTCCATAGATACCCTCATGAATTTCTCCCATAACTTTTAGAGCTTCTTGAGGTCCAATGCATTTAAGAAGAAGGTCGTCTTCCAAACTTTTCTTGTAAAGCTCATCCTCCATTAACACATACTGGATAGCTCTTTCTCTGATTCTTAGTTGACGAAAGATTTGGGTATTTCAGAAAGTTAGTGATTTGAGTTCTCCAATCATCCTCTTGCCCCCCTAGGTCAGTAGTAAAGATCTCCATCGTAGCACTTCTTCTTCTTACAGAAGGTAAGCTCCTTCTTCGAATCGTGATCGTTCTATTGTACCAACCTTGGGGAATCTTGATTTCGGTGGCAATCTGTGCCAATTTATTTGCCTCTTGATTGAATCTTCTAGGAATATGAAGGAGACTAGCATCATCGAATTCATCTAGCAATTGTCTTGCCACCATGTAATAAGGAGCTATTTCTTCACTGTTACATCTATAAGTGCCCCCCAATTGGTTGATTACCAACTGAGAATCTCCAATGACTTCTATGGTGGCTGCTCCCATTTCCGTAGAATCTCCAATCCAATGATTATCCCCTCATATTCAGCTTGATTATTTGTACATTGGAAATCAAACTGAAAGGACAACTGAGTTTTAACTCCGGCAGGAGATATTAGAAGGATTCCACAACCAGAAGATGAGATTGTTTTGGAACCATCGAATAATAGTTGCCAAGGAGCATATGAAACAGTAAAGACGTCTAGGCCGATTGCTTCTTCATCAACATCCAAACATGGATGATCTGCAAGAAAATCGGCCAACACTAGTCCCTTTACTGCTTTTTGGGGTATATATTGGAAGTAGAATTCCATTAATGCAAGTGACCATTTACCAATTCGACCTTTGATGATGGGCCGAGAAAGTAAATACTTAATTAAATCGGACTTGCAAACCAAGTAAACCTACACAGGCATCATTTAGTGCCTAAGTTTTATTGCTGAAAAGTACAAGGCTAAACATAATTTCTCCACAGGAGATTATCTGCTCTCTATTGCAGTTAACAATCTACTAAGATAATATACTGCTTGCTCTTTGCCTTGTTCATTATTTTGAGCCAATAAACTCCCAATAGAAGTTTCTGATGTTGAAATATAAAGTCGAAGAGGCTTCTTCTTGATTGGTGGCATAAGAACAGGAGGTTGAGTCAGATACCTCTTGATAGCTTCAAATGCCTCTTGATGATGAATTTCCCATTTGAAATCCTCTTCTTTCTTCAACTTCAAGAGCTTTGAAAAGACTTGAACTTTCCCGGCCATGTTTGAAATGAATCTTCTGCTGAAGTTAATAAGGCCGAGAAAACTCTGCAACTCCTATTTACAAGATGGAGGCTTAGCTTCAAGAATAGCCTTGGTCTTGTTCTGGGGAACTTCAATGCCTCTCTGGTGAACTAAAAATCCAAGGAAATTGCCTGCAGAAACTGCGAAGGCACACTTCAGTGGATTCATCTTAAGACTGTATCTCCTTAGACGCTCAAAACTGGCTCGCAGGTGCTCTAAGTGCTCCCTGAACGAATCAGACTTAATTACCACATCGTCTATGTAGATCTCCATAAAACGGCCCAGCATGTCATGGAACATAGAATTCATTGCCCGTTGGTAAGTTGCTCCTGCATTTTTAAGGCCGAATGGCATAACAACCCATTCGAAGGCCCCCAAAGCTCCTGGGCATCGAAAGGCCGTCTTGTGGACATCCTCTTCTGCAATATAGATTTGATTATACCCTGAATGGCCGTCCATAAAGGATAACACCTTGTGTCTGGCTGCTCCATCGACTAAGACATCAGCAATAGGCATAGGGTACTCGTCTTTAGGAGATGCCATGTTGAGGTTACGGAAGTCAATACACACCTGCACCTTTCCATTCTACTTAATGACTGGAACAATGTTGGAGAGCCATTCCACGTATCTGGTTGGCCTTATGAATCCAACTTTTAGGAGATGCACCAATTCTTCTTTAACCTGTAGGTTTAATTCTTCTGACATTCACCTCGGTGCCTGCTTATATGGTTTGAATCCTTCTTTAATAGGAAGTCTGTGCTCCACAAAATCTCTTTGTAACCCAGGCATGTCTTCATACTCCCAAGCAAAGCAATCTTTATACTCGTGGAGGAGATCAATGTAAGCTTAACTACTTTGGGAAGGCGCTGGCTTACATAGATAGGCTTTGAGTGATCTTTTGAGCCTAAATTTACCTCCTCCAGAGGATCCTGAACATCAGCCTTCAGATCGTCCAACTTTGCTGGTGGTGCTTCCAAATCTTCTAATCGGATGACATCGTCAGAAGGTGTATTGCCCCCTTCAAAAAATAATTCGGTCGTCACGACGGAATTATCTTCTTAATCCAAAGAACGTAGGCTTTCCTCTGTAATATAAGTGATTAATCGAGCCAAAGCAGCCTGTAAAGCCGCCATCTTTTCACTGACTGTTGGGGCTTGATCCATGGGAAATAGCTTGAAGAAGTGGAGTGCTCGACCTATTAATCTCTGTAAGGAGAGGGCCGACCAACTGCTTGTAAATAGCCTTGAATTCGTCTACAGAAGTTTGAGTAGACAAAGTAATAGCTGTAGGCTTGCGAAACTTATCAGTACCGGTGAACTTGACAGGACTGATTTCATTGTCATACAACTTAGCATTTGCATGGTTAGAAGAGGCCAAGAAAGGCCTCTTGTCTGCCCAAACCACTTCTACATCATCACCACGCCAGAAGATTAGGCATTGATGAAGAGTAGAAGGAACAGTCATGCAAACATGAATCCAATCACGGCCCAACAGTAGATTGTAACTTGAACGTGAATTAACCACAAAGAATGGCGTTGTTAAAGTCTTTGTACCAACTTGCAAGTTCATAATAATAATACCTTGAGCCGTAGTGATGCCTCCAGCAAAATCAGAAATGCTGGTGCTAGAAGGTAACAAATCTTGATCTCCTTTGCCCAACTTAACGAGCATGAAGCGTGGCATGAGGTTAGCAGCAGATCCATTATCCACCAATATATGGCTGACAGGAATACCATCCAGATGACCTTGAATGTAAAGAGGACGAAGATGCTGAGTCATCAACGGGTCTGGCTTTTCAAATAAGACACTGGCCACAGGAGATGGGCGATATGCAGTGGGCTCATCTTTCAGAACCACAATAGAAGGAATATGGGAGTCAGAAGCTTCTGGAGTGGATGCCTTTAACACAGGTATGGTAGAAACAAGGGTAGCAACAGGCGTGCCAGAACGAATCTCTGGGGTATCGCCTGAAGCCTCGACATCGCCATCCATAGAAGATGGCTGTCCTTCTTTGTCCATGAAAGCAGTAGGAAGAACAAACACCATATTGCAAGTAAGATTAGCCAAAGAAGATGAAACTTTTGCCACAGGGGTTTCCTCTTGTACAACCAACATATCCTCTGAAGAACGAATGTTGATAGAACAGGGCTTTGCGAGGATATCCTTCCAGGCAGGCTTTCGAGCTTTGGGAACCTCAGCAGAAGATGATTCCACACGTTGAGAAGTAGGTTTCTGCACTGGGCGATACTCCATACGAGATTTCTTCTGCACATGATGAGGAGCAGAAGAACGCTTTGGGGGAACAGGCGGAGGAGTAGGGATCCCCTGAGCCAACCTTTCAGCCTGACGAATTCTCTGTGGACGCCGTTTCTAAGATTTTGACAAAGAAAGCTCAGGCTATGGAAACTTAGGATGCTTCACTTTGAACCAATGATTAGGAGAGACAGATCCAGGTGGCTTAACCATCCTAGGTCTACGCTCTTGTGGAGCTGTAATTACTAAGGATGACATTTGCTTCTGAACTTCATGAGTGGTCGACTGCGGACGATTAAAAACAGAAACACGCTTCTGAGGAAGACGACGTGGAGAAAGTGATGGAGTTTCTTCCCTTGGCCGCTTGATAACCACACTTTGCAAACGCTTTGGCTTCTCAGGTTTCCCACACTCACAATAATAATGAACAGATGGCTTCTTTGGTATAGAAGAAGATCCTCTACGACTTCTAATAACCTCCTGATCCCACCATACAGGATATGGGTGATCATCAGGAGAATTGTTAGAGTCATGAAGGATCTGCTTTCCTTTGGCAGCTTGTGAAGGAGCACCTAGAGAAATCTTCTGTCTTGGAGCAGTCCTGGGCGCACCTCTCATATCCACAAGAACCATATTAGCGCCAAAGTCAGCGGGGAATGGATCCTCATCAACCGCCATTCCTTTCTTTGCGGCTTCAGGGAATTTGAAATTCCCTTTATCAATCCTGTCCTGAATGGCATTTCTGTAGATGATGCAATTGATAGTGGTGTGGTTCCAGGAGTTATGATACTTACAATACTCCTTGCCTTTGATCTCAACAGGAGATGGGATCTTGTGACCAACAGAAAAGCGTAGCAGCTTGTCCGCCATAAGCTGGTCAAAAGTTTCTTCTGCTTTCGTAATGTCAAACGTATAAGCCCTAGTTGTCTTGGGTGATGCCATTGATCCTTGGGCTTTAGTGGGCTCAAATTTGGCGAAGGCTTTACAGGCGTATGGCTTTCGGTTAACAATTTCTGCAACCGCAACTTCTGGATTATCTTCCGTCTCTGCAATAGCCACTTGGTAATTTGGGTCCCTGTAATAGGTCTCTTTAGAAGCATTGCGGCGATCCTGATCTTCTGTCAGCAATTGTTCATAACGAGTGGCTCTTGCAGCCAACTCAAACAAGTCCCTGAAAGCCACATCGACAAACTTCTTCTGTAATTCTAAACACAGACCATTCTGGGCTAGACGAACATACTCGGTCTTAGGCAAAACCACTTTACACTTAAAGCGAGCAGTTTTAAACCGAGTAATGTACGTCTCAGCTGGTTCTCCAGGCAGTTGATAAAGCCTAGAGAGATCAGCCAGAGTGACCTCTTGTTCAGTTCTGTAGAATTGTTTGTGAAACAGCACTTCTAATTGGGTCCATGACTGAACCGAATTAGCTGGAAGATTTATATACCATGTAAAGGCAGTGGCAGTGAGAGAATTAGGAAATAACCTCATTTTAAGGAACTCGTTACTCGCTGCCTCTCCACACTGAACGAAGAAGCGAGCCACATGCTCCACTGTTGACTTGGTATCTTCACCGGAGAATTGGGAGAAATCTGGAACCTTGTACCCCTTAGGAAATTCCATTCGATCAACTGCGTCATTATAAGGCTTCTTGCAAACAGGCCTCCCAAATTTTTGCAAAGCGGGTCCAAACTGATCTTGGACGTACTCAATAACCTGCTCCTTACTTAGAAGCACTGAATTCTGAGGTGTAGGAGATGGAAGTATCCCCTCAGCAGATGCAGCGTTGGAAACACCAGTAAAGAGAGGGTTAGGATCCTTCCATCTTCCAGGAACTGCTCCAGGATGAGATACTGCTCCCATCTTCAACTTACCAACGACTGGGCCATCTTTCTGCTCTCCTGGATGATTGAATTGAGAAGAAGATGAGGATGCCTGGTAATGAGGTAAAACGAAACCCTAAGGACCAGGCATCTTGAGTTGGTCGTTGTTGACGCCATTTCCAGTTGCCACAGAAGCGACTGGAGTTAGTTTTTCGTTAAGAAAAACTATCATGTCTTTTATGGACTTAGTGAGATCCATCTATGACTCCTTGATCTCCTTCAAAGGACCAACAATAGAGTCAGTAAGTCCTTAAGACAATTCAGCATTTGTCTCCAAAATGATATCTCTCATGCCAACAGCCATTTCCTACAAATCTTCTTGTGATGCCGCGAAGGACTGGCCTTCCGCGGCTTCACCTGTGTCATCACCAGTTCCCGTGCCTTTAGCTCCTCCTTTCTTGTCTTTTCCCGCCATGTGGAACGATCTTCAACTGTTTTATGGGTCCCACTGGGCGTGCCAAAAAATGTTGCCACCAATTCCTCCAGGGACAGGAGAAACGGAGATGGTCAACACTTAGTGGTGTAGAAGATGCGAGGGCGTGCCAGGAGATGTGAATCTCCAATGAGAATAAGAAAAAGCGCCTGAAACTACTTACTTCTTTCAAGCAAATGTGAAACTTGAATAAAAGAGAAACTAAAGTTACAACGGTTCGTGGGCCTTGAACAAGGACTCCCACAATTGAAGAAAACTAAGGTTTACATAGAAGAAGAAGAAGAAGGAGAAACGGGATAGAGGTAGAAGATAGACATATATGGGAAAAGAAAGGATCGATCGACTAACTGAGAGTTAGGAGATAAACTAAATTTACTTGCTGCTGTGAGCTTTTGGTGCGTGGACCTCCTCAAAGTTGCATAAAAGTCTTCATTTATAGTCTCTAGGCCCGGTTGTAACTTCCAAACGTAACCAACCATGAAAACAAACCATTATGCCCCCATTTTTGCCTCCATCATGGCGTCTTCTTGATTAACGTATTGGGAGGTGACATGTGTCCCATACTTAGCCGAAAATAACTGCCCATGTTCTCAACATGTTTTGCACATGTCAATTTCGGCCCCTATCCTTTCATTAGAGATCAAAACCCCTTCCCTATAATTTAGGCAACAAACTTATCTCCTAAATTATAGATAATTCGGCCATTAATTTAAATCCGAATTAAATAAAAATACTTTCCAGTCAATCTATTTGCCACGTGTGAAATTTTAAATTTATGGTACAAACAGGAAGCAAGGGAATTTGCAACATCAAAACCGAAATTAGGGTGCAATTGTCGTGATCTCGCTTCCGTAACTGTAATAACCCGAAATTTTGTAAATAAAAAATTTCGATGTATTAATGCGGTTTTATTTTTAAATAATTATAGTTTATAATTTGGTTTGGTTAGATTAAACGAATTAGATTTAACCTGTTTAATTATACTTTTCGCGCCGTAAATAAACGCGTACACACCGGGTATTTCACCACACTGCGTCCGGAAGCCTTACTAAATCGCCAACTCTTATTTTATTTTATTAAAGCTAACCTTGATTAGGTGGGAGATTACTTATAACCTAAAACTAATCTTTAAGTTGGTGGGAAATTTGGTGGGGAATTTCTTATAACCTAAAACTAGTCTTTAAAACCTAATTTTTGCTTTTGCAAAAGGTTGTTTGGACACTTGTGGAGAGGGTTTTTGGCTGGTGATTATCTTTGGGGGAGGTGAACCTCATTACTTCCCTATAAATAGCTCACTCTCCTTGCTTCATTTCACACCAAAACCTCCCAACTTCTCCACTTTGTGCTTTCTAGTGTTCTTGAGTGAGTTCTTGAGTGTTCTTCTTGAAACTCATCCTAAACCACCACACTCCACCACCCTCGACCACCCCTAGATCTTAGAAAGGTAGAATAAGTTAGCAAGAAAGCGTTCGAGCAAAGGTCGACTAGTCGTTACGCCGCCGGAATTCAACTAGTTTATCGGCTTCCGACTAATCATCGGAATTAAGGTAGATACTTTATCTTAACCTTAGATTAGTATTTACTAGTTCATATTGATTATGTTATTATTTTGCTTAAACATGCCTAAATATGATTAAACGTGATTATGTTGGTGATTAGTGATTTTATGAACAATTAGACTTTGAAAAAAAAAAACACACTTAGTCGTTACTATGCACGAATTAAAATTGACTATCAAAATGCACCGTTATAATGTTCGATGGACTTTTGGGAAACTAAATTACCCAGTTATAATGCCTGAATGAAAATCGACTTTTCAAATTTACGCAGTTATAATGCCCGACCAATTTTCTGAGAAAAGAGCTTTTCAAATGAAATGAGATTTTCCGGGATTATTGAATAAATATTCTTAATCTATTTAGACTAACAAATAGAATCTATGGCTAGCATGTCTAGTCAGGCTTTTTCTTGGTTTAGCCCAAACCAAGTGGCGATTCGACGAACGAATCTTAAAACACGCCAAACGGATTCAACTACTAGAGTTTTCTAGTAGGGTACTTTCTTGGTTTAGACAAACCAAGTGGCAATTTGACGTACGAATCTTAAAACACGCCAGCAAATCTAAGAACGAGAATTAATCCTTATGTTTTGATTTAAATCCCCGGAAGAAAGAACTTTTATCGTTAAGTAACATGTTTTCGTAAGATGGGTTACGAGCGGAAGGTTTATCATGAACGATTCTAAACGGAGGATTTTGTTTTATGAAATTAATGCATGTGCACGTTCTTTTTCAAAGACGATACGACCCGACACATTTTTCGAGAAAGTGATCGAATGTTTTTAAATGGAAGAGATAGAAATGAGAATGAAAATGTTGATGTGATGAAAGTTGAGATGTTGATGCTGTTGGAGTCCCGCCTCAGTTCCCCGGGGTGAACTGGTGGTCAAAGCCCAACGGAACTATACGGTAGTGCTGTTTGAAGTTTCTCCTCAAATTCCGCGGGTGAATTTGACGGTTAGAACTTACTCAGTACAACACATAGCAAGCGGACCTCATAAACAAACTGGTGGGGATTCAGTGATATGGGTAGCCGGGACTATGTCGTGTGTGACGCGGAGTTAGCGGACCTCATACTGCAGGAGTCAGTTTATGGGTGGCCGACCCTTCGAACGGAAAGGTTGGTGACCGTTAGAACGGGGTTGTAGAACGGGCCAATAACTTTCGAGAGATGTGAGATGTTGACATGGTTGAAATTTGAAGAAGAATGCTGTTATGAGAAAATGATACGAGATACTGACACTATACTCTGGATTCTGAAATAATACGAGATACTGATTTTATTTAAGCTGCACTCTGATTTGATGTGATACTGATGCATTGACACGCATGAACTTACCGTTTTGATAAATGATTTTCAACTATTTACCTGCCAACAATATTGTTCTAGAATTGCTAGTTTAATGTTGGGGTACGGTATCTATTGAGCGTCCTCGCTCATGGTTTGCCCTGGCATAATACGACGATGTTGCTTCGCAACTCTGACGTATTATGCTAGATTGTCACGATGGACAGGAGGACCTCTACGGAGAACACGGAGCCGGAGGAGCTGCCGACATGGAGCATGATCTGATCAGGGAACGTACGGAGCCATAGAATCCACCCAGTCTACCTTTTTGTAATCTGCGGAGGGCAGATCATCTATATGTATTTTTGGTTATTGTTATTATTGTGTAAAACCGACTTTAAAATGTAATAATAATCCATAACGCTTTTCCCAAAAATGCGGGGCGTTACAGTAACTAAGAAAAAGGTCGGTTATTGTGATTCTCGCTGATAGACCGATGAGTCTAAGAGAAATTTGCACCCATTCACTTCAGGCGTATAGGGAATTTTTGTTACGAAGACACGAGAAAAAAGGCATTCTCTAATTCTCGCTGACTACGTACAATTGCTTGATCCCAAATGATTTCTACTGGTACATTCACCTTTTTTGCTTCCTTTTTAATTTTATTTTTCTATTTTATCTACGGATTCCTGCCGATGTTGTTTCATTCCCTTCCTTTCCTTTGGAGCATCACTAATGTAGAGCCCTTTAGACTCCGTTCATTTGCCAAGAAAGTTACACGAGAAAGTTAATCCCGAGAAAAGTGAAATGAAGTAAAGGAAAGGAAAGAAAAATTTACTTTCCTGTGAGTGTTCACTTGACAAAGAATTTTTTCGGGAAAATCAAAATTTGTTTGTTCATTTGGCAAGAAAGGAAAATAGTGGGAATGTTGTTTTTGCATTGGCTAACTATGGACAAAAATTAATTTATGAGCTAGGTAATCACCAAAACATAATCAAAATTGTCATCATAAAACTTTTTAATCAGGCACTAGAAAGATAAATCAGTACGATAACTAAAATAAATCTCAACTTCCAACTACTTAAATGGTTAATTACTCGATCCATACAAATGAAACTAATGAAACTGGAATGTAGAAAAAGAAAATTGGCGGGATAACAAAAATAGCAGTGGCGGGAATAAACTTTTCCACGACACATAATTGCTTGCTTTTGGCAGGATGCATTTTGAGGGAAAGTGAATCCCAGAGGGAAAAATATTTTTGTGGGTCCCATTACTTTCCTGATAACTGAACACTCCAAAAGTTAAAGAAAAATTGGTTTTCTCATCCTTTCTTGACAACTGAATGAGGCCTAAAGAAAGTAAAAATCTTCATTGTGCATTCGTTGGCATCCCTATTGGGTTGCCTTCCCGCAATTGCCAATCCTTTTGGAATTTGCAATGTTTAAAAAATTCCAATCTTGGTTTACACGTGATCACTTTATTGATAAAGATTACCTTTGCTTTCTTTAGCCAAATGGCCTTCGCCACTACGAATTTTGACTGATTAACTCACCTTGTGCGCTAAACCCTTCCACGAAGTCATTGTCAAAGCACCAAATATACAGTGTCGACTCCAAGAATTATGTTAGGGTGTTACATTAAAAAGCTTAAATTCTACCGCATATGTTCAAGAGGATAGATATAGACAGGCGAGAGAGAGTTTAGAGAGAGAAAGTGAGGAGAGGAAGAAGCTTCTCATCCATGGCTGCCGGCCATGGCCGCCTCCCTTCTCCCTCCCCCTCCACCCCCTTACACCTTCGTCCTCCTCCTCTTCTCCTCTTCTGAATGCCTGTTAGGGTGAACGGAGACTCCTCATGCCGGATCCGCTCCTCTCCGGTCCGGTGTGGGTGACCGCACCCCGATTTTTGGACCCGTGGGGGCCAGATCCGGGGTTCCCGGTCTGGATCTCTTTCATCGACGGCGAGCAGCGGCTTCCAACAGCTCCGGCGAGCGCGACGACGACGACGACTGGCGACTTCCGATGACGCATGCACGGCGGCGATCTATACTTTTCCGTTCTTTTTTTTTTCTTTTTTCTGTTTTTTTTTTTTTTGGTTTTTTCTGTATTTTGTTGTATTTGTTGGTATTTTAATGAAATTTTCTTCCTACTTCTCAAAAAAGAGAGGATAGATATAGGAGAACACTAACAAAATTGATACTAAAATGACTGTGATGACCTTTTTCAATAATATCTTTACCAATGATAATTGCTTCCACACAAACATATACTCCATTTTTTTTTTTTTGTGATGGTTGATTTTGTTGTGGACAATGGGTTGCTTGGGTGCGCAAATATGGGGAAATGGGTTTAAAAACCTGGTGGATTATGTGCTAAAAAAATTGACAGGATGCTATGTAGCACAGACACCTACGCGGATATGGACATAGACAAGGATATAGACGTGGAGATAGGAATTTAAAAAAAAAAATTGACACAGACTTGGCGGGGGACACGTAAAAAATAAACAAATTAAGAAATAATTATATATATAAATATATTATTATGTACGCAGTAATAGTTTATATACATTAATATATACACTTTTCTTTTGATATGTAAGATATTTACATTGCTATGTGCTACATATATACATGTAAGATGTACACACATATCTGCGGAGATTTATACATCGAATATGTACCAGTACATAAATATATACACAAATATATGCGTATATCGAGAGAGAGGGGTGAAGAGAGAGTGAGATCGTGAGAGTCAAAGTGTGTAGATATGAGACATGCGTGTCCATGCCGTGTCTCCCAAGTGTCCCCTGCCAAAAAATAATTTAATTTAAGGGACACACCACATGGCGTGTCCAATACGTGTCCCCAAGTGTCCCCTAAGTGTCTCCGTGTCCCATACGGGGCAGTGTCGGTGCAACATACATAGGATGACACCATTTGGTAGACACTAAATGGCGTGAGTTCCAAAGGTTGAGATTAACCGGTGTTTGTCCTAAACTAACTTCTAAGAACATTGAGGGAGGAAGGGTCACAAGAAATTCTCTCTTAAAATTACCAAATGAAAATTAGGAGAAATTTTAATTGTTATTTTCTTCATGTCATTTTGTTTCTAGGATTAAAGTTGCATATGATCTCACAAATTGTGATGCACATCACCATGTTTCATTTCAAAACCAATGTTATCATATTTTGGAAGTCAAGAGACATTTTGGCAATTCTCGGCAATAGGAAGAGAAGGTACTGCCTATCATTCCTTATGTTAGGCAATTGTATGACACTTAATCAATCTCAATGGAGAAGCTCAGCTGGCTTACTAATAGAAAGAGAACTCCATGATGTGAGTCTATTACAATACGTCGCCCGTGCATTAAGGTGATTTTGCATGGCTGCGGTAAGACCTTTCCCACCCTTTATATTGGGAGAACATAGGCCTCCTCCCTCTCTAATTTTCCTGGAGGGTGAAATAGACAATATAGGTAGTGGCACAACTACTCCTGGTCGGATAGAAGCTTTATATTCGGCTCTCCACAACCCGGTTTTGATGAACTACTCACTTTGTCGGCTCCAAGAATTTTGTTAGGGTGTTACATTAAAAAGCTTAAATTTTACCGCATATATTCAAGAGGATAGATATAGGAGAACACTAACAAAATTGATTTTAAAATGACTGTGATGACCTTTGTCAATAATATCTGTACCAATGATAATTGCTTCCACACAAACATATACTCCATTTTTTTTTCTTTTTGTGATGGTTGATTTTGTTGTGGACAATGGGTTGCTTGGGTGCGCAAATATGGGGAAATGGGTTTAAAAACCTGGTGGATTATGTGCCAAAAAAGTTGACAGGATGCTATGTAGCATGGACACCTATACGGATATCTAAAAATAGTTTTGCTAAGGGGAGTGGATGACAACTGTTTTTTCTTTCTTCTTTTGAATGCATCAATCCCCCATTTGATGCTTCTTCTATCTTCTTACATGGAGATTCATTTTCCTTTACCATTCATGTTGAGGAGGCTTAGGCTGACTCAGAAAAAGATTCCATCATAGATGAGCTAAATTGTTAGTAATCTGCTTTACTTAAAATCGTCTTTGTACAATAACAAAATAGCTACAAACACTGATGGATGCGTTAGAATCCCTACACAGATGTGTTCGGAATTGTCTGAAGTGACGCCCACATCTACCATGGGCGAACCATGTGCATCAGAACTAGTTTCCAATAAATATTGGTGGGACAAAGGAGAAACCAATGGCGAGACGGAAGGGGAAAAAAAAGAGGGAAAAGGGTATCCAATTATCCATACGACACCATTCATGCATCTCCTTTTACCCCTTTGGTGATCTGGCCCCTTGCCTCACGCACACACTCCTCTCTCTCCTCTGATCAGTACCCATTGGGTATTCCAGAAAATGGATGAATCTCTACCTCTCTCTCTCTCTCTCTCTCCCTCTCTTAAACACTTGGGTATTTGCAAAGTTAGGGTTGTGAGCTCTCTGCTTCTTTGGTATGTTTTGAACACTTGGATATTTTCAATTTCACTTGTTTTGTAGGCAATCTTTTTTGTAGTTTATGAAAGGGTTTTAGATTTACAAGAATTTCAAACCGTTTCTTTAACCTTTGATTGACGAAAGGGTTCATGGAGGGAAAAGATTGGGAGATTTTCTCAAATAGCTGTTGCCGTACCTTTTTGCATGTAATGCTTTTGAAGATAACTGTTGTGTATTTCAGAGTCATATCCAGTTGTGTAGGTGAACTCTGTGATTTCTATTATTGGTTCAACATCTTTCTTGATCTGTTTTGGTAACTTGTTATCTTAATTGGCTTTATGTTCATTATTTTGTTTTGTTGTGGTTATTTGTTTTTTGTTCAATGGAGCCATTTTATGTCCATTGCTGGGAAATGGGCATATTTGTTTGTTCTTGTGGGGATCCACCCCGTGTGGGCTGGATGGGCTTAGGCACAAGGTGTGCTAGGGTTTCCTTAGAATTACCCTAGGGTTATAGATAACTCTTGTTGTCTCTCTTTTTAGAGTGTGGTAGTACAATGTGAGCGGGACAGGCTGAGAGTGTGAGAGGAGGAGCCGGTTGTGGCTTCCCCAGCCGAAGTGGGAGCAATAACCAAAGAGGTCTTTCATGTGTATTTATTTGTAAATATATATGACGGAGTTTTCCTCATAATTCTTGTGTGTGTTTGAGCGCGTGCGTGACCCGGAATGCACAACAAACTGGTATTAGAGCCTAGGTGGAGCGAGAGGTCACCGGATTCGCGTTTGAAGCACACGGATTCAAGAACGAAAAAAAAAGGTCACACGGAGGTTTCGCTCAAGGAGTTTTTGTTTGTCTCAATGACACGAGTCCAACGGAGTGCTTGGGGTATTTTTTCATCACCGGAGGAGGGCTTACAGACAGTTTGAAGAGCGGCAGACGGAGCCGGACTGGTCTAGTTCAGATCGGCCTCAAAAAACGTGATCGAAAAAAAAAATTTGGAGCATAGGGTTTTGTTCCTCGTTTCAAGACAATCGCGAGGATATAAAATTTGTCACCGGAAGATATCGAGGTGATGCGCACACGCCGGTCAAAGATTGGCATTTTTTGGTCAAATTGGAGAGTTAGATCCACGCGCCTCTTTTTTTTTTGACGTACTGCTACAAGTTGAAGAAGATGGATGGGGAGTGATTCCATGCTTTAGGTACACGACAAGGATATGCCACATGGGATTGGTCAACGGCCACGTCAGCCGGTCAACGATGACATGGCGCCACGCTAGCAGGAGTTAGGTCAGTGACTCTTTTGACCTTTTTGGTCCAGTCAGGGGTCAAAAGGTTCAAAGGGGTTCGGGGTCAGTTCAAAGGGGTCAGGATGTCGCAAGTCAAAGGGGTCAAAGGCTAGTCAACGGGTCAGGGGGCTGGTCAATGGGTTTAGTTTGACTTTTGGAGATGGTTCATTGGCTTTTTTTTTTTTTTTTTTTTTTGCATTTTCGGAGGCTACACAGCTCCGTTTTCGTATATGAGTAGTCGATTTGAACTGTCTCGACGTTTTGGATCCTACCATACGCTCCATTTTTCATTTGGAGGCTCGGATGCAGGTGTTATTGCTGGATTGAGCAGGATTTGGGTGTTTGGAGGCATTTTGGGTTGTGAGGAGGCTTGTTCCTAGCTAATTGGACGGTTTCGGATTATTGGTGGGCTTGGATTTGGGTGATTTGAGTCAGATTTTGCAGTCCTAAACACATCCGGAGAGATTGAGGAGGATCTGACGTGGTCAAGTCAATTAGATGGGATGTTGAGTCGGAGGCAAACCATGGGAGATCCGATGGGAGTTCAGGGGGTGCTACGAGAGCCGGGAATGGAACGTGGATGAACCAGGAGGCAGAAGGAGACCCGGGAGAGCTGACAGAGAGTGGCAGGAGACCAGGATAGTGGCAAGAGTGGCGAATAGGTGACGAAAAAGGCGAGCGGAGTTGGGGAGCTACACACCAGGAGTATTGGATAGACTTTGCAGAGATTAGAGGTTGACCGGAGCAATAAGGTGATTGATTGCAGATTCACGACGGTTAAGCCATGGTGATCAGTCAGAGAAACTAGTGAGCAAGGACACATTCTTTCGAGTGTTGCATCTTTGTTTGGTGGGTGGGATACACTTGATTGGTTAATAGCACAAGCGCTTGCTAGAGTGACAGATCGGAGTTGGCCAGCGGTGATCGGAGGCAGTCTGGTTCAATCGGATTTAAAGACCTATCATCAGGATTTAAAGTTGTGATTCGAGCTGCATTGGATTAGATGATGGGCCACCATACAGGCTTGTGGGAGTGTAGTGCTAGATGGAGCTGATGTCAGGCATGGTTAGTCAGTATGGGTGTTTGTGATGTGAGCAGGAGTGACGACAGTTGCGAACGCACACAGGATAGGCGCAGGAGTGTACTTAGGAGTCATGACTGGATGGCACTGGATGCGTTGGTAGTCAAATCAGGAGTGTTCAAGATGCTGGCCAGTAATGGTGATGCAACTGGTTGCTGTGGATTGTTCACGGGAGCTCCGAACAGATTGAGATGGATATCAGATGATGCATCATGGTATTCTCTTTCTTCTGTGATTTTGTGACTGGATCCTCTCTAGGATATGTGGCCACATGGTGTGGAGAGATGGAGTCACGGCTCATGTCATGTGATTGGGCTTGAGCATCCAGGTTTAGATGCGGGCACTCCGGTTAGGGGGGTGCAGGATTGTGATCAACCACGGAAGATCTGGCTCATAGGGATACATTCATTCGAGTGGTGTACCCGGTTGGGGTGCGGAGATGCTTGTTTGGGAATGACGCAGGCGTCTGTCAGAGCTGTAGATCAGTTGAGCCACAGAGATCTAGTAGGATTTGTTCACATCTTGGATTCACGAGAGGTGTATTCCAGTTTGGGGGTGCGTAGGTACTCGGTTGGGGATGCGGTGTCTGAGAAGGAGTCAGCCTCATCGTAGATGGTGTGTGAGATCATTTGGAGTTGTGAGCCTCTGGTGTGGGCAGACGGTAGCTGCATTCTCTTGACAGAATAGGATGCTAGAGTGGCGGAGCGCGGCGGTGAAGCTGCAGGCACTCAATGAGGGGGTGCATGGGCTCGGTTATGGAGCACATACACCTTTGCAGGAGGTGTGCGAGTGGAGGCCTTCTAGTTGAGGGGGTGCGGTACTCGGATTTTCTGATTGGCTGCGGATTCTAGTTTTGCAAGGATACTCGACTGGTTAGTGACACAGGCGCTTGCTAGAGGCAGTTGATTGGAGGTGGCGACATGGGAATGCTGCTGGGACAACATTTACCCACTCGGGTTAGAGGGGGTGATTGTTGGGATCCACGCCGCGTGGCCCAGATGGGCTTAGGCCCAAGGTATGCTAGGGTTTCTTTAGAATTACCCTTGGGTTATAGATAACTCTTGTTGTCTCTCTTTTTAGAGTGTGGTAGCACAATGTGAGTGGGACAGGCTGAGAGTGTGAGAGGGGGAGCCGGTTGAGGCTTCCCCCGCCGGAGTGGGAGCCGGTTATTGCTCCCCGGAGAGGTTTTTCATGTGTATATATTTGTAAATATATACAACGGAGTTTTCCTCAGAATTCTTGTGTGTGTTTAAGTGCGTGCATGACCCGGAATGCACAACAGTTCTGCCTCTCAATGAAGGTACATAATTTGCAAGATAAAGTGGAGGATTAAGTGTAGATTGATAGACTCAAAAAATGAAATTAGATTGCAAATCTTCTAGAAATTAATCGATTGACAAACTAAAAAATGGAATTTACAAATCTTCTAGAATTTTTTTTCTAGCTTATAAATATAACAATGGGTTTGGGCTTCGTTGTTTTTACTTGGTATGCCTTTTTAGGCTAGGCCATAAGGTGTTTGGGCTTGGCCCTCTAGATGTTTTGGGCTCTGTCCCTTCGGGTGTTTTTAATTCCTTCAACTTTGGTTGGAGTCCCCTCCCTTCTTCCCCTACTTGATGTACCCTTTGTCAGGTTTCTTTAATAAACTTGTTGCCGATCAAAAAAAAAAAAACAATGGGTTAGAGGTAGGGGAGGACAAAAGGGCGTGCATGTGGGGGTCCGGATCTTTGCACGCCTCCCACTTATCCCATTATTGGGAGAAATTTTCCAATGCTAGTAGGGTATGGTGATGTGGTACCCTACCACTCATCTGGGCCGTCCATCTGTGTTTTGGATGGCCCAGATCTATTGGGTTAAAAATGGCTCCCAAATTTACAAAAATGCCATCAGCACATCAGGGCTGTCCAAAACATGGATGTACGGCTTGGATGCGCCATAGAGGACTGCCGCATAGCACCCTACTGGCATTGAAAATTTTTTCCATTATTGGTACTATATTTTAACTTTCGTTTGTAAATTTTTTTGAAGGAATGCCCCCTCAAAACTGTGATATTAGAATATGCGGATGATATTTTGCTATAAATTGATGAATACATAAGATTTGCTACTCTGCATTTTGAATTCTATGTCCGCCACTGGTCAGAGGAATACAAGCATTGTTTGACAAATAATTCCACATAGTTTAACATTGGATACTAGTAAGAGGTGCTAAGTATTCATCATCATTTAGATTTTATCAGTCACATAAGCCCTTAGATTGGATGCCTTGACCAAAGATCAATGGCTCTCGATTCCGTATAATTTGGATTTTTATATATATGGGGCTTAGATAGTCAGGAATTTAGTACCTTGTAAGATTGGGAGATTTTTAGTTACTTGAATCGTGAGATGCTAATAAGAGCGTTGTCTTATGATCTACAAGTTGGACCTTCGACATTTTTTAGCCCAAAGCAGTTTGAAGTTTTCAACGTGGAACTGCTAGCATTTAGAACTGTCAAAGGAGGACCATTGATTTTTTTTCCCCGATCGGAGTATCAAGCAGCTGAAATCGTCTCTCTCTCTCTCTCTCTCTCTCTCTCTCTCTCTCTCTCTCTCTCTAATCACTTTAGTCTTAGATTCGAGGTAACACTGTAAGTTTCCAAGTCTCTTTTTCCATATCTTCCTCCAAAGATCTTAAGCCCAACTGATTAGTTGTAATTTTTAGAGCAAAAGTTTGTTTAGCATTGCCTATTTCTATATTTAGATAAAGAATACAACAATTTCTTTGGTCCCGCCAAATCGTCCCCTTTTCTCGTCCTCCTTAGTTTCTCTTTTGTTATTAGAGGCATAATCTTGAGCTTGAAGCCTCGATACAGTGGGATTAGATTTCTGTTCTCCTATCTCATGATAAATATTGCTTTTGTCCATGAATATCAGACGAAAATTTATAATTGGATTGCCTTTCTTGGTTGCTGAAATGCTCAATCATAAAAAACAATAATTTTCCTCAATCATTAAAAACAATATTTTTCCCTGTGCTCCTTGATTTTCTCTTATATAATTGACGCTTCACCTCTAGTACTCTGAATGTGTTTGTTTTAGAGAGGCAAAACAAGAATAGGAGAGAGATGGAAGGAGAAATAAGTAGAGAGGAAGAAAAAGTAGCTCCGGCCTAAGTGGATATATGGAAGTATGTATTTGGGTATGTAAATATGGCTATGGTAAAATGTGCTACTAGTTGTGGTAAAATGAACCATATTCCAGTTGTTTAGTTGGAAAGAACAGATTGCTCATAATCACTTAGACTTTATAGGACATTTGCTATCCAAGAACTCCCGAAGGACTCGTTCCAATGATTGATAGTTGTTGATGATTGCGATATCAATCAAACTGATTAAAGCATCACATGGTGATAGCCGATATTAAGGGTCAGATTTGACTCATAAATCTTAAACCTGTAGTTTTTCATTTCATTTATGTTGATTGATGATTAAGATATACATCAAACTTTACCCCTCTATTTAGTTTAGAATTCATGATTACACCTCCATAACGTCTAACAATGATAACAACCACACCATGCATGCATTAATCATCTTAGTTAATGTGTTTACTGAGTATAGCTTTACTTAGTTTACCCATCAGTAGATTTGTAAGAATATATCAGGCTTGCCCCTCAGAGTCATCGTAGTTAATCATAGTGTTGGCTCGTATTTTTTACCTTATATTCAATGTTCGTTCAATTGTATATTATGTTTAATGGTTGGTCTATTCTTTGTTTTTTGTCTTATAGTTACGCGAAGATGTCTACTAAAGGTCGAGGACAAGGAGATTGTGAAACGACAGGTCGTGGAATGAGCCCTCGAGGTGAGACTACAACATCAGCGCTTACCCCTGCCGTGTAATCTACGCCAAATAATCCAGAGCATAACTCATCTGCTGCTCCACACATATTTGATTTTGTGCAAGCAAGTGAACCCTTGACTCCTGGTACATGTTCTCACAGCTGTGACTACATCTCTCTCTCTCTCTCTCTCTCTCTCTCTCTCTCTCTCTCGCTCTCCCACCTACCTAGCCACAAATTCTAAGCATTTCTAATTTCTATTCCAGAGAATGTAATTTTGACTTAAATTTTAGACAATTCAGTTTCTTAGGAATCTATATTTCCATTTTTTAGAAGATGCACCTGTAACTAAAGGACGTCGGAGAACTAAAAGTTTAGCACTAGCTAGGGTTCGAGGGCATGGAAAGAAAGTGAAGCTGGGATTTTCTAGGATGCTGGTACAAGCAACAAGTGAAAACAATGATGACTTGACTATGTACACCACAAAGTTAGGTGTTATTGTTTAGCAATTTGCTCCTTTCCAGGAAAAAAGCTAGTAGGTGGTGTCCCAAGATTCAAAGGAAATGTTTATTATGATGAAATTTGGATGATTTGATGAAAAATGACTCACATAAGAAAGATAATGTGAATTATTTTACTTGACATTGAAATTGTTGTCTTTATATATGAATTTGACTGGATGAATTTGTGGGATAAATAGGAAAAATTTGATCTTCCTGAAGCACCTTATGTAAGCAAAGCTATATTGCGAACTATGGGTTAGCGATATTGTGATAACCGCTCCCGCCTGAAGAAGATGTTTGAGAAAGGGATTGTCAATTGTCTTGAACACATATGGGAGGGTGATTGGACATATTTGTATAACTTATGGCAAGACACCGTCTATGTAGTATGTAGTACTTATTCGCGATAGTTAAGAATTGGTAGTATCTTCACGATTCAAACTCTTACTATAAATTCTTACATGTGGCATGATTTTCTAAATCATATAGATATTGTGGTACTCCTAATAGGTTATGGAAAATGTAGGGAAAGTGTAACAAGTATAAGGCTAGTCCATCTAAGCCAAGGATTCACCACGTCACTAGATCAAAGGCTTTCACAAAGTAAAAAATGATATGGTATGTCCTTTATTACTTCCTTACCGATTTCAATATTTGTTGAGTACAAAAAAATTTCCATTTTTTTTCATGAAACTAATTCACCAGAAAACGAAAATGTTGATCGCGAATCCTGACTTGCCGGAGATTTGGAAGGAGACTCATTATAGTGAAAGAGAAAATGTTGGACAAATGATTCAGAAACCATATATATAAGTGAAAAACATCTCATAATGTATTTAGTTTTATCTTCTAGAAAAAGTTGTTTCAGCATGTCAAGAAATGATTTACTCACAAATTGCAGAACAAGTTAAAAGAAACTAAGGATCAGTCGATGGAAAATGGATATGTTCCTTTGACGAATGAGGAGCTCTCATGTGCCATCTTAGGACCCACACCAAGATACATACATGGTTTATGTAAGGACCCGTGTGAAAAATCACTTTTTGGAGAAGTTTCGATTTTGCCGATAAAAAGTCCCGGTAATTGTTTCTTGGATTTTTCTAATCACAACGGTATCGGAAGTTATTTTTTAGTAAAGCGAAGTCATCTTTCACTCATTTTCTTTGGAGAAAAATGTGCCGTTTTTCGATTTTGTACTACAAGTGGGGGGGATGAGATTTTGATGTGGTTAGAATTTCAAAATTTTGGAAATGCCATTGTTTCCAAATGGGGGGTACTTCCTTATTTTCATAAATAAATTAAAGTAAAGAGATAGTCTTTACTTAAGTTTGGTGTATGAAAATAAGTGTTGGGGTCACATATTATATACACAAGTGACATTTGGGTGTGTAGTGTAATTAGAGTGTTATATTAGAAGTGTATGGGGTAAATTTGCAAAAATCAAAACTTCTCATCTCTCTCCCTCACCCCACCGACCGGCCTCTCTCTCTCTTACCTCTCCACCATTGTTGCTCACTCCAAGCTCAAATCTTGCCCTCCTCACTCAACCACTTCAAGAACCAAGGCCATTTTCACATTCTACGCACCGTGGGGAGCTTGGGTCACCTTGGATTCGCACCGGAAGCACATATTTCAGGATTTGGGATTTTCTACACCTAGGGTTTCATTCACCTTCATTTTTCAAGCAAATCCTTGAGGTAGGGAAACAATTTCTACCCTCTCTAGTTGTATGCTTGTGATTTGTTGCATACACTTGGTTCTTAGCTTCAATTTCATTGAATTTCATACTTTCCCTCTTTGGGTGGGTTTTTTCCCACTTTGATTCTTTGATCTATGAAGTTACTTATTGTTTGGTGAAATTGGGAGTGAAATTGACCTCCCTCCATGTTTAATTGTTGCCTAGCATGTCTATTTTGAGCCTAAACTATCTCATTTGTGATTGGGTTGAAATTTCACACCTTAGAGGTGAAAATCTGCACAGTGTACTGTTCATAGGCTGCTGTCCTTATTTCCCAGCTGCTGCCCCTGTCATTTGGGTGGCATTCGGCCACCCTTTGATTGTCCGTTTGGTCTCCGATCGCTTATTCCTTCGTATATTTGACCTTTGGTATCATTTTCACCCATTTTTTTGACTCGAGGACTAAGGTTTTATAAATAAATATGCCGTTATGGGTCACATGAATGTTGGTTGGTTTTTGGAAAGCGTGTGTGGGTGTGTGCGTAACCCTTTTTCCGAAGGAGGTGAAATGGTGAAATGAACTTGGGAAAAGTGAACTTGTTACAAGAATTGAATGGAATGTTTGGGAAATGAGATATTTCAAACCAATGTCATCACTTGGTGAAATTTTTTTATAAA
>JAFMTH010000080.1:2273907-2403141 GCA_020921065.1 Vaccinium darrowii
GGCACGCGGGGCCCACAGAACCCGGCAGGGGCACGCGGAGCCTACAGAATCTGGCAGAGGCACGTGGAGCCTATGGAATCCGGTAGATGAATTAAATCCCTAGTATTAATGAAATGATGGTTTTCTTTAATGAAAGAAGCGAGAAATGAGATTTTTGGGCTATCCATTGTGTTTTGTCGAAACTTGGTATATAAATTTGATTTTTGACTTATGTGATCAATTTGGATAGTTGGGTGTAATAAAATGGATACTTGGGTGGTGTTTGGATACTTATAAAGACTTTGGACATATGGGTTGTTGGTGGATACTTGGAAATCATTTGGGTACTTTGAAACTTTCAAAATCCTTTCTCTACAAATTGGATACTTGGACTCGCATATGAACATCCAATTGACATACCTTGCCTCCATGTGCATGCATCATATTCATACACCTAGCGTTAGTAGAATAGTTCTCCTACGAGCGCGTGTGCTCACCCTATCCCTTTTCAGGTACCCAGCTTTGATTCTGCATGGTTTGAAGTGCATGACTCGGATGATGACCATACATGGCATGGAGTTATTTTATTCATCTTCTATGCATTAAATTTTATTATGGGGAGATGATAATGTAACTCTAGTTTTTCACTATCATTTTTTTACCATGGATTTGTAATAACTTATGGGATATTATTTTGATTTCACCTTTGGGGCAAGGGTGCCCTAACATTTTATAGCCAATGGGCTAATGATGTATTTTATTTTATGAAAGTCTTATTACTAGACTTATTTGTTGTTGAAATTCTTCTATTTATGTTTTACGAAAATGGGGGCGTGACAGTTTAGGACATGGTCCCTAGCCAAGCTTAACAAAATCTGGCCAAACATCTAGGGCACAACTTATAAGAGATGCTGAAGAGGCTAGAGAAGCTGCTGCAGCAGTAGAGAGGAAGTGTGAGGAAGCTTTACTTGAAGTAGCATAGAGTCGTAAAAATACTGAGTAGCTAGCAGAAACCATGGCTAACATGCAATCCCAAATAAATCTATTGTTGTAGCTAAATGGTCGCAACACGCCTTCCAATGATTCTAGTGAGTATCTATTCCTCGCTTTCTTAGGCGGCTCAACCGCTTTCTTATGCAGCTAGGACAGTTTTTTGCTTATGCTTGCTTTCTGCCTTGATCTTATGATCATTTGCTGTATTGGCTATGTTCTCTTCAATTACATTTGTATTTTGTTCACTTTGAACACTTTTTCTGGAGGTTGCCTAAACAAATAACTATTGGATACTTGATTATGTTGGTAGGGTGTAAGGACCCGTATTATTTTTTTTATAACACTTTTTCCGGAATAATGTTGGGTAAATGTGAGGAATTAAATTTTGACTTTAGGGGTTGATTAGGGAGCTTTCAAATGCACTTGGGTGTGTTTAAAACACATTAGAAAGTTTAGGGGTGTAAGTGTAAGAGGTAGGGGGTATATAACACTTGTTCTCTTGCATTTTTTTCAAATTTTTCCAGAGCTCTGCCCTCTCTCTCTCTGCCGACAGCCTCCCTCTCTCTTCTCCTCCATTTTTTGTTCTTTCAAGCTCACCTCCTGCCTTTCCCACTCAACCCCTTCAAAAACCAAGGTCATATTCACGTTCTACGCACCGTGGGGAGTTCGGGTCACCTTGGAATCACACCGGGAACACCAATTTTGGGTTTGGGGGAAATCCAAGCTTAGGGCTTCATTCACCCACATTTTTCAAGCAAATCTTTGAGGTAGGGGAACAATTTTCTACTCTCTCTAGTTATATGTTGGTGATTTATTGCACATACTTGGATTTTAGCTTCTATTTCATTGGATTTCATGTTTTCCCCAAATTGGGGTGGGTTTCTCACTTGATTTCTTGATCTACTCTTTGGCTTATCATTTGATGAAATTGGGGATGAAATTGACTTCCCTCCATGTCCAATTGTTGCCTTGCACTTCCAATTTGAGCATTTGCTATCCTTAGTGTGATTGGGTTGAAATTCCACACCCTTAAGGTGAAAATCTGCTCTGTGTACTGTTCATGCTGCTGCCTCTGTAAAATTCAGCGACTGCCCCTGTTTCTAGGTAGTCTCGGTCACCCTTTTTATGTCCGTTTGATCCCCGACCGCTTGTACTTTGATAAAACCGCCTTTCGGCACCACTTTCGGACGTATTTAACCCGAGAACTTTGGTTTTATAAGCAAATGAGTCGTTTTACATTCCATGAGAGTTTAATGGTTTTTTTTGAAAGTTCGGATGTGTGTGCGTAACGAATTTTAATGAAAGATGCGGAAAAATGAAGTGAAGTTTTGAAAGACGGACTACTTATAGAAGTTTTGATGAAATGTTTGGGGAATGATGAGATATTATTAAATCGATACCCTAGTTGGATAAAAAGTATTTGATAAAGGCTCGCGGGGCCTATGGAACCCGGCAGAGGCACGCGGGGCCTACGGAACCCGGTAGAGGCACGCGGGGCCTATGGAACCCGGCAGAGGGATTAAATCCCTAGCACTTTATAAATTTGATGATTTTCTTCAACAAAAGAAACGAGAAACAAAGTTTTGGTTTATCCCTAACAAAGTTTTGGTTTATCCATTGGTAAAAGAAAGAAAGTGGTTATGATAAAGAATGAACAACTAATATTTTAAGAGGTTATAGTTAAGGAGTTTAAATAGAAACAAAAATTTCCTCCAAATCTATTGCATTGTGCCACATGTCCATGTTCTACTCTTTGGAGGAAACTTTTGTTTCCACCGGCGGTGGAAATAATGTTATTGTAGTTTTGAAAGAAACAGTGTCTAGCTAAAATAAAATTTGGCATTGTAGAGTAGGAAAAATGGCTATGTGCTGCTGCACATGCTCTAAGGGCATCCTTATCTGACACATAAAAAAAAACACCAAATTTAACTTCAAAAACACCTTTTATAATTTAGCAAGTTACTTTTCAAAAAATTCACAAAAAGACTCTCTATTCAAACTTTAGCAAGTCACCTTATCAAAAACTCACAGAATCAGATTCTCTACTCAAACTTTTACTCTTCTATCACGCCCTCAATTTCAATAAGCCAAATACAAATATAATCCACGTAGGATCGATCAAAGTCAAACAATTTCTCATAGAAAGTCGAAGTCAAAGTACAATGTGCTTCTATTCAAGGGTACTCGTACCCATGCAAAAATAACAAAAGTTTTAAAGTTATTACATAAGTTGAAATAGTCAAAAGCTTCGAGAAATTAAAGTTACAGGATCATCTTCCAAATATGTATTTTGTATGAAGATGAGAAAATAACTTCATGATCATAAAATCTTCATGGCATGCATTCACACTCCAAGTATCCGATCTCATGCTCCATGCCGTGTACCTAGGAAAGATAGGGTGAGCACACTAGCTCGTAGGAAACATTTCTACCAACACTAAGGGTATATAGAGAATGAATGATGCACATGAAGGTATGATACACATGAATGAGTAAGCTAAGATGGACCAAGATAAATCAACGCGATGACAAAGTGTCTAGGAGATGCCTCAAAGATCTAATGAAACCAGAATATCCATAAGTTTCATCATAACCATTACATTTCATGTCATGGGTTCATTCCCTTCAAAACATAGTCATTCACACAAACATTTCATTTCACAATACTTCACAAATACCCAAAACATCTAAAATAACCCAAGTATCCTTTACATTTATCATATGCATCTTATTCCTTTTAATCATTCGTTTATTCTCCGGGCATACCCTTTCGGGCCCCGTGTCACTCCGGGCATACCCTTTCGGGCCCTGTGTCACATATTTCACATTTATATTACCATTTATCAACTCATAAGTTCAACTTAATGCCCAAAGTCAATTCACGTATCACAATACCCTTTCACAAGTGTCCAAAACATTCACGTATCATCTTTATTCAAAAAACTCAAAATGTGTCGGTGATAGTCAAGTTAGCACGTGTCCAAGTGCGTGAGAAACCAAGACAACCAAGACAAAGCATAAAATGCACCATGATAGGTTACCGAAGCTTAGAGGTCAATTCGAGAAGCTTTGAAAGGACCAATGAGGGCCCGGAGCAATGGAACATGAAAATGGAGTTATGAATCTCAAGAAAATACGACATGCTGATAGTAAAAAGCACATTTCTCTCAAAATACAAAGGCTATGAATATGAAATCAATTGGGTTTGAAAGTAGACTCATAGAGCTTTCCAACGGTTCAAGAATCACCTCAATCGGAGTTCGGACAAAGCCGGGGCGTGCCCGCGAAGTTGGTTCAATAATCTACCTGAACAAGAGGGGTCTGGATCGATCCAAAAGGGATGTGGATCGATCCAACTGGTCTGGATCGATCCAAGAAGTGGGTGGATCGATCCAAAAGGGATGTGGATCGATCCAACTGGTCTGGATCGATCCAAGAAGTGGGTGGATCGATCCAAAATGGTCCGGGAGCAAACAGAAGGTTCTGGATCGATCCAAACTAATAGTGGATCGATCCAACGAGGTCCAAAACACCAACAGAGCATTTTGGATCGATCCAACCTTAAGGCTGGATCGATCCAACTGGGTTTCGAGTGAAAAATGCACAACTTAGCTCCAAGTGATGGGGGCTTCAATCCAAGGCAAAAATGAGGTTCCAAAACACAACTAATCAAGAGAGAGGGACATAGCAACAATCAATTTATGGATTGATCAACTAAACATACAAAACCCAAACTCAATTAACTCCAGACTCAACTTCCGTGGTGACAACAAGTGTATTGGAAATTTTAGGAGCAATAACAAGAGTAATGCATTAATTCATTCAACACACACTTAGAGAAGGTAGAAAATTGTTCGCTACCGCAAGTAAACCAAGAAGAAGATGAGACCCTAGCTCTTGCTTCCAGCCCCAACCAAAATATGCTAGCTCCAAGCAAAACCACGGAGTCCCGGACTCCAAAACACGCGTAGGTGACGAATCTTTGGTTGGATGATGAAGGATTTAAGTGTGGAGGGTGAATTTGGGGCGGGTTTGTAGAGAACTTGAGAGGAGAAGAAGAGGGAGAGAGGGCCAGTGGTTTTTAGATAGAGAGAGATGAATGATTTTTGCCCAAAAATCAGCCACACACATATTTATACACACCACCAATTGCACTTGCACCCCTTGTGTTTCTAGTGTGTTTTAAAGACACCCCAATGCACATACTCCATTACTCCCTTCACATTGACCCCACATCACTCTAATTTCATTTTCTCACATTTACCCAGCATTATTTCCGGAAAATTATTTAAAAACACGGGTCTCTACATCTTCCCTCCCTCCTTTTTTGGTGAGTGAATAGTAACACACCAAATTTGTTAAGTTACTGTAGCAAAGTTAAGAAATCTTTAATTTGGTGAGTTCGTTTGGTGAGGCTAATAATGGGTAGTTTTGAAGATTTTGCTCCCTATTTTAACGTAAAAGTTAGCTTGAGTATCCTAGTATTGATGCTCTAACTCCACACTTTAAGCGAGGCACTGTAGCTTAGGTAAAGGGGTAAAATATTGTTTTTCTCTCCGCTGATCCACGAGCTTTGTCATCATCTCCTGTTGCTCTTGTATTACTCCTAAATGCCATTCCTTTTTATTTTCCTCTGTCTGCAAAAACTTTTCCTCATTTCCACACCTAATTCTTCGCCTAGCATTTGCTCAAGATTTCTCAGTCGTTAATGAGATTCCTTTTGTCTCGCCGTCAATCTCCACATCCCCTAGACACAGCCACCTGCAGTTCTTCTAATCGAGCGCCACCGCCACTTTTGGCGGCAAGTTGATTCTGTGTCGGTGTAACCAAAGTTGAATGGGAAGAAGACAAAATGGAAAGAAGAAAAGAAAAAATAATAGGTAAAATGAAAAAATGTGTATTATTAACAAGCATTCTTACCTAGCCACTGTTCTGCTTGCCCTAATAAAGCTCTCGATAACTTGTGGTATGCCAAATACGAATTAAAGATGTTGAGCGTCAACTGCTATCGTCATCAATTAGTTAAAAATTTACACGAGGGGTTTTGACTAAACCATTTGCGGTGTGAACAGTTTTCCAGTTTGACCACCTCGTTGAGGCGGATGCGGTAGCGGTTTTCGTAATTGAAGTCAGTTCTTGAAACATGGCTATGTTTGTGTAGACACCCCAATTTTAACCCCTGTGCATCCCCAATGATGAAAGAGATACTTAGCAATACCTTGAACAGCCATTCTGGACTCTAGAATTTTTGGACAAGAAAGCCCTAGTCGTACGGCTTACTGTGCTAGTCGTACGGTTCATCCTTCTTTAGCCTAGCCGTACGCCTAACTCATGTTAGCCGCACGGTCAACCCTCTTAGCCATACGGCTATGTGTCAGGAAATATTCGACAAATCTAACAGCAGAAGCATCTCATCATTTGGATGGATTTCGTACAAGATTTTATTCCATTTTACACCTATATATACTGCTCCATCTCCTCCATTTTGAGAGGCCAAGAAATTCCACTATCCCGACGACACGCCAAAAAATTCTCCAGTTACCTTCCCATTCAAAATCTCTCTCGCGCATCGTACTCCAAGTCTGTCCCGTTTTCTTCAATCAAAAGCCCTCAGAACCCTCCAACGTACATCAAATCCATTCCTAAAGAGTTCAAGTCCAAGAATTTCCGAAGTTCTTGAACTGTTTAAAGTTTTCGCAAAGGTACAATAATATTTCGTGAAGCCGGGTTCAAAACCTCGGCTCTTTGAGGGGATCCTCCCTGGTCGAGAGTGACTCCGATAGTCATCTCTAGGCTCGGGTGGTTGAGTTTTTCACAAAAATTAGATTTTTCAAATAAAAATAAGTTTCTGTTCGAAAAACAAACTTTTAAAAAAAAATCTTTGAAAAAGTTAACCGTGCGGCTAATCTAAGTAAGCCGTACGGCCAACTAAGGTTAACCATACGGCTAACCTCTGTGGTCTAAAAAACTTCCCCTGTTTCTCCCCCTGTTCATGCTCTGTTTTCTGAATTTTTATAAATTATTTATTGCACTTTCACCCCTTTACTCCTCTAATATTGCTATTAAGTCCTTTCATTTAATTTTATTCCCGTTATGGTTTTATTTATCGTTATTTCTCATTATTTATCTGTTTATTCGTCAAAGTTTTCAATAAAACGTTTTAAAAAATCCCACAAAAATTTAGTAGAGACCGGGAATTTCCCAGGCGAGCGGGGTACTTTTCAACAAAACCTTCCCCGTTCGTAACCTGGCTTCTGAATCCAAGAATCTTTTCACAGATCAAACACTTTTCCAAAAATAGCACAAGAGTCATCATTTATTTTTCGAAATAGTTTCTCGGGTACCAAAATCATTTTCTAAATAAATCCCGGGTGGCGTCTCACATTTTTTCTTTTTTCTTTACCTTCAAACACGAAAGGCCGAGCCACGTGGCGCCGTCCACAGAATGGCGACTCCGCTGGGGATTTTTAAATTAATTCTTATTTTGATGTTTTACACATGTAAAACGACCCCCGAAAGCTTGACAAAAACGAACACGCCACGCGTGATCAAGAAAGGAATGGTGCAATAACAGGGCTACGCCCGACCAATCTGGACTGGAGCTTTCCCGGTTGTTTGCTTAAGTAAAATTTCAAAATAAAAATTAATTTATAGGTAAGCCAAATTTGAAAAATATTTGTGGGATTTTGAAAACAGTTTTATTATTAAACTTTTGCATTGCACGTGCATCGATGTTGGATAAGCCCTGCCGCTGCATCTTGGTTACCCTACCCGGCTTGCCGGTGTTAGGACATCCCAAGATTCTCGGCAACCCTGGACGATGATGAGTCAGCCTGCCGTTTGACCTTTGCCATGCAGTACACTTGGCACTGGGAGGCAAATATTGGCTCTATTCTAGGGAACCCCCTTAAACCAAAACCCAGCCTTTGCATATAGTAAACCGTAGTACCTCCCAACCTAGGACAGGGATCCACAAGGTAGGATTATTTGTTATATTCTGTTATTTGTTTACCTGTTAACTGTTCTACGTAGATCTCGTTTGTTTGTTAATTGTTCACCCATCCTTGTATATATCACTCCATGTACATACTGTCTCCATTTTGCATGCATACGCAGGGTAGCTTGGCCTTAGGTCATTACATCGTGTTCACATCCATAAGGATTTCCCTGACAATCACGCATTGTGTTGGATATAAGATAATTCCTCTTTTTGAAAGAAAAACATCAAAAATCAAAAAAATCAAAAAAAAAAATAAATAGTACAACTGGCTCCCTTTCCAAAAAATAAAATACACATTTCCTTTATGGTAGAGTCATCATGTCTGGAGGACCATAAAAGCGATTCAAGTCTACCCTCACCACCCACCAAGGGGCACCCGTATGGATAATTGAGGAAGTTCAGCCCAAGCCGCCTCCATGCAAGCCCGATGAGCCTCAACCAGGAAAGCTCAACATAGGAAACCATATGGGGGAAGAACTTGATCAGAAACTCAGTTTGCTGGCCGAATCCAACTTGCCAGGTGTATCTCTCCAATGGGATGAAAATGAAGGATGGAAATTTTGCTTCCCGGAAGAGCCAGAGCCAATGCCAGAAAAGATCACCCTGATGATGGAACAAGACGACGGGGAGCTCACAGTCATGCCACCCGTAAAATACTTTGATGCCAATGGCCAGCCTGTCTACTACTTCGAAGATCCAGTCATAGGCCACAAGTACTGGGACGAGTGTGAATGTGATGTGTGCTTTGCAGATTGCCTTCTCAATAATGATGGCATGACCCCACAACAGCTTAAGGATCAGTTTGAGGAGGAAAAGAAGGAAGACCCTAAGGGAAAAGGAAAAGCTGATGAAGCAGGATCCTCCGCAGGGTCAATGTCTCTAAATCAGCCCTCCTCTCAAGAACAACTTTCAAAGCCAAAAGCGATCATACAATGATCAAATCAAGCCAACAAGGGTTTCTTTTGAAGAATCAAGTCGATCTGTGATTCTTGTCTATTTATCGAGTCTGTTGCTATTTATTTATCGAGTCTGTTGCCAGATGTGAATATCCACTGACCTAATTCAGCCAGCAGGGTTTCTTTTGAAGAATCAAGCCAGCTTGTGATTCTTAGCACTTTGATTATTGAGTCTGTTGTCATTTGATCATCGAGTCTGTTATCGAGTCTATCATGTCAGTCTGTAAAAATTCCATGCTTTTAATGAAAAAAAGACCTTTTGAGAAAAAGAGCCAAATTTGTAGTCTTGAACTACGTCACGACCTGATTCCTCTCTATGGGGATACATAGGCAACCTCCGGTCTAGCCGTTGATTTCATAAATCATTAGAATTTGAATATATCCAACAAAATAAGAGGAAATCGAGGCAATCCTTTCATGCATCATTCTCTTGTACATAGATTCTTTTCCATTTTGCACATACACTATACACTGCATCCCTGAGTTCCATTTGTGCATATCATCAGTACTAACCATTGCCAAGAAGAAGAACAGTCAACCGGGAGCTCAGCTATGTCGGCAGAAACAGATGAAATCTAGCTTCTTAAGGATGCTTTAGAAGAGCAGAAAACCACCAGCGCCAAACAAATGGCCCAGATGATGCTCATGATCCAGAAACTAACTTCTCAACTCCCGCCACCACCCGAGGACTCAAGCAGTCAAAACATGGAGTCGATATTGACCAAGCTAGCCAAACTTGCGGAGTCTGTTCAAAAACAAGAGAAGATAGCAGCTACAGGGATTGATATGGAAAACTTGTGCCTTTTCCCAAATGCAAAGCTCCCCCACAAGTTCAAATCGATAGATTGGGACAAATTTGATGGTAGTGGTGACCCGAAAGCTCATCTACAAACATATGTGGGTACTTTATCCATGTATGACGTTGGAAAAGATGCAATGGGCCAGATGTTTCAGCAAAACCTAACTGGACCGCACTCCGCTGGTTTCTGAATTTAGACATCTCCAAGAAAAGAACATGGGAGGATATTGGGGCGGCCTTCGTCGCCCAATACAATTACAACATTCAACTTGAGATGATTGTCCGGGAGTTGGAATCAACCATGATAGGAAAGAATGAGTCTTTTGCCGACTTTGTCAAGAGGTGGAGAGGGAAAGCTTCTCAGATGATGGAACGACCTTCAGAAAAGGAACAGATGAGGATCATCACAAGGAATCTGGAACCAGACTTTGCCAAACACCTGGTGGTGTTTCAGACTACCGCTGACTTCAAGACTTTCTATGAAGCCGGCCTAGCAGTTGAAGATGCTCTCCGAAGCGGCATATTTGAGAAAGGTGAATCTACTCCTAAACTAAGACGAGTTTATTCTCGCAACAGCAACACCTTGTTTGGGTCCAGCAGCTACAATCAAAACCAAGCAAGCTCCTCTAACCCTAAACCAGCCAAAGCCGAACCAGTTAACCAGATTGCATCCCAGTCACAATTCCAGCAAGCAGCTCCCCCACCAAGAAGAGTATTTCATCCACTCCCCTTTCCCCTCGTCACTGTGTACAAAAAACTCCTCGACAAAAATCTCATCCAGCCGCTCGAACCTCGAGAGCCACCCAGAGAATTTCCTCCTAACCATAACCCAAACCTCTATTGTGCCTACCACCAAATGTCCGGCCATTATACCAATAGCTGCATCCGTCTTAAGCATAAAGTCCAGGATCTTGTGAATGATGGAACCCTTCCACTTCCTAACCAAAAGCCCAACACCATTTCCAATCCTTTGCCTAATCACAAGCAAAACACCCAAGTCGGCCAGATATCCTTCACCTCCACTACAAAAGACCTTTCCACCACTAAATTTGACCCTAGCCTCTATATCATCGCAGCTACCGAACCAAAACCCATTGTCCCCCTGCCAGAAAATTTTGAGGTCCATTTCCTTTCATATGCCAGTACAATGCAAAATCCAAGATGGAGCGATGTGGTGGAGGACGAAGAATGGTCCCTGAGCGATCAAGATTCGGAGGAATCACGACAAGCATTGTTCGGTTCTTTGCTAATCTCTGGAGACTCAAGCCAGTTCATCATCCCAGAATTCCTTGATAGGTCTATTGTTCACGTGTTAGAAAGCTCCCACGTCTGTCAGATCAATGTAACAGAAAGCATTTCCGAGCAAGACAAAGAAGAAAGGAATACAAATCCCCTAAGAGAAGTGTTGACTCCAGACAGACATGTAGCCAATAGTGCTTCGCCGCTTGCACGCTTCTGAGAAGAGGGTTGTTCTGTCATAGAAGCCGCCTTTGGAAATCAGGATTGGCTCCCATAGGCATACATCAGTGACGGATCTTTGACATAGCCGTCAGTGCCATACCCACCTTCATCCAATATATCAGTACTCGTCACTGACCCTATGGCTACCATCTGGGATGAAGAAGCAATAGTCGATATCCGAGTAAGCAATGATGAGGTGTGGACCGTCAACAAGGCCATGCTAGATCCATCCTTCTGGCAAGACTCCGAAGTAAAGGACCTCAAGACAAAAATGGAAGCAGTGGAAATAGGGGAGCAAAAGGTCAGAAGTGGTCTGATGAACTTCTGGACCGAGGATCAAGAAACGATGCAGAAAAAGGAAGCTATCAGGGCTGGCAAACGAAAGGTCGATGAAGAATACACTAATTTTTGGGGTGAAATCAGGAGTTATGGGAAGAAACGGTCAACAGAATAACCAAAAGTGGTCGAGTCTACCAGCCGGCCCATCTCCAAAGTGAAAATTCCTCCAACCATGCCACGATAGGAGATTTTGCATGGGAGGATCCCATTCTCGAGGACACAATTCCTGACCATCCAGATGTTATCATTCAGCAGAACTCGGCTACAAGGCCACCTCTGAAGAATTCTCGGGCGGCAAGTGATCCAATTCAAAAACAGCTTGAACGAACCCTAGCCTCAGTATCCATTTGGGGGTTACTCTCTTCATCTCAAGAGCACCGTCAAAAACTAATCAAAGCTCTGTCAAACATGGAGGTGCCGCCAGACACTCCTCCTGAAACGATGGTGGCCCTGCTTACACCAACCCGCGCAAAGCATGTTGTAGTTTTCACTGAAAAGGATCTTTCGCCAGAAGGAGCTAGTCACAACAAACCATTGCACATTACTTTGAAATGCATGGAAAAGTGGGTCCCAGTTGTGTTATTCAATAATGGATCTGCCTTGAATGTCTGTCCCCTGCATACAGCTTATTGTTTGGGTTTTAAGAACAAGGATTTCTAGCCGTCAAATCTTGGAGTGTGTGCCTACGACAATACTCGACGAGATGTGGTTGGGACAATTCAGATGGAGATAATGATCGAAGATTTCAAGACTAGTGTTGAGTTTCATGTACTTGGCATTCCCTCATCATTGAACCTGCTGCTAGGTAGGCCATGGCTCCACCGATCAGACATCATGGCTGTACCTTCCTCTCTACATCAGAAAGTTCAGCTCGGATTGGCCACAGGAACCTTGACCGTCTATGGGGATTCTGGAATTCGTCCGCATGTCCCCGACAATGCTCCCCTACTTGAGATTTCTCATGGAGAGGAAGACATCACTCTTGGAGGATCTTCTTTTGACACTTCTGATGGTGTACTTACTATCAAGATGGACGAGGATTTCTCGATAAGATCAACAGCCCTGGACATGATGTTGAAAATGGAGTATTTGCCCGGCCTGGGGCTTGGTCGCAACAATCAAGGGGTAGCGGAATTCCCTAAGTTTTTGTCAAATAATCACCGTTTCAGTCTTGGTTATGTACCGACGGAAACCGAATCTGGTCACAAACAGAAGAAACAGGCACGAGCCAATAACGGGCCTATCCATTTCATGAAAGCTCCAAAAGCTGTTTACCAAGGGGAGCCAGAACCATTCTGGGATGTGGAAACGAAAACCAAGCTGCCGGGATTTGAAATCTTTGCTGGTGACACCTGGGATAGTGATGATGAAACAGAAGAATGGGCAGAGCTGGTCAAAATGCTCCGTGTTGACTGGATTGAGGTTCTTGACTTAGAGAATCTTTTATCGCTGTTTGGGGAAGAGAGTCCGTTAGGTATGAGAGAGGACGAGCCTACTGCGACGCTTGCTGATTTAAAGCCTGTCGAGGATATGGAACTGATGATGCTGGGTCAGGAAGCTCTGGAAGATGTTACCACACTCATTGTGGATGCCGATGGAGCTTATAAAATTGCACTTTTGTACCTAGGATCATTTACACTGGCACTGATTTTGAATCTGAATCTGAGTCTAGCATTGCATCTAGCACTGAGTCTGAGTTTGAGTCGGAGCATGAGTTTGTCGTCACTCTGCGTCACCACTTTTCCTTTGAGTTTGAGTCCACTCTCATGTATCATGCCCTTGGGGCCCCTTCTTTTGAAATTAATGAAATCGACTTTGCTTATCTTGCTGTGTCCGAAATAAATTGTGTCGACCTTGATGATGAGGGGATCGAGTTTGAGGAAGAAATTCCAAAAGAACTCTGATCTCGAATCGAAAGGGAAGATGAAAGGCATGCTCAGCCTATAAAAGAAGAAGTTGTTTCTATAAATTTGAGAGATGAGACTAATCCGCGCATGGTTCAAATCGGCTCCGGACTCTCTCCAGAAGAATTTAAAGCACACTCGAATCTCCTGAAAGAATTCGAAGATGTTTTTGCATGGTCACACGCAGATATGCCCGGTATCGATCCTAAGATAGTGGAGCATCGAATTCCGTTGTACCCTGACGCAAAGCCTGTCAAGTAGAAACTGAGAAAGATGAGGCCAGATTGAGTGTTTGAGATTAAGAAGGAAGTTCAGAGGCAGATAGACGCAAGGTTTCTGATAGTCATTGAGTACCCTCAATGGGTCGCAAATATTGTGCCTATTCCTAAAAAGAATGGGAAGATCAGGATCTGTGTAGACTTCAGGGATTTGAACAAGGCCAGCCCGAAAGATGATTTTCCCCTACCGCACATAGATGTCTTGGTAGACAACACCGCAGGGCATGCACTACTATCATTCATGGATGGATTTTCAGGTTATAATCAAATTCTCATGGCTCCCAAAGATCGTGAAAAGACTACTTTTACCACGACATGGGGCACCTACTGCTACAGGGTTATGCTATTCGAACTAAAAAATGCAGGATCTACTTACTAGAGGGCTGTAACAACATTGTTGCATGATATGATCCACAAGGAGGTAGAAGTATATGTGGATGACATGATTGTCAAGGCCAAGGAAAGGGAAGGGCATTTACCTGCTCTCAGGAAATTCTTCAAGAGAATTCGCAGATATAGGTTGCGCCTCAATCCTGAGAAGTGCACATTCGGAGTCACAGTGGAAAAAATGCTAGGATTTATGATCACTACGCGAGGAATCGAGGTGGATCCATCAAAAATCAAAGCCATCCTAGAAATGGAGTCACCTCGAACGGAGAAGGAAATACCGAGTTTTCTCGGAAAAATCCAATTTATTAGCAGATTCATCGCCAAGTTAACCTCCACTTGCGAGCCGATGTTTCATTTACTCAAGAAAGGTGTGTCATTCAAGTGGGACGATAAGTGTCAACAAGCTTTCGAGACCATCAAGAAGTATCTCTAGAACCCTCTGGTATTGATGCCACCCGTGCCAGGGCAACCTCTCATTTTGTACTTGTCTATCACCTCTTCGGCAATGGGATGCATGCTAGCCCAAGAAGGAGAAGGAGGAAGTGAGAAAGCTGTTTACTACATCAGCAAGAAAATTATGGGATGTGAGGAGCGACACACGTCACTGGAAAAAGTCCGTTGGGCATTAATCTGGGCTTCCAAGAAGTTGAGACACTACATGCTGGCTTATTCCGTGAAGCTGATCTCTCGAATGGATCCACTCAAATATCTGTTCGAAAAGCCAGCACTAACTGGCAAATTGGCACGATGGTCGCTTATGCTGGCAGAATTCGATATCAAGTACGTCACTCGGAAGTCAGTGAAAGGGAAAGCAGTAGCGGAATTCCTAGCAGATCATCCTATGGAAGGGCCAGAGGATGTAGAGTTCAAATTCCCTGATGAGAATGTAGTGACAGCAACCAACGACGCCTGGGTGTTGTATTTTGACGGAGCCGCCAATCAAAAAGGATTTGGAATCGGAGTATTGCTGGTCTCACCAGAAGGGTCACACATCTCTCTTGCTTTCAAGTTAAATTTCGAAGTCACCAACAACCAATCAGAATATGAAGCATGCATAGTAGGGATGGAAGCTGCCTTGGAAATTGGAGTTAAAAGACTGGAGGTAGTTGGGGATTCCAATTTGGTGGTATCACAGGCCAACGGAGATTGGAAGGTGAAAGAAGACAAGCTTAAGCCTTACCACCAAGATCTCGAAGATCTAATTCCACGATTTCAGATGGTCACGTTCATTCATGTTCCGAGATTGAAGAATTGATTTGCCGATGCTTTAGCAACTTTGGCCTCAATGGTGGAGATACTGAATGGAGTTAAGCTCAGACCAATCACAATTGAGCAGAGGGATAAACCTGTTTTAACATGTCATGACTGTCAATGAGCTTGACGATGGTCTGCCATGGTATCATGATATTTGGAACTTTATCGAGAAAAGGGAGTATCCAGCAGGGACTGAAAAGAAGGATCAGATTGCTCTTCGAAGAATGGCCTCTTAGTACATCATTTGCGGAGGAAAGCTATACCGGCGGTCGCATTGCGGGATGCATAAATTGTGTGTGCATGGTGCAGAAGCCACCATGATCATGGAAGAAATTCATGAAGGAGTCTGCGGTCCTCACATGAATGGGATAATGCTCGCAAAGAAGATTCTCCGTCAGGGATATTACTGGTCAACTATGGAAACTGAGTGCGTCCAGTACGTGAGACAGTGTCACAAGTGCCAGATTCATGCCAATCTCATGCATGTACCACCGTCAGAATTACACTCCATGACTTCACCTTGGCCTTTCTCTACCTGGGGCATTGATGTGATTGGCAGGATCACATCAACCGCGTCTAACGAACACAAGTTCATCTTGGTGGCAATCGATTATTTTACCAAATGGGTCGAAGCTGCTTCATATGCAACTTTAACAGCAGTTCAAGTCTCCCACTTCATCAAATAGAATATCATCTATCGATATGGAGTCCCTCAGGCTTTTGTGTCAGACAACGGGGTTCATTTCAAGGGCAGAGCTATAGAAACTATCGAAGAGTTAGGAATTCAAGTTCATAAATCAACTGTTTATCGGCCACAAACCAATGGAGTTGTGGAAGCAGCAAACAAAACCCTCAAGACGATACTGGAGAAAACTACTCAGTCCGCGAGGAATTGGCACAAATAGCTACCACTAGCATTATGGGGATACAGGACATCCATTCGTACTCCAACAAGGGCAGCACCTTATTCTTTGGTATATGGCATGGAGGCCATCCTCCCGATAGAGCTTGAGGTACCATCTCTAAGGGTCATGGTCGAATCAGAGATCAGCAAAGCGAAATGGCAAAGCTCGAGGTTCGAAGAGCTTATGTTGTTTGACGAAAGGCGGCTCAAAGCTCTGTATCACGTTTAGGGTTATCAATGCAGAATAGCACGGCCATTCAACAAGAAAGTGAAATCAAGAGACTTGCAAGAAGGTGACATGGTCTTAAAGGAGATCCGAGCTCCAATTTTTGATCCTCGCGGGAAGTTTCGACCAAAATGGACAGGTCCATACATCATCAAGAAAGTCTTGTCTGGAGGAGTAGCACAACTCATTGATCTCGACGGCAACGAATTCTCCACTTTAGTTAACACGGATCAACTCAAGAGATATTATCCCTGAGAGAAGCTCGCTGGACTGAAAACCACAAGGGCAGATAGTGTCAGGCAAAATTTAGAGCAAGCCTACTAGATCGAAAACCCACATCGGGCGATTTAGGCAAAAGATAAGGCAGATCAATCAAACAAGCTCGCCAGACTGAAAACCCAAAAGGACGGTACTAGGCAAAATCTAGAGCGCAAAGGGAGAGTGTCAATACTCGAGTGAACCCTAACCAAATTTGTACATTCGAACCACGTCATGACCTGATTCCTGTAAAAGGGATATGCAGGCGTCCTCACCTTGAGGATCGGTCGCCATCTTTCAAAAATATCTCTTTGAGTTGGTTTATAACCATTGCGCACAAATCATAATGCAACTTTCATAGTTCATCTTTATTCAAATAAATTTCTTGGATTACATGGCTGAGCATGAAACTTTCAAAACAAAAAACAAACAGCAAAGCATGACCTCACACGAAGCATCTCGTGGGTCTAAGCAATTTATTTCAGGCACATTAAGATCGAGTTCAAAAGTCAACTTTGGCTTCCATATTCTCTTGTTTCCATGTCTCTTATCAACCATCTCACATAACGCTCTGAAAGATTGACACTCGGATATTGCTCCCTTGGAATGGTCACACGCTCCCTCCAAGTGTTCGGATAAGCCCTGAAGGTGGCAAAGTTGTGGTTCGGCATGACGAAGTTCTCTGGCGGCGGTACTGTCTGATGAACGCCAAGCTGACGGAGAATGCGGTTTGGAATGTAGAAAGTCTAGCAAGATAGCCCGGCTAAAATCACCCGCTGATGCCCCATATTGCTCACGGTCATAGCAGGATTGTCAAGCCAAGCCAGACGCCAAGCAATTACCTCTTCTGTAAGCTGGGAAATCACTCCGAACCAGCCATGCACATTATCAAAGACTTCCAGAAAGTCCCTTTGAACGAATCCCTGTGTTTTATGAATCCGCATCTGTGGCATGGGTTCCAGCAAATTGGCCTTGTCACATAGCCATATTTGTATCAGAGAGAAAACAAGTAAGAAGCCGTAGACAACCCAAACCCGAGCGTTGAGGTAAAACGAGAACGTGAGAAAAACCAGAAAAAGGAGAGCTTAGTGAGAAACCTACCTGTAGGAGCAAAGCACTACCTTCGAAAACATTGGTATCCCCGGCATGAACTCTGTATAAACCCATCAAAGTCTCAGCCAAAACAATTGGAGCCACATCTTTGCGTTCTTCAATTTGCATAGCAACACCGACCAGCGATAAACTCGCCCGCCCGTTAGGCTGAACAAACAAGAAAGCAGCAAGCAAGCACAGACATAACGCAAAACCTTCTGGGCGAAATTGTGCTATGATGCGCGGAATGTTGATAGTACCTCCTTGGAGCAGGGATTTTGCTGTTTTATTACTTATCCCGAGCTTGGCAGACAACACATCGGCAAAGTTTACCCCATACAGAGGTATGACCGGCGTCTCAAGATTAAACCCGCCAAGGTATGCATGAAACTCCTCCACAGTGGGGCATAACTCGTGAAAGCCGAAACGAAACACGTGTACCTTCAGATCCCAGAATCGAACCGCAGCATGCAAGAGCTCATCAAGCCAAGGTCGAACCAAAGCCGAGAAACTCATGGTTGAATGAAAGATATAGGGAGAACAAGGGATTTTGGGTTTTTCAGAACACAAAGGAGCTATGAAAGAGGCCATTTATGGTGTACGTGGAAAGAAAATTTTTTTGGATTGGTCGCCTTGTGAAACATGCCAACATGGAAAAGCATGAAAAATTATCTCAAGAGCCTGAAAGAACTTCTAGAAGAGCGAGGTCGAGTGATCTTTCAGACCACAGAACCCTCAGATAGCAATAGGAAAACATGCAAAAATCCAGAGGTCTGCAACGAAACTCAAATTTTTGGCATTTTCAGGAGTGAACCGCACGGTTCACTTGGTTAAGCCATGCGGCTAACTTTGTGATTTTCATGAACAAATTTTGACTCAAGCCTCCAGAAGTTGTTTTGGGTATATTTTGGGCACTTTTCCTGTTCATACAAGTGGTAATGGGTATTGTAAGGCGGTGAGAAAAATCGATTTGTATTTTGGACCACATTTACATAGGCGGGTACTCCGAAAGCTCAGATACGCTGAAACCAACATTCACAAGGATATTATGTAGTTATTTGTTGGATTTTAGGGAAAAGTTCGAGATCCCGGATACCCAAGCACAAAATCGCCCGAACGTGGGGCGTCGGCGGGTCAAAACGTGTCTGAGTGTCAATTTCTTTGTTTCATTCATTCCGGCAAGTTACGACATGCATTTGTGACTTGTTGGAAGTATCGTTTGGCGAACATCATGTAAATTCAAAGTTTTGGGCACGATGGGCCACATTATGCCTACAACGCTCAAGTTTTCTTGTAAAGTTTCAAGTTTGTTGAGTCAGTTTGTATATACATGTTTCATCACTCCCATTTCAATCCAAAGTTACATGCCTTCGTCTCCCCATGGGCATATATTGCATATTGTCAATATTCAGTCATTCACAGGGCAATCATGTGCAAAACTTGGCTTTTCTTTCAAAAATGCGCTAGTGTGAATCATTCAAAGCATAACAACTATGTGCAATCTATATAAAAACTAAATGGCATCCATGTCATGAGCATAAACGTACATCTATCCAGGGCAAACTGGCCCAACATCAAAAGCTACCGCGGCTCTCAGGCCGTATCCATGAAAAAGAGAAAGTGGGGCAAACAGGTGCCCAAATAAAAAACTGAGCACGCAGGCTCATCCTAAAAACCACTACGTCGCCTCTTTGTACGCTGGCGACGGCCCAGTATCATAAGTGGATCCTCCTCAGGTGTGCCCTCACTGCTGCCACCATCACCACCACTACTCTCAGCGTCTCCCTCCCGGGGTAGCCATTGTTGCCCATGAGCTAAACTCTCAAGGACACCCTCTCTCTCAACAGAAGAACGCAACACTCTACCAGATGCTGGGATCACCAATGGGACTGTAGATGGACCTCCACCAACGTTCTTCATCAAAGGCCTCCTGCGAGGCTGTACAGAGGGAAGTATATCCTGCACAGAGAAGGGAAATTCATTAACGAAACAGTCAAAGCATTCAATTTCAAGAGTAAGGCACGATGGATACCTGATCCGTCTCAACGGAAAAAGCTCTATGGGTACGCCGGGGCCTTGACGCCCGCCTGACTCACTGCCTCTAGTCTCGCGGTCACTGCTAGTACCGCGACCGCTACCAGCCCCGCTGCTACCTCCAGCACTCTTGCCTCTATGGCCACCTACTGCTCTGCCTCCCGCCTCGCTACCCCTGTGGCCACCTCCTGCGCCGCGACCACCTCCGGCACCTCAGCCACCCCTCCAGCTAGCTCTACTGCCACCTCTGCCACCAGCTCCGTCATCCCCATCATCGTCATCTCCACCAGCATGAGGCACAATGCCTGGCTCTGCTCTCGGGTGCACCTCTGGAGTCCCGCCAATCGTAAGACTGCGAACCAAAGCCTCCAAGTCTCGCACCAGCTGAACAGCAGATGCAGCCCAGTTCACCGGGATCTGCAAACAAAATCAAAAGCATTAGCAGGTAACATGAATAAATGCTTGAATATAACATGAAGTTTAATTATTTCTTGTTTTCAAATTTCAGGTTACCTCTGTCGCTGTAAGAGTAACTGGTGGAGTGACCTCAGGAACCACCACATACCCCATGCTCCCATTCGGTAGCATCACATCAACCTCTCTCCTCAGTACAGGCAATACTAGGCCCTCCACAGGTGTAGGGGCAGCCAGACGGTTCTCCATATCCAAATTGTAAGCCAGATTATTCACCACATAACCGTCATAGTCCACGGAAGGGCTGAAAACCAACTCTCTGTCAAGTACTGTGAACGCCTCCACCTCAGCCAAGGCATACTCTTGCGTCCTCTGAACAAACGGCGGAAGAGGACCCGGCACTCTGAAATGATCTATGCCCATGGACTGGCGTGCCACTCTCTCACCCAAGTACCACTGCCACCCATACAGAGACTCCAACAGCACGCGCCCTGGCGTCACCGCCCTGCTCTGAGCCAAGTAGGGAACACCCAGCCTATTCCACACATTCCAGTTCACCTGCAAGGAGTCATGGGTTACTTTAAAGAAATCAACATTGGAATTGAAATGTCTGGAAAGGAAAACAGAGAGTTTGGTATTATACCATCTCACCCCTGGACTGATCAAAGAAAACACGGAAGAACCTCAGCTGCCCCTTCTTCCCACCTTTCCCAACATACTCCTTGGCCCACTTCACCACCCGCGGAAGCACTCATTTGTTCACATGAGAATTCTCTGGGGCCGGCACTTTAAACACCTCATAAGCCCATACCTGCATCTTTCAAGGAATCCATCAATAATGGGAATGAAAGCAATAATGCATGGAGTATCTAAAGCAAAAAGAAGTAACATGACATACCTCCAAGACCCTCCAGTAACCCCCAAGAGTGGTCGCCGCTCCGCGAACCATCGAGCCCAGGAAACAGTATAGGGTGCCCAAAGCAGCGCCACTCCAGTCAAACCGGCCAGCCGTCCTCAAGTCTGCCAAAGCAGGTAACCAACTCAGGTGCACCGAATTCTACCTATTCGGAACTAGTGCAGTGCCAAACAGGAACAGCAAATAGGCTCTCGCCATCTGTGCAGCCTCAACTGGAGACCCCGGCTCATGATCCCATATCCCCGGCAAGTGATCACATCTCACCATCACCTCATCTCAAACCTCTCTCCCCAGAAAGTGGCGCACCGTCGCCCGATCCAAGTATAAACCTGAGTCGAAGGGTATCAGCTCATCGCTAACTCTCAACCCGGTAGTCGCTGCAAAGTCCAAAGGGGTAATCGTCATCTCCCCGAAATGAAAGTGAAAGCTATTGGTAGTGTCCCACCAATGCTCCACCAAAGCCCTCAACAGCTTTCGATCCGTCCGAGTAGGCAGCAAAGTCCTAATGAAAATAGTAAAGCCCGCTGCATCCACCAACTCCCTCACACTCGGGGGCAACCTCCTGTACTGTGCCAAACAATCAGATGGCCCGCCATATCCAAGAAGAGAATGATCCACCTATTTCAAAAATGTTGCATGAGTTCATTTAGTAAAGCAGCAAAAGAAATGCAATAAAGAAAGCAACTCAAAGGAAAAGCATGAATAAAAGGTACGTATCAAAGGTCTATTTGAATATGTGTCGTTGGGTCTCGCAAGATCAGTGACTCAGGGTAAAGCGGCAACTGTGGTTCATACACCTCACACCCCAGTGGGATAAAGAAGTGAACTGGAGAACCATAGGTCTCTGGGACAAAGGGTGGCCTGCTCCTCAAAGCCAACTGAACCTCCTCAACTATGGTCACGCGGACCACCTCCTCTATCTGTACCTCTGCCTGCTCAGGCTCAACTGCTGGTGGATTCTCACCCACCAGGACCTCTCCCAACTGAGGGAACTGCTGCAAGTTCTAGGCAAAGGTCTCGTCAGTAACCCCCTCCAAGGTGTCCCCTAAAGTAGCCCCCGGAGCTCATAAAGAACCAACCCGTGAAGGAAACAAGACCGGGTCAGAAGGCTCCTCAGTGTCAGCACTCTCCTCTGAAACCCTACCCGTGCCAAATACCCGAGTCAAACTCCTGAACACACGACCAACATGTACAACAAGGGCCACCCCCTCAACCTGTGCTCTCTCTGTTTCTACTCTCTCCATCCCTGCTACCACGATCTGTGCTCCCTCGGCACGTGCCCCCTCAGCCTGTCCTCCCCCACCATTAACACCTCCACTAAAAATCATCTCATCACCCATCTCCTCATCACTACTATCCCCCGTCTCCCCGAGATCCTCCATAACTACATCCCCAGGCCGCCTAATGGTGATTGGAATTCTAATAGAGGTCTCATCACCACTGACAGGATACTCTCTCACTAAAACAACATGGGTCACATCAGGAAAAATCACATCACTACCACCTACACCCTCCTCAGCAGCCCTTGGGTCAATCAAAACATCCACACCGCCAACATTCATTTCAATCTCAGGCAGAGGAGCATTTATATCAAGATCAACATGCATTGAACTACTAGAAGCAATAATGCCACTTACCAGAATATAGGTACTCTCCAGAGTTGCCTGAGGATCACCCGCTACACCGTACGATTCCACCACTGCTTCGAGAGCACCACCACAACTCTCTATGGCCTCAACCGGCACCGAACCACCTTCCACGGCTTCAATCGGCATTGACCCACCACGTTCCAGCGGAGTAGCATCACCACCATCAGTCATACGGGGCACCCCCATCCCGGATCCAACCGCACGGGACTCCTCTCTGCCTATTGGAGCCGTACGGGGCACCCCCACTTCAGATTCGGCTGCACGGTACTCACGGTCGCCCACAACAACTTCGGCCAAACCAGCCTCTCTCAACTCCAGTGACGTCGAACCAACAATGGAGGCTTGAGCCACCGCCTCCTCTGCCGCAAGAGCCGATGCCGGCTCATAAACGCCAGAAATGGCGTGAGAATTTGGGTCTTTGACAGAATCGGCCATGGCCGACCGAACCTCGGTTTCTTTGCAAGATCTTGAAAGGGAGTTGGGTAATCGGACGGAAAAAATGAGGGGAGGGGGACGCTACTCTCTCGAAACCTCTCTCTCAGTAACCGCCTCTCAAAAATTTTGAAAAGAAATGAAGGAAAACCCGACGGTTTTGATTCTTGTAGAACCGCTCCGATTAGCCACACGGTTTAAACATTCAACCGTACGGTTTCCTTAGGCAAGCCGCATGACTTTTACTGGCCATTTCCACAGAACCTCGGCTTGCCGATCATAGCCACACGGTTCACCAAACTTCGCCGTACGGATTTCTCTCCGTCTCTCCGCCACCTAATTTGTCCCAGGTATCTCGACTAAACACTCTCTAAAGTTTTTAAGTTTTTAAACACATGGGCTCCCCCCCTATATTTTCTTATTTACAAACACACCCTCAGGTTTTGTCATTTTCAAGTGCTCTGTAAAATCATTCTTTTTAAAAAAAAAGTCCTCAATGGCACCGATTTTCAAAAAATCGTTTTTAAGCCCTCAATGGCAAAATTTTAAAGTCCTCAACGGCACCGATTTTCAAAAAAATCATTTTTAAGCCCTCGATGGCGAAATTTTAAAGTCCTCAAGGGCACCGATTTTCAAAAATCGTTTTTAAGCCCTCAATGGCGAAATTTTAAAGTCCTCAATGGCACCGATCTTCAAAAAATCGTTTTTAAGCCCTCAATGGCAAATCACTTTTTAAGTCCTCTACGGCACCAGTTCGATTTTCACGAATCGTTTTAAGTCCTATGTGGCATCAATTAAATAGTCAAGTTCGCTCCTCAGCATCAAGAGCCCCTTGTGTCATTAAAATACTTTCCAAGACATTTGTTATGTAAGTCCCTCCGAGGCATTAAAGCATTTTTATAGCCCCAAACTACGATTGGTCTGATCCCCACAAACAGGGTACATAGGAAGCTTCGTGCTCGACCATATTTTGTTTATCTGTTTTCCCACACTAGGGAGATCAAAATTGGACGTCTATATCTTTGACGCAACTTGCATCACAAAATGATGATTAAGTCTCGTCAAAGATGGGCAACTGTAGACACCCCAATTTTAACCCCTGTGCATCCCCAATGATGAAAGAGATACTCAGCAATACCTTGAATAGCCATTCTGGACTATAGAATTTTTGGACAAGAAAGCCCTAGCCGTACGGCTTACTGTGCTAGCTGTACGGTTCATCCTTCTTTAGCCTAGCCGTACGGTTCATCCTTCTTTAGCCTAGCCGTACGGCTAACTCATGTTAGCCGCACGGTCAACCCTCTTAGCTGTACGGCTATGTGTCGGGAAATATTCGACAAATCTAATAGCAGAAGCATCTCATCATTTGGATGGATTTCATACAAGATTTTATTCCTTTTTACACCTATATATACTGCTCCATCTCCTCTATTTTCAGAGGCCAAGAAATTCCACTATTTCGATAGCACGCCGAAAAATTCTCCAGTTACCTTCCCGTTCAAAATCTCTCTTGAGCATCCATAAGAACTCCAAGTCTGTCCCGTTTTCTTCATTCAAAAGACCTCAGAACCCTCCAACATACATCAAATCCATTCCTAAAGAGTTCAAGTCCAAGAATTTCCGAAGTTCTCGAACTGTTCAAAGTTTTCGCAAAGGTACAACAATATTTTGTGAAGCCGGGTTCAAAACCTCGGCTCTTTGAAGGGATCCTCCCGGGTCGAGAGTGTCTCCGTAGTCATCTCTAGGCTTGAGTGGTTGAGTTTTTCACAAAAATTAGATTTTTCAAATAAAAATAAGTTTCTGTTCGAAAAACAAACTTTTAAAAAAAAATCTTTGAAAAAGTTTACCGTGCGGCTAATCTAAGTAAGCCGTATGGCCAACTAAGGTTAACCATCGGCTAACCTCTGTGGTCTAAAAAACTTCCCCTGTTTCTCCCCCTATTCGTGCTCTGTTTTCTGAATTTTTATAAATTATTTATTGCACTTTCACCCCTTTACTCTTCTAATATTGCTATTAAGTCCTTTCATTTAATTTTATTCCTGTTATGGTTTTATTTATCGTTATTTCTCATTATTTACTTGTTTATTTGTCAAAGTTTTCAACAAAACGCTTTATAACATCCCACAAAAATTTAGTAGAGACCGGGAATTTCCCGGGCGAGCGGGGGCGAGCGGGGTGCTTTTCAACAAAACCTTCCCCATTCGTAACCTGGCTTCTGAATCCAAGAATCTTTTCGCAGATCAAACCCTTTTCCAAAAACGGCACAAGAGTCATCATTTATTTTTCGAAACGGTTTCTCGGGTACCAAAATCATTTTCTAAATAAATCCCGAGTGGCGACTCACATTTTTTCTTTTTTTTTTTTACCTTCAAACACGAAAGGCCGAGCCGCGTGGCGCCGTCCACAGTTTGCCAGTTTGATTGCCTCTTTGAAGTGGAAGTGGTTTTCGTAATTGAAGCTGGTTCTTGAAACATTGTGGTTCTCTGGTTGATTCTGACTAGGGCATAGGTTGGGCGACTGCTGATCGGAGCATACTGCAGTTCTTAACTGGACTAGAGCGTAGGCCAGTCGATGGTTCAACTGGTTGAACCGGCAGGTCTAGTCCAGCTTTTAAAACTTTGATATAGAACATAATGTGCATCTTACATATACAAAATACTGTCCATTAACAAAAAAGGTATAGTAGAAATCAGAATGGTAAAAAAATCAAAATAGAGACAATGGGAAAGTATGTTGAAGAGAAATTTTCATTTTGCCCCCTAAACGTACACGTGTAGACACCCCGATTTTGAACCCGGGACGCGCTCGAGCATTCCCGATGATGAAACGGACCAATCATGACTACCCGAAACTTGTGAGAATGGCTTGAACTTGATCAAGATCAACCAAACATTGCCAAAAAGCCTAAAATCACCCCAAAATAACCAAACCAAGCAAAACCACCAACCTGCCACCAGTAACCCTGAGCGCTCAAGCTTGAGGCTTTGAGCGCTCAAACCCCTGAGAAATACCTTGAGCGCTCAAGCCTACAACTCTGATCCCAGTCAGGAATCTGCAGGGTATCTCATCATGAGATTTTCTGCATGGGAGCGTCTGGGGTGATCTCCTACGATCCTAATACGTATAATACACTCTAACACAACCCTAAAACTACACCTAAAACTTCTCCTAACCCACTTTCAAATACAAACCCACTTCCTCTCTCTCCTCTCTCCCCTCCCACTCACTCTATAAAAACCACTCACCACCCCTGGTTTCCAGGTTACCAACTCTGATACCCCAGCTGTAACGCCCCGCATTTTTGGGATACGTTATGGATTATTATTACAATTTAAAGTCGGTCTTAAATAGTAATAATAATAACCAAAAATACATATAGATGATCTATCCTTCACAGATTACAAAAAGGTAGACTGGGTGGGTTCTATGGCTCCGCAAATCTCTCCGCCTGGTGGATCTCCATCTCGACAGCTCCTCCGGCTCCGTGTTCTCCGTAGAGGTCCTCCTGTTCATTATGATAATCTAGCATAATACGTCAGAGTTGCGAAGCAACATCGTGGTATTATGCCAGGGCGAAACCGTGAGCGAGGACGCTCAATAGATACCCTACCCCAACTTTAAACTAGCAATTCTAGAACAATCAAGTTGGCAGGTAAATAGTTGAAAATCATTTATCAAAACAGTAAGTTCATGCGTGTCAATGCATCAGTATCACATCCAAATCAGAGTGCAGCTTTAATAAAATCAATATCTCATATCATTTCAAAATCCAGAGTGCAGTGTCAGTATCTCGTATCATTTTCTCATAACAGCATTCTTCTTCAAATTTCAACCATGTCAACATCTCACATCTCTCGAAAGTTATTGGCCCGTTCTACAACCCCGTTCTAACGGTCACTAACCTTTCCGTTCGAAGGTTCGGCCACCCATATACTGACTCCTGCAGTATGAGTTCCGCTATCTCCGCGTCACACACGACATAGTCCCGGCTACCCATATCACTGAATCCCCACCAGTCTGTTTATCAGGTCCGCTTGCTATGTGTTGTACTGAGTAAGTTCTAACCGTCAAATTCGCCCGCGGAATTTGAGGAGAAACTCCAAACAGCACTACCGTATAGTTCCATTGAGCTTTGGCCACCAGTTCACCCCGGGGAGCTGAGGCGGGACTCTAATGGCAGTATTGTCTAAATTAATTACAGCATCATTTTCATTCTCATTTCTATTTCTTCTCGTAAAAACAATCGATCATTTTCTTGAAAACGTGTCGTGTCGTACCGTCTCGGAAAACATGCACATGCCATGTTACATAAAAATCTTCCGTTTAGAAATCGTTTCACGATAAACTTTTCGTTTAAAAACATTTCACGATAACTGTGTTACTAAAAGACGGAAGTTCTTTCTTCCGATAATTTAAAACAACATTTAAAAGTTATGCTCACTTTTGGATTTTTGTTGGCGTATTTTAAGAACCATTTGTCGAGTCGCCACTTGGTTTTGGCTAAACCAAGAAAGAAAACCCTACTAGAAAACTCTAGTAGTTGAATCCGTTTGGCGTGTTTTAAGATCCGTTCTTCGGATCGCCACTTGGTTTGGGCTAAACCAAGAAATAGCCTGACTAGACATGCTAGTCATAGATTCTATTTGTTAGTCTGCATAGATTAAGAATATTTATTCAATAATCCCGGAAAATCTCATTTCATTTAAAAAGCTCTTTTCTTCAGAAAATCGGTCAGACATTATAACTGCGTAAATTTGAAAAGTCGATTTTCATTTGGGCATTATAACTGCGTAAATTTGAAAAGTCGATTTTCATTCGGGCATTATAACTGGGTAATTTAGTTTTCCAAAAGTCCATTGAACATTATAACGGTGTATTTTGATAGTCAATTTTAAATCGTGCATAGTAATGACTAAGTGTGATTTTCAAAGTCTAATTGTTCATAAAATCACTAATCACCAACATAATCACATTTAATCATATTTAGGCATGTTAAGAACAATAATAACATCATTAATATGAACTAGTAAGTACTAATCTAAAGTTAAGATAAAGTATTCTACCTTAATTCCGATGATTAGTCGGAAGCCGATAAGCTAGTTGAATTCCGGCGGCGTAACGACTAGTCGACCTTTGCTCGAACGCTTTCTTGCTAACTTATTCTACCTTTCTAAGATCTAGGGGTGGTCGAGAGTGGTGGAGTGTGGTGGTTTAGGATGAGTTTCAAGAAGAACACTCAAGAACTCACTCAAGAACACTAGAAAGCACAAAGTGGAGAAGTTGGGAGATTTTGGTGTGAGAAATGAAGCAAGGTGAGTGAGCTATTTATAGAAGATTGTAATTGGGTAAGTAGCCTACCTTGTTAAGTAGTCAAATTTTCTTTCTTCTCATTAATTCAAAAAAAATACACATTAGGTTTAGTAAAGTCAAAATTGGTAGGAAGACAAAATTGAGCACATGTCTAATTAGGGTTTTAAATAGGCTAAGGCTAGTCAAAATAGGACAACATAGGAGTTGGGAAAATTAGTAGGTCTTCCGGATGCGATGTAGTGAAATACTCGGTGTGCACGCGTTGATTTTACGGCACGGAAAAATAAACAAATTAGATCTAGTTTCATTCAAATTATTTAAACTAAATAATAAATTATTTTATTCAGCGATATTAAAAATAACTAATCGAATTAATAAATCGAAATTTTTATTCATGAAATTTCGGGTTATTACACCAGCTCTCAATTCCCCCAGAAAACATCCTCTCTCTCTCTCTACAAAACCACTCACTCACCATCCAAACCACTCATAAAAACCACTCTTCAAACTCTAAATTCAACCTTTGTTCATCAATCCATTTCATACATTGTCTCATCTACCCAGAATACCAACCAAACGTCCATAATCATCAACCATCAAAGCCCAAAATCAAGTTCAAGTTACAATCATTTTCAAAAAGGTAGTTAAATATGTGAAAATCTCACTATTTTGGTCCTTCTGAGGAAGACCAGTATGTCCAAGCAAGCTTTCTATACTTGCATTGGGCTTACAGGGTCTGAAATAATTGAACAAAACATTTTTTTAAATTCACGGTTGCAATAGGGGTTGAGCGCTCAAGCCTCAGGCCTTGAGCATTCAAACCCAGTTCTGGGTCAGTCACTGTTTTGCTAATTTTTACACTCTTCACTGGTTTTGATCATCATTAAATGGTGAAATATGTTCATATCATTCTCAAAACGGTTTTATCTCCATCTATAAAGTGCATGCATGAGTATTGATCATCTATTTCATGATGATCAAACATCAAAACCTTTGAAAATGTTATATTTGAGTGCAAAACAGTGACTGTCCAACTTCATAAATCTTTATTTTATGCATTTATGGTTCTGAGAAAGTATCAAAATTCATTTTCAAGTCAAAACCAGAAAGCCATATGATGGATTGAGCGCTCAATGCCTTGCCTTTGACCGCTCAGTCTGTTCTTGGCGCATTTGTTGATTGATGGTTGTTTCAATGATGGATCATGTTTAAACTTCTTTCTGGTGTGTGTGAGTTGTTGTATTCATGCTTATGATCTGATTCTCTCCTTCATGTTTAATTTCTTGTGCTTTTCTTCTATATTCACGGCTTTAACCTCCTTTTTTTGTCCTTTGTAAGATCAAACATTTAATTCCCAGCTCATATTCTTCTAAAAAAATGTTTTATTAAAAGCTTGATCTTGTAAAGAATGAGAAAAGAAGCTGCAAAAAGGGTCAAATTCACAGAAGCCAGAAACTGGTTTGAACGCTCAATCCATGAGCCTTGAGCACTCAAACAGGTTTGGAAGGTTGAGCGCTCAAGCCATCACCTTTGAGCGCTCAATCCCTATTCTGGGATCCAGATTGCAAGTCAGTTTATTAAGTCTCATGTTCATAATTTCTTGAGTTGTTGTACAGTTTCTGTTGTAATTTATTGTTGTGAATAGTTGTGGTAATTTTCTTTATTGTTATCATCCTTTCTCATGTAGATCACGTGCACAAGTATCCACCATAGAATCATATCTCTTGTATATATTGTTGTTAGGTGATCCTCATCCCCGATTCCCTATTTTAGTGAATAGAATTAAATTTCAAACATTTTCAAAATCCCACGAAGTATCGAGTAGAGGCCGGTTCACGGACCAGGTGAGAGGGGTGCCCTAAAACCCTTCCCCTCTCGTAACCAAACCCCAGAATCCGAGAAATCTTTGGTTCCGCCATGATCAGTGAAATCTTTTTCAAATGGGCAAACGAGTCACATTTTTATCGGTTTCTCGGGTTCGGACCTCAAATCCGGGTGGCGACTCTAACAATCACAATCTTTTCAAATGCAAAACCGAATCATTTCAGTGGGCCGTCCGCAACACGCAAATGTCCTATAAGCACCAATATTTCATTTTATTGCAATTACACACTTGAAGATACAAAATATGAAAAAATAGGCATCTGCCATCTAAATCCATCAAATTTCTAACAGAAACTGTTAAATTCTCTCTATCTTTAGTCTCATCCCTCTCTCTCCCTGTAACGCCTCCAAAATTGGGTTCGCTAATATTATTAGAAAATATAAATAAAAATTAATAATAAGTCTAATACATAAAATCCTCCTTCCACAAATTACATTTATTTCCATAGAGTGGGATCTACAGCTTCTCCTATCCCTTAGTTTGGTCATTCCCCATGTCGGCAGCTCCTCTGAATTCATAGTTCTGTTGGCTATAATACTCCTTCTGTTCATCTCGATAGTCTAGCATAATATGTTAGAGTCGTAGAAGCAGCATTGTGGTATTATGCCAGGGTCACACAAGTGCAACACCGTGAGCGATAATACCCAGCAGACAATTCTACCCAAATCTTAAACTACCAATTCTAGAACAATATATATACCAGGAAAATAAAGACTGGAGTTTACAAAAAACAATATTTTTCATGAAATATGAATATGTTAGTGTTAATGCAGATCAGAGTGCAGCGCACATAAATAAGAAATGTCTCGTATTACTTTTCAGTGTTCGCATTCTTCTTCAAATTTAATTAGTGTGGACTACTTACGACCACCGGGTCAATAGTCATTCACTCCTCTCTATGGTACTACTTTTGACCACAGGGCCTACAGTCCATCACACAAACGTTATTGGCCCGTTTATGTCTCCTTTCAACTGACAGTTACCAACCTTTTCGCTCGAGATCCCGGTCATCTTGTGTCACTGATCTTAACAATCTGTTTACAAGGTCCGTCCACCCTGTGGCACACACGTACACAGTCCCGGTTGTCTCGTATCACTGATCTCAATAGTTTGTTTGCAAGGTCTGTCCACTATGTGTTGTGCATGCTTAGCCATAACCACCAAGTTCACTCCGTGAAGTTGGGATGACGCTTTTGTTGCACTACCGCATTTGTTAGAGTAGCTTATATGTGCTTATTAGTATTTGTCTCACATTGGCTAGCTAAGTAATGTATCTAGTCATTCTGAATGAAAAAGAAGCTGCATTACTTAGCTAAGTAATGTAGCTGAGTAATAGAATCATTCTCACATTGGCTGCATGGACCGTTACCAAGATAATTGGAGAGGACTTCATGGGAAATGATGAAGAAGTGATTAGCAGGATCATGATTACTAATGATATTGAAACTGCACTGACTCCTGAACCATTATCATGAAGATACTCTCATGGAACACTAGAGGCCTGGCAAAAGAGAGAAAAAAGGGAAAGTAAAGAAGCTTGTCAGAGAAAGAAGGATTGATATTCTTTTCTTGCAAGAAACAAAACTGAAAGCAACCAATAAATTTCTGATTGACTCAATCTGGGGTCGTTGCAATTATGATTTTATGGAAATCGAAGCTGATGAGAATGCTGCTAGAGGACTTCTTTGCATCTGGAATTTAGATATTTTCTCCTTGGATGAAGCATGTGGCAACAAAAACTTCTTGATCCTTAGAGGTACTTTAAGCACTGATTTCAATTGCACACTAGTAAATGTCTATGGTCATTGCTCAGTTTCTCTTAGAAGGAAAGCTTAGGAGGCAATACATGCTCTTTGGGCACATTATCCAGACCCTTGGTGTCTTGGAGGTGATATGAATGAAGTCAGGAATATTGATGAAAGGCAAGGCTGGTCTTCTAGAGACAGTGGCATGTGAGATTTTAATAACTTCATTGAAGCTATGGAATTTATAGATTTGCCGCTATTGGGAAGATCTTTCACATGGTTGTGGACGGTCGATTTCCACCGGTGGTTTGATTTGAAAATAGGGTCGCCACCCGGGTTTTTGGAAAATGGTTTGGGACCCCAGAAACAGTTTTGAAAAATGATTGAAAAAATGATTTACAAAACAATTTGAAAACCAAAGATTCGTTTTGGATTCGGGAGCCAGGTAACGAACGGGGAAGGGTTTTAATGCACCCCGTTCGCCCGATTAAAAATCGGTCTTTACTAAACATTTGTGGGATTTTTAGAAAATGTTTTAATGCCGAACTTTAACAGATAAATATTTCAAATCAAGCGAAACAAACGATAATAATGAAAAACAAGCAACCAGTACCAGTATGTAAATTATAGTAAATATACGAAAAATCAAAGGTTTAAACTGTTCATGCAAGGTACTAATCAAAATTTTGGATTTTGCAGGAAAACTGTACTGTGCGGCATACAAGGCATACCGTGCGGTACGAAAAGTGTGCCGTGCGGCATTGTTCATCAATCCAACGGTCAAAAATTTTAAAAGAGTGTCGCACAACACTCCTAGTGTACCGTGCGGTACAGAAGGAGTGCCGTGCGGCACTATTTCTATCACAAACAGTTCAAACTTTGGTTTTTCGATGCGATTGAAGAGAGGCACATACAAGGCATGAAATATGATTAAAAATGGACTATTTTGACTGAGAAAACAATGTGCTTAGATAACGAATGTTCCTCCTCGCTAAATTACCCCGTACAAGGCGATATTTTCACCGTATGACGCAATCGGGAGGTATGAAATCAAACTGTTTTTAGTGTAACATGGGCATATCAAGTGCAGAGATGATATAGGAGATCATCCCACACTTGATACCCCTCCCCTCAGGATACCAAAGTTATGAGATTTGGCGAAACGGGATTATACCTCGGTTTTGAACTCTCGGATTGAGACACTTCTGAGACCTTCTGAACTTGGTTTGAACTCCCTTTGGCTTCTAGCTTCAATCAGATATCGTTGCAGAGAGGGTTGATAGCTTGGATTTGAACAAGCTTGGAGTGACTACCTCACGGCTTTGGAACTGAAAATAGAGGGTTGTTTTTTTTTTTTGATTGGGATTTGCTTTGGAGAGGATTGGGATGATTTTCTGGAGATTAGAAGTGGCAATAAAGATGATTGACAGTAGAAATGGTGTTCTAATTCAAGGGTGAAGTTTCATGATTTTCTGTTTTCCGAATTTTTTTTTTCGATCTCCCTCCCTTTCATCCGAATTTGGGTTGGAATTTATAAGCGTAGGGTGAGCTTGCCCATTACGTAAACTTGGTGCTCACTCAAAATGATGATGGCTAGGAGGTAGTCTTCCATCCTTTACACGAAACCATGAGCCGAAGAAGTTAATTCGTCAACATTTGAGCTACTGGGAACTCTGCAAAAGTTGTGTGACAAGTGACAGTGCCATACGGCACACAAACTATGCCGTGCGGCACACCAACTATGTCGTGCGGCACACTTCCACCGCCAAAATTCAAAAAATTGTCGTACGTGACTTGGGCTGTGCCGTGCGTGAGAGATGAGTACTGTACAGTACTGCTGACTGAGTTGACTTGGAGAATTTCAATCCGAGAGGCCTTCTGGGCATTTCCTTTCTTCATCGGGGATTTAAATGTATACGAGAGTCACATTTTGGGGTGTCTACAGTTGCCCCTCTTTGGCAAGGCTTACAATCATTGTGTGATGGAAGTCGCGTCAAAGATAGAAGACACCCCTCGATGTGGACGTCTTCGTATGAAAACAAACAAGTAAAAGCTAATGCACGTGGTCGCGCTCGTAAGAGCTGCCTACGTACCCCTTTGTAGGGATCAGACTAGCGTAGTTCATCAGGGCTAAATGCATAAGGGTAAATCATGCGAATACAAGAGTTGATAGAAAACATACCTCGATCGGTTTTGCAGGAATTGTCACTGTGTTCTTCAACGAGGGAAAAACAAATGATGTGTTGTGTACAAGCTTGCGACTTGACGTCGTCGGAGAATTAGTGCTGAATACCATTGTTAAGGCGAAACCCGTCTGTGCTGAGAAGACTATCATTAATGCCATTGAGGACTTACAAAACCAGTTGGTGAGAACCAGAAAACCGTCGTTAATGCCGTTGAGGACTTATAGAACTAGAAAACCATCGTTAATGCCTTTGAGGACTTATAGAACCAGTCGGTGCTTGAGAAAACCTTTGTTAATGCCGTTGAGGACTTATGAAACCATTGGTGTTGACAAATCCGTTTAATGCCTTTGAGGACTTACGAAATTACTCGGTGCGAAATCATTGGATGTCTGAGAGAACCGTCGTTAATGCCGGAGAGGACTTACAAAACCAGTCGGTGTCTTGAGAAGACCGTTGTTAATGCCATTGAGGACTTATAAAACCAGTCGGCGCTTGAGAAAACCTTTGTTAATGCCATTGAGGACTTACGAAACCATTGGTGTTGACAAATCGTTGTGATAGAACCACCGAGTGGGGTTTTTCCTTGATGATTGATGACAATCTCTTTTTAAAGATTTTGCAGCTGTGTCCAAATTATCCCTTTGGAAAATTGGTTTCTTTGTTAAAATTGTACCGCGCAACATCAAACCTGTATTGTGAGGTTGACTGTGAGCCTCGTGCAATAAATTCTGAAGAGTATGTACCGTGCGGCACACCATGTGTGCCGTGTGGTATAGTGGGTGTGCCGCGCGGCACAGGTGGTTTTGTAACCGCCTGAAATCTTTGGTTTTCTCCCACTTTCAACTCATTCAAACTTCTTGGTCGGTTCGTTCTAAGAGAGTAGGACTCCAAAAACCATCATTTCTCTCATTCTCCTTCTCCTCTCCTCCTTTCCCCAAATTTCTTTTAACTTTGTCGGTCCAAACTTCTTCCGAAATTACTCTCTCACTTTCGAGATACACCAGTTATGGCTGATTTTGGCGATGAACACGGCGATTCTACTGCATCCGCCGAAGATACGACATCATCGGCGTACGGGGAGGATAGTACGGCATCCGATGAGTCCGGGAGTGACTCGCTTATGGATATTTCGGCCTATATCGGCCCAATTGCTACAGATCCGGTTCGTGAAGCACCGATAGGGGCTGAAACGGCATCTTCTACTCCGAGGATAGGATCGATTGGGTTGGGTGAGGCTCTTCCAGGCGAGACCTCAACTCCGGTAGGGGAATAAGATACAATGGGTACTAGCGGTGCTAGTGGTGGTGCCGAGAGTCCAGCACGGCATACCCACAGTACCATGCGTGATGAGGGGACTACTGTGCTAGTGGATTCGAGTACCGTGGGTACTGTTAGTGATGACCGGAGTACCGTATGGCATACCGAGAGCGCCGTGGGTGATGTTAGAAGTGCTGTGACCGGGGATCCGAGTACCGTACGGCCTATTGAGAGTGCCGTGGCTAGTGGTGGTACCATTGGTGATGACCTGAGTGTCGTATGGCAAACTGAGAGTGCCATGGGTGGTGATCAGAGTACCGTTGCTACTCATGAGGGTCCGGAGGCTATGGAGATTGATCCTTCAGGTACGAGTACTTCACCTTCTGATATTGCTATGAATCTCAGTGGGATTGACGTTGTTATAGAGAGAGTTGGTGCTTAGGAGAGTGAGTCTCAGACTGGGGATATTCGGAGTGACATTTTGGAGGCTACTCTTGTGACTAAGGTTACTGTAGGCGGTGAGGATGTTGTGACTGACATACCGGTGATTCAGGGAGGTCCCGGTGATAGGGATGTTCTGGTGGAGGATGTTGCTGGGGGAGTAGTACTGAGAGTGATGAGATACCATTGGTGAGGCGTATCGCGCCAGGTCCGGCCATTGCGATTGGTACTGCTAGAGTGCCAGAGGAGAGTGCAGAGAGAGAGGTAGAGGTTTCAAAGCCTCCGTTGTTTACACCTGTAGTTGGTTCCTCTGGTAGACCAGGCTTGTCTTTGGCAAACACTTTGGAGGGGGCGAGAGATGAGGATATTGCAGCGACTTTGCAGGAGTCTCCCCAGTTTGAGAATATTCTGATTCAGGAGGGCATGCCATCTCATGTTAGGGATGTTGAACAGGAGGAGAGGTAGAGAGAGGCTAAGGTAGCCGCCGGGGAGGAGCATATGACCATAGTCCGGGAGGTCGAGTTGGCCTTGGAGCACAGAGTTCCTTTTACGCCTGCCACTTACGTGCCACGGGTTCACTTCTTTGTTCCTCAGGGATGTGATACATATACTCCCTTGCTGCTTGCGTACTTGGATACGAATGTTATTTGTGACTGCTCGACCCATATTGCTTATAGAAATCCCTTGGTATGTATCTTGTTTATTCTTTGCTGCTTGTACCTGCTTTGCTATACATTCCTTTTGATGACGACTGACAAAAGTTTTGTTGTGCTTTTGTTGACAGACTCAGAGATCCATGGGTGGTTATGGAGGTTCTGCGAGTTCTCTGGCATATTACTGTGCTTTGCCGTCGAGAGTGAGAGCCTTGGTTGATGCTTCCGGGTTTACCATCTTTATTCAGCTTTTGACAGTGACTCGGACAGACCGCAAGCTGATACGAGCTCTGGTGGAGAGATGGTGGGATACCACCAATACTTTTCACTTCAGGTTTGGGGAGATGACTATCACCCCTCTTGACTTTGCTACTATCACCGGTCTGAGGGTTGGAGGTGAGCCTATCCCGTTCGATTCAGAGCTATATTTGGACAAAAAGAAGCTTTGGATGTTCACAACTCAATTTTTGCTGAAACTGTCAAAACTGTGTCGTGCAGCACTCTGGATGTGCCGTGCGGCACTGGCCTGACAGTGCCAAAAAATTTGCAACTCGCAACCAATTTCTGGTCTTTCCTTTTGGCCTTTCATTACTTCAATGCATGTCCTAGGGTCCTAAAGAGGCACTGTGAGGTACCCTTTGAGAAGTTGTACAAATCTAGCATGATTCCTTACAGTTTTTTGAGTTGGCACGTTCTTCGAGATGACCGTTCTTCGGGACTTTAAACTTTGTATCTTTCTTCATGCATGGTAGCTATAAAAGCAATTCATTCCACTCCTCATTTACATCCCAAATCCATAAACTTCTTCTTTGTTCAACTCCTCACAATGGCAGAGAGTTTCTCAGCTCTAATGCGCCCTTGGCTCGATGATCTTGATGGCTTGGATTGGCTCCACTTCCGGTGCCACAGGCTAACTTCCTTTCGCTATATTCGAGACGTGTCCATACGTCTGGAGTTGCTACAAGCTGCGACACAATTCTGGGATCCTGAGGTGCATGTTTTTCATTTTGGCCTTCATGAGTTATGCCCCACCGTGGAAGAATTATATGCATACATCGGAGGCTTTGATTTGGTGGAGCCTATCATCCCTCTCCAAGGAGTCAGTTTTGCCTCAATGTTGTCTTCCAAACTCGAGATATGCAACAATGCTGCCAAGTCCATGATTCGTGGAGGTTTTCTGAACGTTCCACGCCATATCGAGGGATTCCATTCCAACAATTTTGCTCTGTGCTTGTGCTTATCGGCTGCCTTCTTGTTTGTGCAATCTGATGGTCAGGCAAGCTCTTCCTTGGTAGGTGTAGCTATGCAAATTGAGGAGCGCAAAGATGTGGCTCCTATGGTTCTGGTTGAGACTTTGATGGGGTTAGATGGAGTTCATGCCGATCGGACCGCCGTCTTCGAGGGTAGTCCCCTACTCCTACAGGTAGGCTTCTCACTTAGCTCTCCTTTTTCTGGTTTTTCACTCGTTCTCATTTTACCTCGACTCTCAGTTTAAGGTTTTCTAAGGTTTCTTACTTGTTTTCTCTCCTTCACACAGCTGTGGTTATGTGACAAGGCTAATCTGCTTGAGCCTGTGCCAAGAAACCGGGTTCATGAAACACAAGGGTTTGTTACCAGGGACTTCAGGGAGGTTTTTGATGATGTGGGAGGTTGGGTTCGGGTTCTTTCCCAGCTTACAGAGGAGGTGATTTCTTGGCACTTGACTTGGATTGATTTTCCTGACATGGCTGTTAGCAACATGGGGCGCCAGCGAATGGTCTTGGCAGGCCTGACCCGATGGACTTTCTATATCCCGAATCGCATTTTTCGTCAACTTGGTGTTCGTCAAATGCTGCCACCTGTAGGTCCCGAGAACTTTGTCATGCCAAATTTCAATGTTGCCACATTCAGAGCTTATCAGAATAATTGAAGGGAGCGTGTGACCATCCCAAAAGATCCATATCCCAGTGTTCTCCTTCCAGCACATTACAAGAGATGGTTGACAAGAGATATCGAAGCAAGGGCAAATGGAAACTAGGACAGACTTTAGACTCGATCTTACTGTGCTTGAAATAAGTTGTGTACCCTGTGCTATAGATGTTGTTGTTGTTTGTTTCTTTTGAAAGTTTCATGCTCAGCCATGTAATAAAAAAAGTTTGTTCAAATAAAACTTGAGTTTCGATAATTTTCCACTCTTGATTCTTACTAGTTCTGTTTGTGAAATATGAAATGCGCATAATGACTTGGAATCAACTCAAAAGATTGCGACCGAACCTCAGGGTGAGGCTGCCTACGTATCCCTTACAGAAAGGAATCAGGTCATGACGTAGTTCAGGACTACAAGTGTTTGGTTAGGGATCACTCGGGTATTTACACTCTCCTTTTGTGCTCTGAATTTTGCCTAGTACCGCCCTTTCGGGTTTTCGGCCTAGCGAGCTCTGATTTATTTAGCCTTTTCTTTTGCCTAGGCTGCCCTTTCGGGCTTTCAACCTAGCAGGCTTTTGCTCTAATTTTTGCCTGGAACTACCCGCCCTTGCTGTTTTCAGTCCAGCGAGCTTCTCTCAGGGATAATATCTCTTGAGTTGATCCAAGTTGACCAAAGTAGAAAATTCGTTGCCGTCGAGATTGATGGGTTGCGCTACACCTCCAGATAAGATCCTCTTGATAATATATGGCCCGGCCCATATTAGTCGAAACTTCCCACGTGGATCAAAAACTGGGGCTCGAATTTCTTTCAGAACCATGTCACCATCTTGTAAGTCCCTGGACTTTACCTTCTTGTTAAAAGCACGGGCTATTCGGCACTGATATCCTTGCACATGGTACAAGGCTTTAAGCCGCCTTTCATCGAATAACATGAGTTCTTCGAATCTCGCCTTTTGCCATTCTGCTTCACCAATTCTTGATTCTGCCATGATTCTTAAAGACGGGATTTCGAGTTCGACGAGAAGAACAGCTTCCATGCCGTAAACCAAAGAGTAGGGTGTTGCCCCTGTCGGAGTTTGGATGGATGTTCGATATCCCCATAGTGCCAATGGCAGTTGTTCGTGCCAATTCCGTGTGGACTCAGTGGTTTTCTCTAGTATAACCTTAATGGTTTTGTTGGCCGCTTCTATAGCCCCGTTGGTTTGCGGTCGATAAACAGTCGATTTATGAACTTGAATCCCAAATTCGTCAAGAGTTTCTGCCGCTCTCCCTTTGAAATGAACCCCGTTGTCTGGCACGAAGGCTTGAGGGACTCCATATCTGTAGACGATGTTCTGCTTGATGAAGTGAGCAACTTGGACTGCAGTGAGAGTCGCGTAGGAAGCAGCTTCAACCCACTTGGTGAAATAATCAATTGCAACCAAAATGAGCTTGTGCCCGTTTGATGCTGCCGGCGTGATTTTACCGATAACATCTATGCCCCAGACAGAAAAGGGCCAAGGCGAAGTCATGGAATGCAACTTTGATGGCGGGACATGCATGAGATTGGCGTGGATCTGGCACTTGTGACATCGTCTCACATATTCAATACATTGAGTCTCCATGGTTGACCAATAATAGCCCTGCCTTAAGATTTTCTTGGCGAGCATCATGCCGTTCATATGAGGGCCGCAAACTCCTTAGTGTACTTCTTCCATGATCCGGCTGGCTTCTTCTCTGTGTACACATAGTTTGTGTGTTCCACAATAAGATCTCCGATATAGCTTTCCTCCGCAAATGATGTACTGAGATGCTAATCTCTGAAGAGCGATTTGGTCCCTCTTATCGATTCCTGCTAGATACTCGCCTTTTTCAATGAAGTTCCAAATGTCGTGATACCAGGGCAAACCATCGTTCGGCTCGTCAATGGCCATGACGTACTCATAGACAGGGTTGTCTCGTTGTTCAATCACAATTGGCCTGAGTCTGACTCCATTTGGTATCTCAACCATGGATTCTAGTGTTGCGAGGGCATCGGCAAACCGATTCTTCATTCTTGGTACATGTGTGAAAGTGACCATTTGAAATTATGGGATCAAATCATCCAAGTCTTGATGGTAGGGTTTCAACTTGTCTTCCCTGACCTTCCAGTCACCACTTGCTTGTGACACCACTAAGTTTGAGTCTCTGACCACTTCTAGTCTTTTGACTCCAATTTCTAAGGCAGCTTCCATTCCTATGATGTAGGCTTCATATTCTGCTTGGTTGTTTGTGACTTCAAAGTTTAATTTAAAAGCAAGAGGGATATACGATCCTTCTGGGGAAATTAACAATACCCCGATTCCAAAACCTTTCTGATTGGCCGCCCCATCAAAATACAGCATCACGTTTTCATCTGGGAATTCAAACTCTACATCTTTTGGACCTTCCACAGGGTGATCGGCAAGAAATTCTGCAACGGCTCTTCCTTTCACTGATTTCCTGGTAACATATTTGATGTCGAATTCTGCTAGCAAGAGCAACCATTGTTCTAGCTTACCTGTAAGCGCGGGTTTCTCAAATAGATATTTGAGAGGATCCATTCGAGAAATCAGCATTACAGAGTAAGCCAACATATAATGCCTTAACTTCTTGAAAGCCCAAACCAAAGCCCAACAAGTTTTCTCCAAAGAAGTATATCGTTCTTCGCATCCGACCATCTTCTTGCTTATGTAGTAAATAGCTTTCTCAGATCCGCCTTCTCCTTCTTGGGCTAGCATGCATCCCATTGCTGATGAAGTGACTGATAAATACAGAATCAGAGGTTGCCCCGGTACAGGTGGCATCAGAACTGGAGGATTCTGCAAGTATTTCTTGATCGTTTCAAAGGCTTTCTGATACCTGTCGTCCCACTTGAATGGCACGCCTTTCTTGAGAAGATGAAACATCGGCTCGCAAGTTAAGGTTAACTTGGCGATGAATCTGCTGATGAACAGAATTTTGCCGAGGAAGCTCCGCACCTCTTTTTCTGTTTGTGGCGGCTTCATTTCGAGAATGGCCTTGATTTTTGATGGATCCACTTCAATTCCTCGGGTCGTGATCATGAAGCCTAACATCTTTCCTGCCGTAACTCCAAATGTGTATTTTTTGGGATTAAGACGCAATCTGTACTTGCGAATTCTTTCGAAGAATTTCCTAAGAGCATGCAAGTGCCCTTCCCTTTCTTTGGATTTGACAATCATGTCGTCCACGTATACTTCAACTTCTTTGTGGATCATATCATGCAGCAAAGTTGTAGCGGCCCTCTGATACGTGGATCCGGCATTCTTTAACCCAAATGGCATAACCCTGTAACAATAAGTCCCCCATTCTGTGGTGAAAGTAGTCTTCTCTCAGTCTTTGGGGGCCATGAGAATCTGATTGTAGCCAGAAAAACCATCCATGAAAGAAAGCAATGCGTGCCCTGTAGTGTTGTCTACGAGTACATCTATATGTGGCAGTGGAAAGTCATCTTTAGGGCTGGCTTTGTTCAAATCCTTGAAATCCACGCAGACTCTGATCTTCCCGCTCTTCTTGGGGACAGGCACGATGTTGGCGACCCACTGAGGGTATTCTGTTACCATTAAAAACCCTGCATCTATCTGTTTCTGAATTTCCTTCTTGATTTCCAGCACCCAGTCAGGCCTCATTTTCCTCAACTTTTGTTTAACAGGTTTTGCATCCGGATAAAGCGGGATTCGATGCTCCATGATTTCGGGATCAATTCCAGGCATGTCCGCGTGAGACCATGCAAAAACATCTTGAAATTCATTTAAAAGATCCGAGTGAGCTTTAAATTCCTCTGAAGACAATCCAGAACTGATTTGAACCATTCATGGATTACTCTCATCTCTCAGATTTATCGAAGTTACTTCTTCTTTTAGAGGCTGAGCATGCCTTTCGTTTTCTCGTTCGATTAGAGATCGGAGTTCTTTTGGAATTTCTTCCTCAAACTCAATCCCATCATCGTCAGGGTTAACACAATTTATTTCAGACACAGCAAGATAAGCAAAGTCAATTTCATTCATAAAAGAGGTGGCCCCAGGGGCATGATACATGAGAGTGGACTCAAACTCGAAAGAGAAATGATGATGTGGAGGACCAACAGACACATGCATTGACTCAGAAGTGGACTCAAACTCAGTGCTAAACTCAGACTCAATGCTAGACTCTGACTCAGACTCAAATTCAGTGCCAGTGTAAATAATTTTAGGTACAAAAGTGCAGTTTTTATAAATTCCATTAGCATCCACGATGAGCGATGTAACATCTCCAAGGGCTTCCTGGCTTAGCATCATCAGCTCCATGTCTCTAACAGGCTCCAAATCAATCGTCACTGCAGCAGGCCCATCCTAAACCATACCTAATGGACTTTCATTCCCAAACAACGATATCAGATTCCCTGAGTCAAAAACTTCAATCCAGTCAGATTTGCATTGTTTGACCAATTCTTCTAGCTTTGCTGATTCATCATCACTGTCCCAGGTGTCATTGGCAAATATCTCGAATCCTGGCAACTTGGTTCTTTTCTCCATGTCCCAAAATGGTTCTGGCTCTCCTTGGTAGGTAGCCTCCTTTCCTTTGACAAAACGAATGGGACCCTTCTTTGGCTGAGCACGGGCTCGAGCTTTCCATCCACTTCCCAGCTCATTCTCATTGGGCTGATAACCAAGGCCGAAGTGGTGATTGTTCATAGGGAAATTAGGGAATTCAGGTACTCCCTAGTTGTTGCAGCCTAACCCCAATCCTGGCATGTAAGCCATCTTCCTCATCATTTCAATAACCGTAGAGCTGACCGAGAAATCTTCATCCATTTTGATAGTGAGAACTGCCCCAGCAGTGTCAAAAGAGAATCCTCCGAGAGCAACGTCTTCTTCTCCATGTGTGATCTCAAGCACAGGGGCGTTATCAGAAACATGAGGATGAATTTCGGATTCTCCGTAGATAGTCAGGGTTCCTGTTCCTAGACCAAGCTGGACTTTCTGATGCAGAGAAGATGGTACCGCCATAATATCTGGGTGGTGAAGCCATGGCCTGCCCAGCAGCAAGTTGAAGGACGAAGGAATGTCGAACACATGAAACTCGACATTGGACTTGAAATTTTCGACTGATATCTCTAGTTGGACAACTCTGACTACATCCCTGCGCGTATTATCATAAGCACGCACTCCGAGGCTCGATGGTTGGAAATCCTTAGTCGTAAATCCCAAACAATAGGCTGTACGCAGCAGGCAGACATTTAAAGCAGATCCATTGTCTAGGAGAATAACAGGGACCCATTTCCCATACACTTCATGGTGATGTGTAATGGCTTGTTGTGACCGGCTCCTTCTAGCGGCAAATCTTTCTCAGTGAATGTCACGACATGTTTTGCCCGGTTTGGTGCAAGTAAGGCTATTAGTGCTTCAGGGGGAGTGTTAGGCAGCACTTCCATGTTAGACAGAGTCCTGATCAGTTTTTGACGGTGTTCCCTGGATGAGGAAAGCAGCCCCTAGATGGATACTGATGCTGGAGTTCTTTCAAGTTGCTTCTGGATGGGATCTTCCACTGGCATAGGATTCCTTTGTGGTGGTTGAGTGACAACTTCTGGTGTCTTAGTGACATCTTCTAGATTACTTGGGGTTGAATTGTCCTGGACGGGATAGTCCCAAGTGAATGCCCCAGCCTGAGCATGATTAGAGGTGTTGCCTCTTTGCAAGTTAGCAGGTTGATAAATCCGTCCTCTTCTTGTTACTCGGTTGACTGATGGTGGCTCTTCATCCCAAAAGTCTGAAAATTCATTGACCTTTCGTTTTCCAGCCTTGATGGATTCCAATTTCTGTTCAGTGTCAAAATACTCAGACCAAAAGCCTATAAGACTATCCTCAGCTTTTCGTTTCTCGATCTTGATGTTCTCCATTTTCTTTCCCAGATTTTCCACTGCTCGATCATGCCAAAATGAATCATCCAACATGGCCCTGTTGACAGTCCACACTTCATCATTGTCGAATCGGATATCAATCACATCTTCTTCGTTCCAAAATGGATCTGCCATTAGAACCAAAACATCTGGCTGTGGAGGAAATGGCACGGATGGTCGAGGTAGAGCTTCCCCGATAATGTAGGCCTGAGGAAACCAGTCGTGATCGCCAAAAATAGTTTCTATGGCAGAATGTTCTTTGACCCCAGGAAGTGGAGGTGGCAACAAATTATCCGGAGGATTATTGCTAGAGACCCAATGATAACCTTCCCCGAGCGTCTGATTCCATATATCTCCTGGTTCTTCAGACAATGCAGGGAGTGAAACTGCGTCAAGAGGATCAGCACAAAGTGTTTCCCACCTTTCTCGCCAATCTTCTTGTTCATTTGGTTCAACATATTCAAGAGTATGCACCATGCCTGCGATGCACACGACTTTGTCGATCCGACAAATACTCGAATCCGTTGGTATAGAAACAACTGGCTTGGCACGAGAATCGGGGATAATAAACTGACTTGGGTCTCACTCTTGGCGGAGTTCTTCCCAATCTTGATCATTCATGGCCCATCTTTCACTTTCCGTGATATCTGCCCATCTCGATTTCGGTCTTGGTTTAACACTTTCAAGGAAGTGAATTTCAAGATCTTCTGGTATAGGGACGAGGGGTTTAGGTTCGGTGGCTGGTATGATGTATAGGCTAGGGTTAAATTTAGTGGAGTTTGGGTTATTTGCAGTGGAGCTGAGGGAGATTTGGGTATTGGATTTGTGTTCTGGCATGGGATTTGAGACAGTGTTTGGCTTTTTAAGGGGAAGCGGGAGTGTTCCGTCTTCAATGAGGTCTTGGATTTTGTGCTTGAGACGGATACAATTGTTGGTGTGATGACTGGGCATTTGGTGGTAGGAGCAGAAGGCGTTCGGGTTATGGTTTGGAGGAAGCACTTTGGGTGGCTCACGGGTCTCAAGTGGCTTGATGGCGTCCTTTTCAAGGAGCTTTTTGTAGACTGTGGTTAAGGGAAAAGGGAATTAGTAGAAGTTTCTTGCTTGCCGGGTTGGCTGGGCTGCTATCTGGTTAATAGGCTCGGTTTTGGTAGGCTTCGAGGAGCTGGCATGGGCTTGGCTGTATTGGTTGGTTCCGAACAGGGTATTGCTGTTGCCAGAGTAAACTCGTTTGGGTTTGGTAGATTCTCCTTTCTCAAACATACCGGTTCTGAGTGCATCTTCAACTGCGAGGCCGGCTTTGTAAAAAGTCCTGAAGTCAGCGGTGGTTTGGAAAACCACTAGGTGCTTCGCAAAATCGAGTGCCAAGTTCTTCTTGATAATTCTCATTTGTTCTTTCTCTGAGGGTCGATCTATCATTTGAGATGCTTTCCCTCCCCATCTTCTGATAAAGTCGGCAAAGGACTCATTTGCTCCCATCTTGGTTGCATCCAGTTCTCGAATGGTCATCTCAAGTTGAATGTTGTAATTGTACTGGGCCATGAAGGCTACCCCAATATCTTCCCAACTTCCTTTCCTTGAAATGTCAAGATTCAGAAACCATCGCAGTGCTGGCCCTGTTAGAGTCTGCTGAAACATTTGACCCATGGCATCCTTTTCAATATTATACATGGACAGGGTGCCCACATATGTCTGCAGATGAGCTCTTGGATCCCCACTTCCATCAAACTTTTCCCAAGCTATAGGCTTGAATCCTTCCGGGAGTTTGGTGCCAAGAAATAGACACAACTTGTCCATATCAACACCCATGGCAGCTACTTTTTCTTGTTTTTGGACTGATTCCTCGAGTTTAGCGACCTTCGCCATCATTGCTTCCAAATTCGGATTCTCTTGTGGAGGTGGATTCGGTGGTGGTTGCTCTCCTGGCGGTCTGTTCTGAAGAGTTATTCCTTGTATTAGGAGCAGTAGTTCAGCCATCTGACTATCACTGTGTTCCCGCTGTTCTTCCAAAGCTAGCTTGAGAGCCTCGATCTCGTTCTTGTTTGACATATCTGCAGGATCTGCTGAATCTGACTGTACCGTTTTTTACTCAGTTCGAATTAATCGCTGTTTGGGGGTTCTAGTCCAACTAGGTATAGTGTTCTTCTCGCTCTTACCAATGATTGAAACTGATAGCGAAAACGAACTGAATTTAGTGACTGGTGCAGAAAATGCTATGTGCATGCTATTTGAAAGAAGGGTTTATATACAGATGAAAGAATGATGCATGATATGTAATGTAACAGAAACCACAGTTTTGGAAAGGATCACCCCAATTTTCAAAGCTCTGTTGAATTCCTGAAAAGTTTTTGCAAAACAAAGGCCGAACCTTTTAAGGGGTTGCCTACGTATCCCCATTTCGGAGGAATTAGGCCTCGACGTAGTTCGGGACTACAACTGGCTTTCTCCCTCAAACAACAAGAAATTCAACATAGCTGAAGTACAAACTGACTCAACCAAGGCAAAGAAAGGTACAAATTGACTCAACTGGTGTAAAGAAAAGTACAAACTAACTCAATAAAGCAAAATACAGACTCGATAAGGCTCAAACTGACTTGAGCTACAAAAGATAGACTTGGCAGTCTCAAAAAGGGCTTGTAGGCTAGATCTACTGACAACTAGCTTGCTGCTGATTCTCAATTGCTGGATTTGTTGGGGGAGCATTCCTGACTTGGTTCTTCTGGCTTCGCTTCTTTACTTGGTTCTGGCTGTTTTGATGAGTTCTCCAAAGCATACATTTTCTTGAGCCATTGGGGAGACAAACCATCATTCAGAAGGATACAATCTTCATAGCAATCTTCACAGTCACACTCATCCCAGTATTTGTGTCCTGTTACCAAGTCTTGAAAGTAGTAGACTGGTGTGCCGTCTGGCTGGAAGTATTTGACTGGTGGCATGACATCCTCATCATCACTTTCTTGTTCTACCCTGACAGTGATTTTGTCAGGGATGTTCTTGGATTCATCATTTTTGGGAAGGTGGAATTCCCAACCTTGACCATTCATGTTTTCAGAGTCATGCCATTAGAGGGTTAAGCCTGGTTGATCAGACATGGCCAGCTGGTGAAGCAATTCTTCAAGCTTGTCTTTGTCTGGGGTTTCATTCCCAATCTCTTCATTTCCCACTTCTTCAAGTATCCATACTGGTGCGCCATGATGGGTGGCAAAAGTAGACTTGAGTTTCTTGCTTCCGGATTGATTGCTCATCTTCGGTTACAGACTCTGATAAAAGAAATACAACATTCTAATTATCGGGAGAAAGAGAGCCAATTACAGCATTTTTATTTGAAAAAGGAATTTGTTTACTCAACAGAGCATTCGATTATTGGGGTAATCCTTCTTATCACTGTGGAAGAAAGGTGAAAACCTAGGGTAAAAGCTATCATGTATGTGCATGCAAGATAGGCGAACAACAAACAGTTAAACAGTTAAACAGTTAACAGGATATATCACATAATCCTAACCTGTGGGTTCCTATCCTAGGTTGGAAGGTTCTAGGTTAATTATATGCAAAGGCCGGTTTTGGTTTAGGGGGTTCCCCAGACTAGAGCCAATATTTGCCTCCTAGTGCCAAGTGTACTGCATGGCAAAGGTCAAGCAGCAGGCTGACTCATCACAGTCCAGGGTTGCTGAGCATCCGGGGATGTCCTAACACCAGCGAACTGGGTAGGGTAACCAAGACAAAGCAGTAGGGCTTATCCAACATCGATGCAAGTGATGCAAAAGTTCAGCAATGAAATTGTTTTCAAAAATCCCACAAATGTTTTTCAAGTTTGGCTCTCCAAATTAATTTCTTCTTTGATATCTTTACACAGATAAACAACCCAAAAAGCTCCAGTCAGGATGGCCTGGCGAGGCCCTGTTAATCCGCCATTCCTTCCTTGCGATAGCGCTAGGCGTTTTCGTTTTGACAAGCTTTCGGGAAGTTCATAAGTATAAAAATGCCAAATTAGAGATTAATTTGAGAATCCCCAGCAGAGTCGCCATTTTGTGGACGGTCGATTTCCACCGGTGATTTGATTTGAAAATAGAGTCGCCACCCGGATTTTTGGAAAATGGTTTGGGACCCGAGAAACCGTTTTGAAAAATGATTGAAAAAATGATTTACAAAACAATTTGAAAACCAGAGATTCGTTTTGGATTCGGGAGCCAGGTTACGAACGGGGAAGGGTTTTAATGCACCCCGTTCGCCCGATTAAAAGTCGGTCTTTACTAAACATTTGTGGGATTTTTAGAAAATGTTTTAATGCCGAACTTTAACAGATAAATATTTCAAATCAAGCGAAACAAACGATAATAATGAAAAACAAGCAACCAATACCAGTATGTAAATTATAGTAAATATATGAAAAATGAAAGGTTTAAACTGTTCATGCTAGGTACTGATCAAAATTTTGGATTTTGCAGGAAAAGTGTACCGTGCGGCATACAAGGTGTACCGTGCGGTACGAAAAGTGTGCCGTGCGGCACTGTTCATCAATCCAACGGTCAAAAATTTTAAAAGAGTGTCGCACAGCACTCCTAGTGTACCGTGCGGTACAGAAGGAGTGCCGTGCGGCACTGTTTCTATCACAAACAGTTCAAACTTTGGTTTTTCGATGCGATTGAAGAGAGGCACATACATGGCATGAAATATGATTAAAAATGGACTATTTTGAATGAGAAAACAATGTGCTTAGATAAGGAATGTTCCTCCTCGCTAAATTACCCTGTACAAGGCGATATTTTCACCGTACGACGCAATCGGGAGGTATGAAATCAAACTGTTTTTAGTGTAACATGGGCATATCGAGTGCAGAGATGATATAGGAGATCATCCCACAGTTGATACCCCTCCCCTCAGGATACCAAAGTTATGAGATTTGGCGAAACGGGATTATACCTCGGTTTTGAACTCTCGGATTGAGACACTTCTGAGACCTTCTGAACTTGGTTTGAACTCCCTTTGACTTCTAGCTTTAATCAGATATCGTTGCAGAGAGGGTTGATAGCTTGGATTTGAACAAGCTTGGAGTGACTACCTCACGGCTTTGGAACCGAAAACAGAGGGTTGTTTTTTTTTTTTTTTTGATTGGGATTTGCTTTGGAGAGGATTGGGCTGATTTTCTGGAGATTAGAAGTGGCAATAAAGATGATTGACAATAGAAATGGTGTTCTAATTCAAGGGTGAAGTTTCATGATTTTCTGTTTTCCGAATTTTTTTTTTCGATCTCCCTCCCTTTCATCCGAATTTGGGTTGGAATTTATAAGCGTAGGGTGAGCTTGCCCATTACGTAAACTTGGTGCTCACTCAAAATGATGATGGCTAGGAGGTAGGTTTCCATCCTTTACACGAAACCATGATGAGCCGAAGAAGCGAATTCGTCAACATTTGAGCTGCTGGGAACTCTGCAAAAGCTGTGTGACAAGTGACAGTGCCGTACGGCACACAAACTATGCCGTGCGGCACACTTCCACCGCCAAAATTCAAAAAACTGTCGTACGTGACTTGGGCTGTGCCGTGCGTGAGAGATGAGTACCGTACGGTACTGCTGACTAAGTTGACTTGGAGAATTTCAATCCGAGAGGCCTTCTGGGCATTTCCTTTCATCACCGGGGATTTAAATGTATACGAGAGTCTCATTTTGGGGTGTCTACAATGGTCAAACTCACAAGAAAGGGAAAAATGGAGTGTAGACTAGACAGATTCTTGCTTCACTCAGAATGGTTAGATCAATTCACTCTCAAGCAATGGGGCCTTCCCAGATCTTTTTCAGATCATTGTCCTATCTTATTGATGGATGATGAAAGAACTTGGGGCCCTAGACCTTTCAAATTTTTTAATTCCTGGTTGGAGGACGAGGAATGCTTAAAAGTCAAGGAGAATGCTTGGAAGATCAACCACAATCAGAGTTGAGTGGCTTGGAACATTTCCAGGAAACTGAAGGAAATGAAGGACTCTCTCAAATATTGGGCCAAGGATAGATTTGGAAATATTCAATCTAAACTTGACCAAGTGGAACTGGATCTGCATAACTTGGATTTGCAAGCAGAAGAAGGGAATATATTAGAGGTGGATAAGTCTCTCAGAAGAAATCTCAAAGCTGACAATGGAGATTGAGCAGACTTTTGGAAAGAATGTGGCATCAAAAATCAAGAGTTAAGTGGCAGTTACTGGGTGACAAAAATACAAATTTTTTCCATTCAATGGCCTCAGCTAGGCAGAGGAGAAACATGATCAACTCTCTCTCCATCAATGGACATATGCTAGAAGATCCTGAAGATATCAAACAATCTGTTTTTAATAATTTCAAGAACCTTTATGCAGAATCAAGAGAGGAAAGACCATGGATTGGTAAAAACATGAGTGGTACGTTAAACACTATCTTATGTGATCAACTTACTGCAGAGTTTTCTGAGGATGAAGTCCGGAATATAATCAAAACCAGTGATGGAAACAAGGCACCTGGGCCGGATGGATTCAACATGCAGTGTATCAAAAAGGGCTGGAACTTCATGAAATCAGACATAATGGCTTTTCGCAAGGAATTCCACAAGAATGGAAAGCTTCCCAAAGGTATCAAGATGACTTATATCACTTTGATCCCTAAAGTTGAGAATCCTATGGGGTTATCTAACTACAGACCCATTAGCCTCATAAGCATCATGTACAAAATTTTCTCTAAAGTGCTAGCATCTAGAATCAAAAGCACAATTCCTGTCATTGTGGGAGAAATTCAGTCTGCCTTCACTAGTGGCAAAAACATTCATGATGGTATTCTGAGTGCGAATGAAATATTAGATGGATGGAAGAAAGGTAGGAAACAGGGTCTCATTATCAGACATTGAAAAGGCATTTGACAACCTAAATTGGAAGTATCTGTTTAGAATGCTAAATCTGATGGGGTTTCCCAAAAAAATGGGTTAAATGGATCAAGGAATGCCTCTCTTCTGCTTGGGTGTCAATTCTAGTCAATGGATCCCCCTATAAAGAATTCCAGATGCATAAAGGCGTTAGGCAAGGTGACCCACTGTCCCCCTTTTTATTCATCATAGCAGCAGAAGGTCTCAACTGGCTTTTAAAAAAGGCACTAAATCAAGGCATACTTAGTGGTATGATTGTGGGTAATAATGGTCCTACACTCACTCACCTCCAATTTGCTGATGATACCCTTGTCTTTTGCAAGGCAAACATGACAGAAATCCAAGCGGTTAAAAAACTTCTAGGGGACTTTGAGGAGATGTCTGGGCTCAAAATAAACTACCACAAAACTACCATTTGTGGAGTTGGCCTACCCCATGAAGAAGTTCAATCTCTGGCCCTCTACTTTGGTAGCCAAGACTAGAAATTACCAATCAAGTATTTAGGGATGCCTCTTGGGGCAAATCCTAAATTGAGGTCCACTTGGAAACCTGTGATTGATAACTTTAATTTAAAGCTTGCTTCTTGGAAAAGAAGGTACTTATCCTTCGGTGGTAGAATCACTCTTATCAAGTCAGTCCTTTGCAGCTTAACCATCTTTTTTATGTCCCTTTTAAAGATGCCTGAAGGTGTGGTGAAATCCCTTGAATCTATCTAATCAAGATTTCTTTGGGGTGGCTCTGATCTCAAGAAAAAACTTCATATGGTGGCTTGGGCAAAAATTAATCAGGGTAAAAAATCTGGTGGTCTTCGCATAAGAAACATCAGAGCTATGAATGATGCACTTTTGATGAAGTGGTGGTGGAGATATGGCACAGAGAAAGAAGCACTTTGGAGAAAAGTTATCAAAGCTAAATACAACAAAGGCTGCAATTGGTTTCCAAATTCTGAGACTACCAAGAGAGTATCCACCTTGTGGAAAGACATTGTTCAATCAAAGGTAAGGAACCCTTTTATGTTTTCTATATTTCTCAACAACACCAAAATCAAAATGGGTGATGGAAAGCAAATTCAATTCTTGATTGATGCTTGCTTAAGTAATCATAGTTTTGCTGAGGCCTTTCCTTCTATCTTTAGAATTGTGTGCAACCAACAATTTGGAATGTCAGGAACACATTAGTTTTTGAAAGCACAGCTCCTCAATGTGACAATATCACATATCTCATCAAAGTCAGAGTGGCGTTATGGGTGAAATCCAAGATGGGTGGTAACAACTTCTCTATTGAGGACTTTCTCTTCAGGCTAAATAGTATCGTGCAATCTCTATGATTTGCTTGTTTTCTAGATGTATTTTGAGCTTTGTAATAGCTGAGTTTTTTTGTTCTGTTCTCTTGGTTGGCTTCTTGCCAACCTTCATGCCAGGGTCTGCAGCGGCTATGATCTTTTAGTGGGAGGTTGTTCCCCAAGTTGGGATGCCGTTTGTTGCTACTTCCCTTTTAATCTTTGTTCTCTTGGAGGTTAATAAAGTTCTCTTCTTTCAAAAAAAGTTATGTATCTAGTCATCTCATAATATAAATAAAGATTTCATGTGTTAGGGTTGATCAACACCCTAAAAACTTCCCTCTCTCACTCTCTCTCTCTCACACACACACACACATAACATGGCATCAGAGCGGGTTCCTTATCCACCCTAGATACACATCCACCATCCACCACCGTTGCTGTTGGCCTCCCTCCACCATCCTTAGAAACCTTACTGACTATCGTCCTCAACCCTAATCCCTGGCGAAACAATCACCACCAGTAGCTCTTCGAAACCCCACCTTTGAAATCCTATTCCACCCAACAACTAGATTCGGCAACCCTAAAACCCTAAATAAAAAACCTGACACTAGCTGACAACCTGACAATCTGACGCGTTCTTACAATTGGACGCATTCTGATGATCTAACGGCCTGACAATCTGACGTGTTTTTACCTTGCCATAGCAATCTCTAACCCAGTGTTTCAAAAAAAATGCTAACCTAGTTCAGGAAAAAAAAACCCCATCATACGACGTCGCCATACCTGATTGCTTGCTGAAACTGCATAAATGATGTTCAAAATTGTCTAAATCGCATGACTTTGCTGTCGGTTTATGTTCCACACCCCGCGATTGGTGCTCTTCTATCTTCATTGGCGATCATTTGTGTTCCATCGTTGTTTTCTCTCGATCAGTTGCAATTTTTGGTATGATCATATGTTTTTTTTGGTATTTTTTTTGGTGATTATTCTTCTCAGTCGCTAGTAGATACATGTATTTCTTGGTGGTTTGTTATTGGTTGTTGCATAGTTGGTAGCCACAATTGTTTGGTTGATTGGTTGGGCAGTAGGTTGTTGTCATTAATTGACTAGTTGCTGATTTATGTTGGATATTGAATTTTCTAGTAGTCTACTCCTTTTGGTTGATGTTCATGGCCAATGCTTGTATCGCTCGATGATTTTTTTAGTCGGCTGGTAGTTGTTGGTCATTGTTGGCTATTGATCAGTTGGTGGGTTGGTTGGTCCTTGTTCATTGGTGCATTCTTGCTAGTTGTTGAGTATTTGGGTGGAATGGCTAGTAGTTATAGTCGCATGTCCGGGGGAGGTAGTTCTAGTTATTGGGAGTCAAAAGGAGATGGTCTTGGTCAAGGTTTTGGTGGACGTGGTTGTAAGTTCAGTTGTTGTGGTTCTAGTCATGGTGGCTTTGGTTATAGTCACATATCAGGGCGAGGTATTTTTGGTCGCAAACTTGATATCCAACTTTGTACCCATTGTGGGGATACAAATCATACAGTTGAGTATTGTTATGATCTTCATGGTTTTCCTCAGGCTCATCAGGTTACTGCTTCCAAGAATATAGTGTCAGTTACTCATTATGCCAACACCATGGTGACTATTACCCTGGAGGAGGATCATCGCCTAGTGTCACTTCAGACATATTCTAAACTACAGCACAACATCACTAAACCGACCAAACCAAGTTCGAGGGGACTACTTTAGACCATATAAAGTTTTGCGAAGATGACAAATCTGAGAATGCTCCCCATGAGAAACAAACCCAGGAGATTGCTCCATATAGAGCTCCTCAAACAGATAACCATGTAAGAAGGCATTCTTGACATCCAATTGAAATAAGGGCCAACCTATATTAGCGGGTAGAGAAATGAAAATCCGGATAGAGTTTATCTTGGCAACTGGGGAAAATTCTCTACATAATCAACCCCATATGTCTGTGTATAGCCTTTGGCCACAAGGCGGGCCTTATACCGCTCAATAGTGCCATCCGGAGAATACTTGACAGTGAATACCCAAGGACAACCAACAGTAGTTTTACCAGCATGAAGAGAAACCAACTCTCAAGTGCCATTATGATGAAGAGCAGACATCTCTTCCTCCATTGCTACGTTGTTTGGAATAGGTTCCTCTATTCCTTGCATTGCATCTTCTCTTTCTTCTAATCATTGGGTTATTGATTCTGATGCATCTGATCATATTACTAGTATTGCTTCCATTCTTTTCAGTCGTTAGTCTCTTGGTAAACCATCTCGTGTTACCTTAGCTGATGGCTTTACCACAAATGTTACTAGTTCGGGTTCTGTTAATGTTACTTCCTCTCTTACTTTGGACTCTGTACTACAAGTTCCTCATTTTCCATTAAATCTTATATCTGTTAGTAAACCTACCAAGACTTTGAATTGCTCTATCATGTTCTTCCCTGATGGTTGTGTGTTTCAGGATTGGTGGCAGTGTTGAACGTGGTGGCCTGTATTACTTTACCGATGATGTTCACCCTAGCCATGTTGCTCTTCAATCATTAGTGTCACCATATCTACATCATTGGTGCCTTGGTCATCCATCACTTCAGAACCATAAAAGGGTTGTACCTTCATGTAGCCGTGTTAATTCTTTGCCATGTGAAATTTGTGAGTTTAGTAAACATCATAGAGTGTCTTTTTATCCCAGGAGTGAGAGTCGTGTGTTGCGTCCTTTTGAGTTAGTTCATTATGATATTTGGGGCCTAGCATGTTCCTAGCATTTCTGGTTTTCAGTTTTATGTTATTTTTGTCAATGATTTCTCTCGTGTTACATATCTTTATCTTGTGAAAGAGAGGTCTGAATTATCTTCTATTTTTAAGTCATTTTATATGAAAATCAAAACCAAGTTTGATACTTTCATTTGCATATTTCGTTCTGATAATGCTCGTGAACATTTTAGAAATGCTCTCTCTCAATTCTTTGATGATCACTACATTATCCACCAGCCTTCTTGTGCTCGGACCCCACAACAAAATGCGTGCACTACTATTTCAAATGCAAGTTCCTAAGTCTTACTGGGGTGAGGCTGTCCTTATAGCATGCTACTTAATAAATCGCATGCCTTCTACAGTTCTCGGTGGTCGGATACCGCATAGGGTCTTATTTCCTGGTCGTTCTCTTTACTCTTTACCCCTTCGAGTATTTGGGTGCACATGTTACGTTCACACGCTAGATCCTGGCCGGGACAAACTTGATCTATGGTCAATCCAGTGTATCTTTCTCAGTTACTCTCCCACTAAAACAGGTTATAAGTGTTACCCCCCATCTCATTGTTGTTAATTTGTTTCTGCAGATGTTACATTTAATGAGTCATTGTCGTTTAATTCAGGTACACAAACTCCTGTTACAGCTGAGTCTAAGTCTGAGTCTGTCTTTCCCATAGCAGTCCCATTGGGCACACAAACACTTGTGGAACCCTTGCAGGTGTACGTTCGTCGCAACAAAGTACCATCTTAACCGGCGCCATCTCAGCCTGATCCACCAGTGCCCTCTCAGCCTAAGCCATATGAGCGAACAGCCCCATCTTTGCCCACTGCTCCGTCTTCCCCTCCGTTGCGGGATCTTTCGGTCATGCATTGTACATCCTATTGCTTAGTTTGTTTCTTATAACCATCTGTCACCATCTCTTCATGCTTTCACTCCTTCGATTTCTTCCGTTTTTGTTCCTAACATTGTTTAGGAGGCCTTATCTGTGTCTGAGTGGCAAAAAGTAATGGAGGATGAGATGTCTTCTCTTCATCATAATGGCACTTGGAAGTTGGTTTCTCTTTCTGCTGGTAAAACTATTGTTGGCTGTCGTTGGATATTCATTATCAAGTATCATTCGAATGACACTATTGAGCGATATAAGGCTTGCCTTGTGGCCGAAGGCTATACATAGACATATGGGGTTGATTATGCAGAGACCTTTTCCCTAGTTGCCAAGATAAACTCTGTCTGAATTCTTATTTCTCTTGCTGCTAATCTAGGTTGGCCGTTATTTCAATTGTATGTCAATAATGCCTTCTTACATGGTGATTTGGTCAAAGGGGAGTGTTCTCGGGTTTGTCATTTTCGTAAAGCTTTATATGGTTTGAAGCAGTCCCCTCGAGCTTGGTTTCGTCAGTTTAGTGATGCTGTTCTGCAGTTTGGAATGCGTTGATCCCATTCAGATCACTCTGTCTTCTCTCTTCAGTCAGAGCATGGGAAAATAGTTTTGATTGTGCATGTAGATATTATTATTACAGGAGATGATCAGAAAGGTGTTGATGAGTTGAAGCAATTCTTACAGAGTCAGTTTCTTACTAAAGATTTGGGTAAGCTACGGGAGTTTTTAGGTATTGAGGTGGCAAGATCCAAGGATGGAATTAGTTTGTCCCAACGGATGTATGCATTGGATGTTCTTGAGGAGACAAGTTTATTGGGGAGCAAAACTTGTGAAGACCCCAATGGATCCTAATGTGAAACTTTGTGTTGATCAGGTGGAGATATTTCCTCATCCAGACCAGTATCGTTGCTTAGATGGTAAGTTGAATTACCTTACCAATACACGTCCTAATAGCTCTTTCGCTGTCAGTATGGTGAGTCAGTTTATATCAGCTCATCGGCTTCCACACTGGGAAGCTTGTCTTCGTATTGTGAAATATCTTAAGGCTCATCCTAGACGTGGTCTATTTTATCAGTCTAATGGTCATTTGCGTCTTGAAGCCTTTACCGACGCTGACTGGGCAGGATCACCATTTGTTAGACGGTCCACTACTAGGTACTGTACTTTTGTTGGCGGCAATTTGGTCACATGGAAAGGCAAGAAACAAACGGTGGTCACAAGGTCCAGCGTAGAAGCAGAGTATCGAGCCATGGCACACACATCTTGTGAGATTGTGTGGTTAAGAGCTTTACTCACGGAGTTAGGTTTTGATGTGGAGTTACCCATTCCTATGTATTTTGATAATCAAGCGGCAATACATATTGCTTCAAATTCGGTATTCCATGAGAGAACGAAACATATTGAAGTTGATTGTCACATTGTTTGTGAGAAGATATATGGTGGTGTGTTATCTACTCCATTTGTTTCTATAGGAGCTCAGTTGGCTGACATTTTCACCAAACCATTGTCTAAACCGCGTTTAGAGTTCTATCTAACAAGCTAGGATTTTGTGATATTTATTCTCCAGCTTGAAGGGGAGTGTTATAGTAGCTTATATGTGCTTATTAGTATTTGTCCCACATTGGCTAGCTAAGTAATGTATCTAGTCATCCCATAATATAAATAAAGGTTTCAAGTGTTAGGGTTGATTAACACCCTAAACACTTCTCTCTCTCACTCTCTCTCTCTCTCTCTCTCTCTTAACAACATTCATTTCAATCCATTTTCATTCTCATCCCTACTTCTCGTCAACGCTATTCATTCATTTTCTCAAAAACCGTGTCGTTCCAATATCGTATCGTGTCTCATGAACATGAACATGTCTCGTAAAACACATTTTGTGAATATGCATCTTTTCTCGAAAAGCATGTCACATAAAATCATAACTTTTCTACGCGCGATTCTTTCGGAAACTAGTCTAGGGTTAGTAGAAAATTGTATTGAACAACTACGTAGTCATTTTTGAGAAAATTCCGTGTCACGCGATTATCTTTTTAATAATGCGATTAGTAAAAAGTTCAGTCAGCTAAATGATCTTTTCAAAAATCAATCGGGCATTATAACGACGTAAAATTGATAAATGAAATTTCAAACGGACATAATAACGACTACATGATATTTGAAGAAAATGATTGTAAGAACTTCCGACAATTTTTTTTGCAATCTAAAACAAGGGAGTAATGACTAGAAACATTAAGTAGAAAATCGTACATTATAACGACTACGTAAAAAGTAACTAGATTAAGACTAGGGTTGAATGACTACCTTTATTTCCGATGTAAATTGGAAGACGCTAAAGCTAGGTTGATCGTCGGGTAGAGTAATAGCTAGTCGTTTTGAAAGGAAAAGAATAGTCTTTTCCTAGAAACAAGAAACTATATACTAAACTTTCTACTAAATTTTGGATCGAAGGGTGTTTTGGGAGGTGAAGAGTGGTGGTTTGAGTTTAAAAGAGGAAGAACACTTTGAGTTTCAACTTGAAAACTCAACAAACGTGAGAGTTTCTCTCTCAAAAATGCTAGGTGAATCTTACGTTTAATGAGGGGATATATGTGTGTGTAAGAAAATCTAGGGGAAAATCGTAGGGAATTTGTAATAGATACATGTATATACACATGAGCTAATTAGGAAACTTCCCATGGCCTACACCTCTCTCTCTCTCTCTCTCTCTTGGCTATCTTATTCTCTCTCTCTCTCTCTCTCTCTCTCTCTCTCTCTCGGCTCTTTCTCCCTCTCTCTCTCTCTATCTCTGTAAATCTCTCCAATTAATGGAGAGAATAAGAATCAATTCCCTCCATCATTGGTTGTACTTGTGGTGTAAGAAATCTAGGTTTAGGAAAGATTGGATAGATTTTGTGGGAAAATTTGTAGTAAATAAATTTTCAAATAATTAAATGGAAGCAATTGATTTAACAAATTGAATTTTCAGTTTGCTAAAATTAGGGTTATTACAACCTATCCCCCTTAACAAATTTGGTCCCCGAAATTCGTTTACTCAAAAGACGGAAGCAAATGAGGATAATTCTCTCTCATAGCTTCTTCTCGTTCCCAAGTCATTTCATCCATCACTCAGTGCTTTCAAAAAACTCGTACCATACTGATAGTCTTTTGTAGATACCTTTCTCCATAATGTCCTGAATCTCAACCGACTCTTCCTCAAAAGTTGCGTCTTATTTTATGTTAAGATCCTCCCAATGCAGCATGTGAGTAGGTAGAGCAAGATATTTTATCAGCATAGAGACATGGAACACATTATGAACTCGGTCGAGCTGTGGCGATAGTGCTAACGGTAAGCTACTTGTCTGATTCTCTCCAAAATTTCAAAGCCAAAAACTTCTTGTGAAATTTTAATGTATTCGCACATGGAAATGTTAATGTACTTATTGTGAAATTTAAAAGCACTTGCAAGTGCATGAATCGAATTGATAGTATAGTTATGTAAGTGTGAGGTCGAATGCACAGGGACTTGTGATTTTTAATAGGAAAAACTAAATAATCCAAAGTTGATTTAACCCTAACCAAGTTCACAAAAGTGTGGTTGATTTGAAAGATAAAAAAATAAAATAATGACAAAACAAATAGTTAAACTGGCACGCAAAAATAGTGGAGAATAACGGTTGAGAAAAGTAACTAGAGTTTTGGAATTTACACACACAAACGTTTATCGATTAACATTATGTAATGACTTTTCCTATGATTCTGCACAATGATTTAGAGGCTAATCTTAATCACTGTGGATAATATTTTGTTAAGCCCTTTTTATTTATAACAAAAGTTTTTCCCCCCTCTGCTTCAAAGTTCAAGCCAAAATCATCCACTGTATCCGTAATAACAAATCACAATGGATACCCTGTACTTAAATATAAAGTTGAATAAACCAAGCAATCCGATTAATATGATGATATCAAATCATGGAAAAAACCCATTCATACTGATTGAATCCATATCCGAGTTTCATGCATACTGATCAATGAGTCGAGAACAATAAACGATAAACACACGTAGGAAAATCACATACATAAAATCATTCAATAAAATTTATTAGGCTTTATCCTCAACCCTAGTACAAATGTTTAGCCTATCGTAGATTAAAATAAGGCCTCGCAAAAACCTCCTTTGCCCATATTGTTCTCTGGCCGTGAACCACCCAAGATGTTTTCCCCTTGAGATGCTGCTGCTACATTTATGTGTGTCGCATTATACGTGGGATGGGATCCTTAAAACCCAACCAAACCTCCTTTTTATAGCAGCCGAATAGGCCCTATTACAATTGGAGGCTTTAATAATCATCGCCTTTTACCGTACTTATAAAATTCAGCTTGTGGGCTAAGACCAACCAATGTTCAATTTCACAAATTGGGCCACAAACAAAACCTTAGGCTTTAGGATTTGATTATGCATAATGGACTCCTTGTGTGACAATGGTAATTGACCCCACACTTGCTTCATTTCAATCGGCTTTCCTCTGAATACCACGTAATGTCCCGCAAATATTCCGAACCAACTCTTCACCAATCATATTCACGGCTCCAATACTAGTCATTATCATCTTTATCCTGCCAATTTATGATAATAAACAAAAGATAATAATAGTGTCTAATTAAGCACGATAGAGAACTAACAATATGCGATATAGGAATGTCTATGTGTCAATATTTTGTGCTCATTAGGTCCGATATATTGGCGAGAGAGTTTTCCCTTCTTCCCAAATCTAATTACTCCTCTTCGAGGCCAAATCTTCAGAAACACGTGATCTCCCTGAGCAAATGAAAAGGGTCTGTTTCTTTTGTCAGCATAGCTCTTTTGTCAGCTCTGAGTAGTAAGTAGTCTCTGTCGGATGGTCTTAATCTTCTCCATCGTATCTCTAACCATCTCTGGTCCTAATAGTTCTGTTTCTCCTGCATCCGTCCAACAAACAAAGGCTGCCGTATAATGCTTCGTAGAGTTCCATCTCAATGCTTGCTTGATAGCTATTGTTATAGGCAAATTCCACTAATGGTAAGTGTCACTCCCAGTTCCCAGAAAAATCTAGAGCACAAGCCGTCATCATGTCCTCCAATGTCTGAATCGTCCTTTCTGTCTGTCTGTCAGTTTGCGGGGGAAAAGCAGTGCTGAGACAAATGTCTATTCCCAAATCTCTTTGCAGTCCCTTGTAGAATTGTGAGACAAATCTAGGGTCTCGGTCCGACACTATAGACACAGGCACTCCATGTAGTCTAACGATGTCCTGAATGTAAAGCATCCACAATGCTTCCATGTTTTCTGTCATTTTCACTGCCAGAAAGTGTGCTAACTTAGTGGGTAGTCAACTATTACCCACACGGCAATGTTTGACTTCTGCGATCTTTGGCAGTCCTATCCCAAAATCCATTGAAATATGCTCCCATTTTCACTTTGGAATTGGTAATGGTTGAAGATCTCCTCCTAGCTTTTAGTGTTTAGCTTTGACTTGCTAACAGACCAAGCAGGTTGAAACAAATCTTGCCACGTCTTTCTTCATTCCTTTCCACTAGTATGGCCTTCGTAGGTCATGATACATCTTAGTACCATCAGGATGAACAACAAATTTTGAATGGTGAAATTCTCGAAGCACATTTTCTCAAGGTGTACCGAGATTTGGTACGAACACCAAACTTCAAAATCTCAAGCTGTTATTGGCAGCGTGTATCGTCCAACCAGGTAGTTCTTTTCCCATTCTGAGCTGAGATCAGATGAACTCATAGTCTTGCTCAAAAGTTTGTTCCAAAAGAATCTCCCGACATAATACTGGTTCTGCGATCAGTGCAAACAGACACACTTGCTCTCCGTCAGATGATGGCCTAAGGTTAAACTCATTGAGTGTCTATCATTTCTCATTCCTTCATAGCCACCTTAGCTTTATGTGCTCTGCCCTTTTGACTCAGAGCATCAGCGACAACATAGGCCTTGCCAGGGTGATATGATGAGGTGAACTTGTAGTCATCTAGGTATTACATACACCTTCTCTATCTCATATTCAACTCCTTCTAAGTGAACAGGTACTTGAGACTTTTGTGGTATGTGAATACCTCGAATTGCTCGCCATAGAGATAATATCTCCATGATTTGAGAGCAAAGACTGCTGCTATGAGCTCTAAATCATAAATAGGGTAGTTTCTCTTGTGCGGTCTTAGTTGCCTTGATCCGTATGCCACGACTTCACCTTTTTGTATCAACACGCAGCCCAATCCTTCTTTCGAAGCGTCACAGTACACTTGATAACTAGTGTCCCTTTTAGGAATAATCAGTATTAGTGCACTGGTCAGCCTTCTCTTCAATTCTTGAAACACCTTCTCGCATTTGTCAGTCCATTCATACTTGACACCTTTCTGAGTCATTCTAGTCATAGGCTTGGTGAGAGTAGCAAAATCTGGGATGAATTTTTGTAGTATCCTACTACACCCAGAAAACTATGAATCTTGAACGCAGTATATGTCACGTCCAATTGAGTACAACCTTCACTTTACTGTCATCAACCACTATACCTTCATTAGACACCACGTGCCCTAAGAACTTAACCTCTTCCAACCAAAACTCGCATTTACTTACTTTGGCGTAAAGTTGGTTCTCCCTAAGTAGTTGCAGCGTTATTCTGAGGTGTCCTTCATGCTCTTCTCTGCTAGCAGAGCATATCAGGATGTCATCAATGAACACCACAACAAATCTATCTAGATAGGGTTGGAATATATTTTTCATGGGACAGTACATGAATACTGTCGGAGCGTTAGTCAGACGAAACGGCATTACTACAAACTCGTAATGTCCGTATCTTGTTCTGAAAGCGGTCATGGGAATATCCTCGTCTCGTATACTCAACTGATGATATCCTGATCTTAGATCAATTTTCGAGAAATAGTTTACTCCTCTCAACTGATCAAACAGGTCATCGATTCTAGGCAATGGATAACAGTTTTTAATCATTACCTGGTTCAATTGCCTATAGTCAATGCAAAGACGGAGGGTTCCTTACTTCTTCTTCACAAATAGAGTAGGTGCTCCCCATGGTGACGTATTTAGTCGAATATACCCCTTATCCATCAGTTCTTGCAACTGGATCTTTAGTTCCTTCAATTCAGCAGGTGCCATATAGTACGGGGCTATCAAAATTGGGGCAGTTCCAGCTTGAACCTCTATGGTAAAATCTAGATCTCGTCTCAGCGATAAATTGGGAAGTTCTTCAGGAAACACGTTAGCATACTCGCAGACTATATGCGGCAGTCCTAACGCTTTTCAGTCAGATTCTTCCAATTGGAGACTAGCTAGCCATCCATATAGTTGGTTCTGCCACTTCAAACGTCGAATTATGGAATTCGCTGTCTGTCTATCCCCCTTAAATTGAAAATAGGTCCCATCAGGGGTGAAAGCCATTACTATCTTCTGGTGATAGTACATAATCGCTCGGTGAGTTGATAACCAGTCCATTTCCTCGATCAAATCAAAGTCGGTTATCTCAATCACGCGTAAGTCGCAAGTTAGTCAGTTCTATCTCGCACCCTCTACAGATTAGGATTACATGTATCTTACCCCTTAAAGGTGATGTTATCGTCATGTAGTCTTTAAGGGTTCGGATTCTAATCTTGTTAAGTTAAGGGTTTAATTGTTATGTGTATTCTTTCCTAGGGGTAGATTAGTACATGCATCTTTGTTGTATCTTTGTTCATATATATACATGAATAAGAAAGGGGCAGATTAAGCCCTCACATTTTACACTCACGACTCTTTCTCTTTCTCTCTCTCTCTCTCTTCAACTTTTCATGGTATTAGAGCATCGATCATTGTTTGTGCTTTGTAGAGGAGAACATTTGTGATTTTCTGACTGATTGACCTCCATTGTCGATCGTGTGAGGAGATATCATCTTCGTATTCTGTCGTTGGTTCATCACGCTGTTCGACCCCTATAGACGTTCTACCATTTGTGATCGTATCTTACTGGATCCTATTCAGAACCACTGTTTGACCCCTGAGGTGTGTTGTACGACCTCCGGTAGGCTTTCTTTAACAACTACGACTTCAGTTATTACTCATTTTTCACTGGGTTGTTATCGACACCCACCGTAACGACACTCGCCGACCACCGTATGACGTTCGTCGACCTCCGGCGACCTCCAACGATCTCTGGTAACTTGATTCTAGCCTTGGTTGATCCCAGATTATGCTCCAAATAGACTAGGCAGCCTTTGTTTGTATTCAAAACCCACCAGGTAACCACTGACAGCCTCTAATAGGCTTTTGTCTAACGTTGTTTGATTCCAAAATCGCTTGGGCCACTTTCCTTCCTACTCGAAATCACTGGGTCGCCATTGATTGGTTCCGAAACTAGCTGGGTTGCTCCGAAATTAGCTGTGTCTGATTTTTTTGGGGGTATGTGACTTTATAGCATCTCGTTTAAGGAGTGTTTGTTGTCGACTTCCTTTCATAGGCCTGGCTATTTCTGTTTGTACTTGAATACCGCTGTGTCCACTCGCAAGTGATCAGTTCACCCTTGTTGACTGCCGGAGTTCTCTTCTGGTCACTAGCAACTTCATTGGTACTCGACCTAGGGTGTCTTTTGTACTTTTAAGCAACCTGTTACTGTAAGAACCCATATGAAAAAAATAACTTTTTGGAGAAGTTTCGATTTAGCCTATAAAAAGTCCTGGTAATTGTTCCTTAGATTTTTCTAATCACAATGGTATAATTGGAAGTTATTTTTTAGTAAAGCAAAGTCATCTTTCACCCATTTTCTTTGGAGAAAAATGTGCCGCTTTTCGGTTTTGTACTAAAAGTGAGGGGATGAGATTTTGATGTGATTAAAATTTTAAAATTTTGGAAATGCCATTGTTTCCAAATGGGGGGTACTTCCTTATTTTTATAAATAAATTAAAGTACTTAAGTTTAGTTTATGAAAATAAGTATTGTGGCCACATATTATATACACAAGTCACATTTGGGTGTGAGTGTAATTAGAAGGATATAAGTGTAGTGTATGGAGGAAGTTTGCTCAAAACATAACACCCTCTCCTCCCTCTCCACCCGACCGACCCTCTCTCTCCTCTCTTTCCTCCATTGTTACACCTCCAAGCTCAAATTACTCCCTCCTCACTTTACCACTTCAAGAACCAAGGCCATTTTCACATTCTACGCACTCTACGGAGCTTGGGTTGCCGTGTATTCACAGCGAGAGCTCCAATTTCGGGATTTGGAGTTTTCTCCACCTAGGGCTTCATTTTTCCACCATTTTCAAGCAAAACCTCGAAGTAGGGGAACAATTTCTACTCTCTCTAGTTGTATGCTTGTGATTTATTGCATAAACCTTGTTCTTAGCTTCCAATTCCATTGAAATTCATGTTTTCCCCAAATTGTGTGGGTTTTTCCCACTTAGATTTCTTGATCTATGAAATTGCTTGTTGTTTGGTGAAATTGGAAGTGAAATTGACCTCCCTCCATGCTTAATAGTTACCTAGCATCCTAGTTTGAACCTAAGTTATCTCATTTGTTATTGGGTTGAAATTCGACACCCTACAGGTGAAAATCTGCACTGTTACTATTCATATATTGCTGCCTCTGTAATTTCCAGCCACTGCCCCTGTTTTTGGGGTGGTTTTTGGTCATCCTTTGATGTCCGTTTGGTCCCCGATCGCTTATTCCTTTATAAAATCGACTTTTGGCATCACTTTCAACTATGTTTTCACTCGAGAACTATATGGTTTTGAAAGTAAATATGTCATCTCATCTCACATGAACGTTTGTTGGTTTTTAGAAAGCGTGTGTGGGTGTGTGCGTAGCACATTTTATCGAAAGATGTGAAATGGTGAAATGAACTGGGAGAAAATGGATCTTTAATGGAATGTTGGAAAATGAGATGTTTCAAACCAATGTCATCACTTGGTGAAAAATTTTATAAAGGCACGCGGAGCCTATGAAATCCAGTAGGGGCACGGGGGCCCACAGAACCCGGCAGAGGCACGCGGAGTCTACAGAATCCAGCAGAGGCACGCGGAGCCTATGGAATCCGACAGAGGGATTAAATCCCTAGTACTAATGAAATGATGATTTTTCTTCAATGAAAGAAGTGAGAAATGAGGTTTTTAAACTATCCATTGTGTTTGTTAAAAATTGATATGTGAATTTGATTTTTTTGATTATTGTGGTAAACTTGGGTTGTTGAGTGTAATGAAATGGATACTTGGGGTGATGTTTGGGTACTTTGTTGCTTCAAAATCCTTTTCTTAATGAATCAGCTACCGTTATTCACATTGGTACTACCATTGGACTTATCATGATCTCATGTGCATATATCATATTCATACACCTAGCATTAGTAGAATAGTTCTCCTACGAGCGCGTGTGCTCACCCTATCCCTTTTCAGGTACCCAACTTTGATCGTGCATGGTTTGAAGTGCATGACTTGGATGATGAGCATATATAATGTGGAGTTATTTTATTCATCTTCAATGCATTAACTTTTCTTTTGGGGAGATGATATTGTAACTCTAATCTTTTCTCTATCTTTTGACTATAGATTTGTAATAACTTATGGGATGTTATTTTGATTTCACCTTTGGGGCAAGGGTGCCCAAACTTTATTATTTGATTACACCTTTGGGGCAAGGGTGCCCAAACATTTGATAGCCATTGGACTAAGGATGTACTCTAATTTATGGAAATCTTTATCTTTTAACTTACTTATTGTTTGAGATTCTTTTATTTATGTTTTGTAAAAATGAGGGCGTGACAGTTACTGTCCTTCTGTTTGTATGGTGGAGCTTGGTGCCCTTTTTTAGGGGGAGTTACAAACTCTTAGGCGCCTGTTGGCTAGGCCTGATGCTTCATCTACCACTGCTTCTACTTCCACTGCCTTTGATTTCTTTGCTCACACAGGGATATATGCTAATGCTTCCACTACCTCCAACTCCCCTCCTTGGATAATAGATTCTGGTGCAACAGATCATATGACAATTGCTCATCTTTGTTTGACTCTTATTCTACTTGTTCTGGTAAGGATAAGGTCAAAGTTGTTGATGGTTCTCTATCTTCTATTTCAGGGAAAGATTTTATAAATTGTTCTTCAACCATTTCCTTTTCTTTAGTGCTTCATGTTCTTAATTTTTCTACTAACCTGCTACTTGTTAGTAGTCTTACCCAATCCTTAAATTGCTCCGTAACAATTTTTTCTACACATTGTGTGTTTCAGGAACTGGATATGGGGAGGATGATTGGCAGTGGTAAAGCTTATGTGGGCCTTTATTTCTTGGAGTCTGCACCTAATCCAGTTTGTCCACCTTTGTCATGTGGTCAAGCTCTTGAAGCAGATAAAGGTTCTGCTCTTCCTTTGTTACCCCAGTGGCATCGTAGATTGGGTCATCCATCTTTTGGAATTGTAGAAAAATTGTTCCCTAGTTTGGCTAAGCAGTGTCCTCAGAGTCGGTTCTTTTGTGAAGCTTGTGAGTTTGCTAAACATAAGCGCTCATAGAAGTGATTCCCCATTTATGGTTATTCATTATGATATTTGGGGTCCTTCTCCTGTTACATCTCTATCTGGCTATCGCTGGTTTGCCACCTTTATTGATTGTTATTCTCGTGTCACTTGGATGTATTTACTTCTGGCCAAAAATGAGGTTTTTTCATGCTTTAAATCTTTTCATCAAATGGTGCGTACTCAATTTCATGCTAACGTTAAAGTCCTCCATATTGATAATGGGATTGAGTATATAGATGGGGCTTTTCGTGCATATCTTAATGACTCTAGCATTCTTTTCAAATTTCTTATGTTGGCACTCCACAACAAAATGGAGTTGCAGAACGCAAGAATCACCATCTTGCTGACGTAGCCCACTCTCTATTGTTTACAATGAATGTCCCTAAACATTTTTTAGGCGAAGCTGTCCTTACTACAACTTTTCTTATCAATCGCATGCCATCTAGTGTTCTTCAGTTCCAAACTCCAATTCCTTGGCTCTTCTCGGGTCTCATCTCTTCCACCCAAGGTCTTTGGTTATGTGTGTTTTGTCCATGCTCCTAAGCACCCTGGTGGTAAGCTAGATCCCAAAGCCCGTAAGTGCATTTTCCTTGGCTATTCTCCTACTCAGAAGGGTTATAAATGCTATGACCCGCACTCTCGTGAAACATATATTTCCATGGATGTCACTTTTTGGGAATCTGAATCCTTTTATGCTCTGTCCACTTCATCGCTTTAGGGGGAGAATGATAGACGGGAAGAGCTGTTGACATATTATACTCCTGAGTCGTGGTCTTACCCTTTACCTTGTCATAGTGAGGGGGAGAAAGAAAACTCAAGGCAAGAACTTTTATCTACAGAAAGAATGGAACAAGACATTCGGGAAAGACTGGATAGGCCAAATTTGCAGACCTTTTCTTGAAAGAAAAAAGGCAAGTCTACATGTGCAGTACAACTTTGCAAATCTCCATCACCTACTCTAGTTCCTGACTCTTCAAGTGACTCATCTGGTAATGATCATTTTCCTATTATTGTTGATGATCTTGATGCTCCTATTGCTCATAGAAAAGGAGTTAGAACGTCTACCCAACATCCTATCTCTCAATTTGTTTCATATTCTCATTTATCTCTTTCATATTGTGCTTTTGTCTCTTTTCTTTCTTCTATATCTATTCGCCAGGACTGGAAAGAAGCTATCATAATACCTGAGTGGAAAGAAGCTACGGTAGAGGAGATGACAGCTTTGAAAAAGAATGGCACCTGGGAATTAGTGACTCTTCCAAATGGAAAGAAACCAGTGGGATGTAAATGAGTGTTCACTGTAAAGCATAAGGCAGGTGGAATGGTTGAGAGATATAAAGTCAGGCTTGTTGCTAAGGGTTTTACTCAAACCTATGGCATTGATTATGAGGAGACCTTTGCTCCTGTAGCCAATATGAATTTTGTTTGGACCTTGCTTTCCTGTGCTGCTATCTTGGATTGGCTTCACCAGTTTGATGTGAAGAATGCATTTCTCCATGGTGACTTAGAGGAGGAAGTGTACATGGACATACCACTAGGTTTTTCCTCTTTTGCAACAGACGGAAAGGCGTGTAGGTTGAGGAAGGCCCTCTATGGATTGAAGCAATCTCCTAGAGCATGGTTTAACAGGTTTCTCAAAGCCATGTTGAGATTTGGATATAAGCAGAGTCATGCTGACCATACTATGTTCATCAAGAGGAGTAATGGTAAGATTGCCATTCTTATTGTTTATGTGGATGACATAATAATGATAGGTGATGATATGAATGAGATTGTTATCCTTAAGGCTCTTCTTGCTGAAGAGTATGAGATTAAGGATTTGGGGTCTATGAAGTACTTTCTTGGAATGGAGGTGGCTAGATCTGAAAAAGGAATTTTTATCTCACAAAGGAAGTACATCCTTGATCTCTTGGAAGAAACTAGCATGTTGGGATGTAAGCCAGCTTACTCTCCCATCGAGACCAATCATCATCTTGGTAACAATGTGGGGGAGCATACAGATAAGGAGAGATATCAGACACTTGTGGGTCACCTGATATACTTGTCTCACACTAGACCAGATATTTCTTATGCTGTGGGAGTTGTAAGGCAATTTATGCATGACCCTCATACTGTGCATCTTGATGCAGTTTATTGTATCTTAAGGTATCTCAAATTTGCCCTGGGTAAAGGAATTTTGTTCTCTAATCATGGTCACTTAAGATTGGAAGCTTTCACCGATGCAGACTGGGCTGGTTCTGTTGATGATCGGAGATCAGGATCTAGCTACTGTACCTTCCTTGGAGGAAATCTGATTACTTGGAGGAGTAAGAAGCAGTCAGTGGTAGCTAGATCCAGTGCAGAGGCTGAGTACCGAGCTATGGCTAATGGTGTTTGCTAGCTTTTGTGGCTCCAAACTTTTTTGCGTGATTTGGGATTCCCTGATTGTGGTCCTATGAAGCTCTACTGTGATAATAAGACTACCATAAATATTGCTCATAATCCTGTCCAACATGATCGAACAAAACATATAGAGATTGGCAGGCATTTTATAAAGGAGAAGCTGAGCAATGGTCTGATATGCATGCCTTTTGTGAGATTTGAAGACTAGTTAGCTGATGCATTTACTAAGGGTCCTAGTAGTAAAAGTTTTCACCCCATTGTGTTTAAGTTTTCTCAGGGTTTTGCTCTTGGGCATTGTCAGCTTCTATGGCCTCATAATATGCTAGCTACTCATTCATGTCAAAACTAGGTGGCGGCTCATCACCCTCCTCCTCTTCAAACTCATCCTCCTCATCACTGTCTGAATCACTAAAGGCCAATGGGCATAGTCCTCCATGGCGCTGAACATAGTTTGCTAGGCGGGGAAAGTTGTCGATGTAGCTAAAGTTGGGTCCGAGATCGGCTAGGGGTGGTTGGTACAACCTCTTAAACCTATGGATTTCCTCAAGCAAAGGTGCATTTTCAGGGTCCATCTATACAGAAAATTGTTCAAGTAAGCACTATAGCACAAACTTTTAGTAATTTCCTTCAACAACTCCCATTATGGTTTCTATCAGTTTTTTAAGACAATTCTTTTTTAATCTATCTTAGTGTCTACCCAATTATCCAAGGCCGAGGGTTTGAACCTAGGGCTCTGATACCAAGCTGTAACGCCCCCAAAATTGGGTATATTAATATTATTACAAATTATAAATAAAAATTAATAATAAGTCTAATACATAAAATCCTCCTTCCACAAATTACATTTATTTTCGCAGGGTGGGATCTACGGCTTCTCCTATCCCTCAGTCTGGACATTCCCCATGTCGGCAGCTCCTCTGACTTTGTAGTTCTCCTGGCTATAACACTCCTCATGTTTATCTCGATAGTCTAGCATAATACGTTAGAGTCGCAAAAGCAACGTCATGGTATTATGCCATAGTCATACAAGTGTATAACACCATGAGTGATAATACCCTGGAAAACAGTTTATGTGGCCTCTATGTTTTTCCAAAATGAAGTTTAAAGCGGGTTTGGAGGCTAGATCATGATTTAAAAGAGTATTTTTTATAAAAAAATTCACCAAAATATGATTTTCAGTGATTTCATGCAAGAAATGAAGCAAAACATAAGATAGAAGAGGGTTGACAAGGCTGTCCAAACTAGCCTCTTTGGGCACCCAAAGCATCCCTTTGGGTACCGAAGGAATCCCCCTTTGGGCTCCCTTTGCAAGGATTCTTTTATCTCCTTTTCTTGTTCAAAATCAACCATTGGTGTTCATAGTCATAAAAAGCCTCATTGCTTGCTTTAAGTTAGTCCTAAACCTTCTGTTTGACCTTTAAATATGTCAAAATCATGACTTACAAGCTTGATTTGTCACTTAAACATGATTTTTGGGGGAAAAACTTGCATAACAGAAGCTTGTGAGTCATTTTAAACAAAAGCAAAGAGGAAATAAAGGTCAACAGAGGGTCTAAGATATGAGCCCAAAGCACAAACACTAAAGTATTCTACCTTCTTTGTGTGCCCAAAGCTATCTCCTTTGGGCGCCCAAACCATCTTTAGGCGCCCAAAGCTCCTTCTTTGGGTGCCCAAAGAGCTATCAGAGGTACAAACTATTTTTTGTGTAGGAACATTTTGAAGTTATGCTTAATCTTTCACTATTGTTCTGATGTGTTTATTAGTGTCTTTTGCACCCTTTACTATCATCATTTGACATAGTATACACACATCACAAGTATCCACCGCACTCGTTATGGTCTTATGTTCATGTTTGCTTGCTCCCTTTTTCGTTTTGTGAACAAAGACTATGAAATCAATGTTTTCACAATCCCTTCAACATTTAGTAGAGACTGGAATTCATGCTGGGCGAGAGGGGTGCCTTAAAAATCTTCCCCTCGTAACTTAGTTCCTATTTCTCCGTTTTTGGGGAAAAACTCAATGGCGCCAGCGGTTGTTGTGCGGGCGTGCCGGGACTTGTCGACGTCCAACGTGGAAAAGGGCTGCGCGCCTTTTCTGACTTCTAAACGTAGCGGTTGTGTGTGACTCAAAGGGCAAGGCCACAATGTGGTTCGTTGTTTTCCTACGAGCGAGGACTTAAAATTTCCCAACCGTGTGAGAAAATGAGAAGAAAACTTCGCAACGAAAAAGAAACAAACTTTATTAACGGTTTAACAAAGTTTGGGTACAAGGAAATAGAAAACAAGATCTAGGTGATCTAGAATCTTGTGGAACAATAAAAGAAATGATAAAACTCAACGGGGTTGAGTGAAGACATAGTGTGGCGAGAGCCAAATTTTTGGATAACCGTGAGGTTAATGGTTGAGGAACCCCTTCTTTATCTTCCATCTGGGTATTTATAGGTGATTCCTATGATTTCCCGCCTGCTTTGAGTGCTGCCATGTTGTGCATGCCCATCAAAAATGCTGCCACATGTCCTTCCATTTTCCTTAATGCACGGCAGTTGATACAAGTCATCAAATGTCCACTTTTTTCTCTTGTAAATGGATAGTGATCATGGGGTAACTACCCAACCCATTTCCTTATTTTGTTGAATGGGTTAAGATAATGGTAATCCCATTGATTTCCCTCCAATGCACGTGTAAACCTAGCAAAACAAAGCCATTTTGACAAAGTCAAATGGCCTTCTAGAAAATTCCCATAACTGCTCATTCACCGTCAATCGGGCTTTTTCTTCTGATCAGCCGAATAAATAATAAATGGGCCAAGTTAACAATCGAAATTAATCAGGCCTTAACTTTACAAAATAAAATTAATTAATGTGGCCCATTAATTTTTTAAGAGAATTTAGCCCAACTTAGCCAAAAAATAATACGTTTCGGTCCTTTAGGAAAAAATGCCAAATTTGGATGTAAATAGTTCCCGAACCTAAGAAATCATGATAACGATGGGGCAGTAAAAACCTTTTTCAAATCAAGGGCAAAAGAGTCACTTTCAAACCGGTTTCTCAGGTACGATCCTTAAACACAGGTGCGACTCAAAACTTAAAACCATTTACAAACTGAGAAATTTTTTTCCAGTGTCCACACCAACTCTTTAAACGTCGGCCGATGCACAACAAATCACAATCGACATTCATTATGTTGGCCGTGCTTCCTCGACTTACACCAAAAAATTACAAACTGTGCTGTATGTGTGAAAGTGCAATGAAGATCAAAGAAAACCGAACGCAGGCCAACCGCTCTTTTTACGACCTTGTGTCCCTGAGAGCCTTTTTGCAGTTGTGCGTTGAGGCGATTTGGTTGCTGCTTGGGTGGATTAGCTTGCTCGAAGCCTTGTTTCGACTTTCAAACCGAAACTAGACGAGAACTTGGGGTTTGAGACTGTTTGCTTTGGGTTTGAGGCTTCGAGAATGCGACTTCGGGAGTTGTAGTAGTGTTTTGGTAGAGCCTTGGATATGGGAACACGTATTGCGATTGTTTCAGTGTATTTTTCGTTTGTCTGAAGGTGTATGTAAAACGTTGTTCAAAAAAAAAAAAAAAAAAAAAGGTGTATGTAAAACTAAACCGAAGGGTTCAATTTATAGGCTGGAGAATGGAGCCGAGATGGAAATGAAACCATCCAGGACGAAATCTTGGTAAAATCTTCACCAAATCTTCGTGGCTGCGGACTAGGGAAAAACCCTTATCACTACAAACCGCGTAAGATTGATTATTGAAGGTTTTTCCCGCGTCTACAGTTTTGGAAGTTTTTGCAGGGTTGACCGATGTTTAGAATGTCGGTTGATGGTCTAGCGAAGGGTCAATGGTCTTGGACATGTTTGGTTCCTCGGGCGATGAAGTGGATATGTCGACCGATATTGGGAATGTCGGCTAGCATCTTTCGAAGGCTTGGTTCAGGTATGGCTTAGATATGAGTGGTGGGAGCTGGCCCAGGTTAGTGAAAGGGTTAGTACTTGTCCAAGTTCTCATCCGGTCTCTCTCTCTCTCTTTCATGCTCGAAACAAGGACCTTTATATAACAAAATATGTCTAATTATTAGGATTCTCCATCGGGGGAGCTTAGTTGCTTGTAGAGACAAATTGGGGTGTCTACAGAATGCAGCCATTCGAACAACTGCATATCAGCAAAGAATGGCTAAGTCTCATAATAATATGGTCAAACAACGAAGCTTCCAAGCAAGAGATTTGGACCACCAGAAGGTTGGTCCTACAGACAAAAAGGTTAGCAAGCTTAGGCCAAATTGGGAAAGATCGTACAAAGTCTAGAGACACGTCAAAGGTGGAGCATATAGGCTCACAACAATGGAAGGAGTGGAGCTGCCAAATCCATGGAACAAAGAGCACCTTAATAAGTATTACCAGTAGATTTCTTTACCAATGTTTCGATAAAGTGTTGCTATATAATAATTGCTTGCATGAATAAAATCTCCATTCTGAATATTTAGTATATCTATAAGTTTTGCCTTGTAAACTTTTATCAATAGCAATAGAAAGACTATGATTCGGCGATCATGCCTCAAAAATTGTTTCCACTAACGGAACCAACACATGACTCTGGTCGTTGATAGATGTGTTTGCAAAAAAAATGCACTCAAAAAATTTAGCCCCGAGCTAAAAAGGATGTATTTCTCTTGTTCCGACAAAGAAACAACGAGCAATGATTGCAACCTGGCTACCATACCAGTCCAACAAAAACTTGCTCATTAGACTCAGTGTCCAAGCAGAAAATCTAGTTCTGCAGACTCCGCATCTAAAACCTGATCCACAGACTATTTGTCTGATCAGAAAAACATGATCCACAGACTCTTTGTCTGATTAGAAAAACCTAATAGCAAGCTCCATGTTGGATCAAAAAATTTTGATCAATAGATACCATATCTGATTGAAATACTTAATCATCAGATCTAATATCTGATCATAGAAGCTTGAACATTAAACACCTTGTCCAGTCAAGAATTCATCAAAGTTTGACTAAAATGACATTCATATAGGCCCCGCATTAGATTGAAATAATTTTGCTCAACATGCTTCAATACCAGAGCATAGAAGCAAAACTTTCTAAAAAGTTCTCTTAGAACATAAGAATTGCGAAAATCGCTACAATGATCAAGGGGACACCCATGAGAAGGGAAAACGAAAGGGTTTAATACCTAATATCTTTTGTACATAATAAAATCTGTGTTAAAGTCTCAGCTCGGAAGATTATGCATCTATGCAAAAAATACTCAACATCAAACAGAACAATTATGTTTAAGGATATCATTAGAAACAAACATATTTAAAATCTCCATAAGTTTTTAGAAAAAACAAAAATGATTCCGGTCATGATTACACAACACTTGTGGATCTGATCAAAGATATTAATGCAAACAAGTGTAATAAAACACTATGTTGCAAAAAGTTACCACAAAAACATCATTCCACAATGTTGTCAACAGAAGTAAATAATCCTTAAGTATTTTGACATGAATAAGTGTCGTACTATTTTCTCTATTGTTGAAAACAACATGTCACTTGGGGGAGTGGGGAGTATGAAAATATACATGTCTCCACCATACTTGGAATTATGAAAGTTTTACTTCAAATTGATTAAAGTGATTAGATCAATGACTCCGGTCAAATACAAAGGCCATGCCATTAACATATGTGCAAAAAGTGTTTTATTACATCATAGAGGTTATGGTTTCAAAAACTCTATATGCTAGTGGTTACAAAAGTTTAGCAAGAAAAGAACATTTGAGTAATTCTTCTTCAACAGAAGTCAAATCTGTCGATCACCTTCCTCTAGGATGATTTAATCTGTCGATCACTTTCCTCTGGGATGATCTCGTGTGCTTATTGAGAAAGATACCAGCTCAATCACCCCCTTTCTGAGTGGGGAAGAAGGTCATTTTGTGATACCCTTGATGAAAGCATCAAAATCAGCACTAAGAGGTCCTTGGGCATCCCTACCAAGTCTTGAGTGGCCCTCTTGTGCTTTCCTTCCTGAATTGCTAGCAGCCCTTGAAATCGAACTTTCGTTCTCTCCTACACAACAACCTTGCACTCCAGGTCCTGGACATATGTCCTGCCTTTATAAAAGCTGGTTGACACATCAAGTGCTCGCACAACGATCTAAAAATATGAGTCTACATAAAAAACGTGACATCTAGGGTGTAAACTTCTGAGGAAGAAAGATGTATCTGACTTATGTTGGCAATGAAATCATGCACAAGCCTTTCTATAGGGGCATCTCCCAGCAGCATCGTATCTTCAGGGAGAAGGAAGCCTTCCAGCCTGGTAACAACCATCCTTTCATTCAAAGGTATAGAAAAAATATCTTTCCTAACAGGACCTTTATTTTCATCAAAACCGATGCTTGGATGAATAAAGGCCAATTTATTAGAAATCCTGGCAACAAAGACTCCTGGATCCACTAAAGAGGGATCCGAGTGGCTATTTATTTTCCTCTATCTAGGGGGAAAACAGGAGCGCTAATTTGGGCAAAAAATCAATCGAAAAGAGGAACCTTAAGGAAGATGTGAAGAACAGAAGGGGAGTAAGTTACCTTCCCTCTCCATTACCAACACTTTGAATATCGGTTCCAAACCAGGCAAGTGCTCCATAAGAGGCAGAAAGCCAGAGGTCGTGGTCAGGTGCTCCCGAGCATTGAAGATCGTCAACTTTTGAGCATGCCTCCGTTTGCCTGAAAACAAAAAGCATCAGTTGATCAAATCAATACAAGATGAGAACCCATTGAGAGAGGTAGTTACCCGTTGTAATAGGAATACTCCTAAGTGCTGATGAAGAAATAGATGTGGTCAAAGTAAACCTAAGTTGATCAACAGGGGTTTTTCCCATAACAATGTTACCCTCAAACTGATCCACCATTCTATAAAATGGATCCATTTTTGGGGGAGTTTTATAGCAAAGAAAGAAGGTGTATGAAGGGGAATTTGGCGAGGAAAAGAGAAGAAGTTTGAATCATTGAGGTAAAGAGGACATGTATTTCTACACCTTCATTATGGTTCCTAGTGCATCGATAAGGATGAATTTCAAATGTCGCATCAGTTGAATGTTCCCGAAACGTCAAAGGGATGACTTTCAAAAGTACAAGTGATTCTAGTGCCTTGATCAACGCCAGTCAAGAGTTGGGGTACAATGATATTAATGACATGAAAGGAAGTTCCAAATGCAGGAATCGAAAAGGCAACCTCCAATTTGAAATCCCATGTAATATTTTTTCTTTTCACCTTTTGGCTCAGTAAAAAATTGGGGAGTAGCTGATAGGTCCAAATTGGCCATGAGAGAAAATGCACTCTACAGAGACCACCATTCAGATAAAGTGGGCCCCAGAGTAATTATGTTCACCAAGAAGATTTCTCATTTGCTTAGTAATTAACTAGTCAGGCCTTAGCTATTCAGCATAGCCTAAACATGCTAGGCCAGATGAATCAATACAGATCAAACCAGACCACCACTATTCTTGATAACTAACTCCCAACAATTATGAGATGTGCCACAAAGTCAATCGGATATCTTCAAGGATCAACCATAATTCGAAATGGAATAGCTCTTGAAGATTAAACTTACCTATAGCTAATCCTCTTCTGAGATAAGTGGCTTATTCAAATGAACGCTCCCGAAGCTATTTGAATCCTTCGGGATATTCTCCAATCGCCACCACAAATGTAGGTTAAATTGGTACACATACGTTGGTCATGCATAACATCTATAAATAAGCTCAAGCACTTATATGAAAGGTACGGCAATTCATACACTTCAATTATGTCTAAGTTCAATTATCTTATCTTCCACACCAATACTGACTTTGGCATTGGAGGGGTGTTGGCTGGCATGACACCGATTTCTCTAACTTTGTTTTTCAGGTCATCGATTGAGGGCAAACAAAAGTGATTCATCAGCCAGTAAACTCGATAGGCTATCACAAGGGAAGGTTCAAGGTCAAAAGCTACCTATCCTATGCAGGAATTATCCATTGTCTCTCCCTCGGGTCAGCTTTGTACTCTGCATCAATACGCCTGCCAATTTCATTCATGGGGGGGATTGTTGGAAATTTCGATGAATAAAATCAAGGCAATCGGAGGGTCCCTCAGGGCAACCGGATGGTCTCACCCGTGGCTCATCAATTCCAGACGTGGGATTAATGCTGCGGTGCTTGTAACTCCACCATGATGTGAGATTGATGGCAGAATTCATTCTTGGATTAAATTCGGCGGTTTCAATATTCATTATATGTTGGCGGCTTAATGGTCTTTCATGGAGCTTGAGTTCTACACCAGAAATTCAAGATTGTTACGAATTTCTGAATTCATAGAGCGGGGGGGGGGGGGGGGGGGGGGGGTAAATTCGCAAGTCCATCCGCCAAGGCAGTCAATGGTGTGTTCCGTAGACTTGTGGTTTAGCCGTTTTATCCTGACAGACGGACATCGGTCAAATCCCACGACACCCACCGGTAGGTGGCAAATCCGTTTTAAGGACACTGTGGTATCACACAGGACTCAGCTCGATTTTACTATTTGTACCCTTATTTCTGCGATTTCCATTCTGTCCGTTGTATTTTGTTTTATTTATTTTGATGTTATAAGAATTGTTCTTTGGAATTCAATTATTGGTAGCTAATAAACAAAAATAATTCTGAGAAATTTCTTAGTTCCGGACAGTTACCACATGGGGCCTCACTTCTGACTCCCATATTCCTTCTGTTGTGGTTCTGAAAGATGAGCCCACTGCATATCACCCATCTCCTGTGGCCAATGTCTTATTTGAGAAGCCAGACCCGTTGATGACTCAGCATCTTCGTCCTCTTTACATTCAAGGTCATCTGGATGGTATTCCTGTCAGCAGTATATTGGTGGATAATGGATCTGCTGCTAACCTCATGCCACGCTTCATGCTCGTTAAGTTGGGCAAAGGAGATCAAGATTTGTTACCTTCTAGCGCCAGCATTTCTGATTTTGTTGGAGGCATCACTACGGCTCAAGGTATTATTATTATGAACTTGCAAGTTGGTACAAAGACTTTAACAATGCCATTCTTTGTGGTTAATTCACGTTCAAGTTACAATCTACTGTTGGGCCGTGATTGGATTCATGTTTGCATGGTTGTTCCTTCTACTCTTCATCAATGCCTAATCTTCTGGCGTGGTGATGATGTAGAAGTGGTTTGGGCAGACAAGAGGCCTTTTTTGGCCTCTTCTAACCATGCAGATGCTAAGTTGTATGACAATGAAATCAGTCCTGTCAAGTTCACCGGTACTGATAAGTTTGGCAAGCCTACAGCTATTACTTTGTCTACTCAAACTTCTGTAGACGAATTCAAGGCTATTTACAAGCAGTTGGTCGGCACTCTCCTTACAGAGTTTAATAGGCCGAGCACTCCACTTCTTCAAGCTATTTCCCATGGATCAAGCCCCAACAGTCAGTGAAAAGATGGCGGCTTTACAGGCTGCTTTGGCTCGATTAATCGCTTATATTACAGAGGAGAGCTTATGTTCTTTGGATTCATAAGATAATTCGGTCTTGACGACCGAATTATTTTTTAAAGGGGGCAATACACCTCCTGACGATGTCATCCGATTAGAAGATTTGGAAGCACCACCAGCAAAGTTGGACGATCTGAAGGCTGATGTTCAGGATCCTCTGTAGGAGGTAAATTTAGGCTCAGAAGATCACCCAAAGCCTATCTATGTAAGCCAACGCCTTCCCAAAGTAGTTAAGAACGCTTACATTGATCTCCTCCACAAGTATAAAGATTGCTTTGCTTGGGAGTATGAAGACATGCCTGGGTTACAAAGAGATTTTGTGGAGCACAAACTTCCTATTAAAGAAGGATTCAAACTGTATAAGCAAGCACCGAGGCGAATGTCAGAAGAATTAAACCTACGGGTTAAAGAAGAATTGGAGCATCTCCTGAAAGTTGGATTCATAAGGCCAACCAGATACGTGGAATGGCTCTCCAACATTGTTCCAGTCATTAAGAAGAATGGAAAGGTGCGGGTGTGTATTGACTTCCGTAACCTCAACATGGCATCTCCTAAAGACGAGTACCCTATGCCTATTGCTGATGTCTTAGTCGATGGAGCAGCCAGACACAAGGTGTTATCCTTTATGGACGGCCATTCAGGGTATAATCAAATCTATATTGCAGAAGAGGATGTCCACAAGACGGCCTTTCGATGCCCAGGAGCTTTGGGGGTCTTCGAATGGGTTGTTATGCCATTCGGCCTTAAAAGTGCAGGAGCAACTTACCAACGGGCAATGAATTCTATGTTCCATGACATGCTGGGCCGTTTTATGGAGATCTACATAGACGATGTGGTAATTAAGTTTGATTCGTTCAAGGAGCACTTGGAGCACCTGCGAGCCAGTTTTGAGCGTCTAAGGAGATACAGTCTTAAGATGAATCCACTGAAGTGTGCCTTCTGAGTTTTTGCAGGAAATTTCCTTGGATTTTTAGTTCACCAGAGAGGCATTGAAGTTCCCTAGAACAAGACCAAGGCTATTCTTGAAGCTAAGCCTCCATCTTGTAAACAGGAGTTGCAGAGTTTTCTCGGCCTTATTAACTTCATCAGAAGATTCATTTCAAACATGGCCGAGGAAGTTCAAGTCTTTTCAGAGCTCTTGAAGTTGAAGAAAGAAGAGGATTTCAAATGGGAAATTCGTCATCAAGAGGCATTTGAAGCTATCAAGAGGTATCTGACACAACCTCCTGTTCTTATGCCACCAATCAAGAAGAAGCCTCCTCGACTTTATATTTCAGCATCAGAAACTTCTATTGGGAGTTTATTGGCTCAAAATAATGAACAAGGCAAAGAGCAAGCAGTATATTATCTTACTAGATTGTTAACTGCTGTAGAGAGCAGATATTCTCCTGTGGAGAAATTATGTTTAGCCTTGCATGTACTTTTCAGCAATAAAACTTAGGCACTACATGATGCCTGTATTGGTTTACTTGGTTTGCAAGTCCGATTTAATTAAGTATTTACTTTCTCGGCCCATCATCAGAGGCCGAATTGGTAAATGGTCACTTGCATTAATGGAATTCTACTTCCAATATATACCTCAAAAAGAAGTAAAGGGACAAGCGTTGGCCGATTTTCTTGCAGATCATCCATGTTTGGATGTTGATGAAGAAGCAATCGGCCTAGATGTCTTTATTGTTTCATATGCTCCTTGGCAACTATTATTCGATGGTTCCAAAACAATCTCATCTTCTGGTTGTGGAATCCTTATAATATCTCCTACCGGAGTTAAAACTCAGTTGTCCTTTCAGTTTGATTTCCAATGTACAAATAATCAAGCTGAATATGAGGGGATAATCATTGGATTGGAGATTCTACGAGAAATGGGAGCAGCCACCATAGAAGTCATTAGAGATTCTCAGTTGGTAATCAACCAATTGGGGGGCACTTATAGATGCAACAGTGAAGAAAGAGCTCCTTATTACATGGCGGCAAGACAATTGCTAGACGAATTCGATGATGCTAGTCTCCTTCATATTCCTAGAAGATTCAATCAAGAGGCAAATGAATTGGCATAGATCCCCACTGGAATCAAGATTCCCCAAGGTTGGTACAATAGAACGATCACGATTCGAAGAAGGAGCTTACCTTCTGTAAGAAGAAAAAGTGCTATGATGGAGATCTTTACTACTGACCTAGGGGGGCAAGAGGATGATTGGAGAACTGAAATCACTAACTTTCTGAAATACCCAAATCTTTCGTCAACTAAGAAGATCAGAGAAAGAGCTATCCAGTATGTGTTAATGGAGGATGAGCTTTACAAGAAAAGTTTGGAAGACGACCTTCTTCTCAAATGCATCGGACCTTAAGAAGCTCTAAAAGTTATGGGAGAAATTCAAGAGGGCATCTGTGGAGCACATCAATCTGGAAGGAAAATGAGATGGCTTTTAAGGAGATACGGTTATTATTGGCCATCCATTCTTAATGATTGCATCCAGTTTGCTAAAGGATGTCAGGCCTGTCAAGCCCACGGCCCCGTACAGAGGATTCCAGCTTCTTTAATGAGGTCCGTAATAAAGCCTTGGCCATTTAGAGGATGGGCCATGGATATGATTGGCAAAATTTTCCCTCCTTCTTCTAAAGGACACATTTATATAGTCGTGGCCACTGACTTCTTCACCAAATGGGCTGAGGCTATTCCAATGACTTCTGTTTCTCAAGAAGATATCATCACCATGATCAAAGAGAAGATCATCCATCGTTTCGGTATTCCCCAGCATATAGTTGCCGATAGAGGATCTGTTTTCTTTGGAGATAGAATTCATGTAGTTATGTCTCAGTTCGGGATAGAGTTGTCGCATTCAACTCCTTATTATGCCCAAGGCAACGGACAAGCCGAATCTACTAACAAAATCCTGAAGGGGATTATAAGCAGAATGGTGGAAGATAAACCAAGGACTTGGCATGAGGCATTGTCAGACGCTCTGTGGGCTTACAGAACTTCTAAGCGAATTGCCACTGGTATTACTCCTTATGCTCTTACCTATGGTCACGATGCTATTTTACCAATGGAAGTAAACATTAGATCTGCTAGAGTTGCATTTCAAAATGGCCTAGATTATGGAGATTATAATCAGGCTATGTTTATGGAGCTGGAAGATTTGGATGAAGTGAGGCTTTCTGCCTTAGACCATTTGGTGGCCCAGAAACAGAAGGGGGCTCGGGCATACAACAAAAGAGTCAAAGAGAAATCTTTTGCTGAAGGAGATTTGGTATGGCAAGCAGTCTTACCATTCAAGAAAAAGGATCATAAGTTTGGCAAATGGTCTCCTACTTGGGAAGGTCCTTTTCAAATTTCACAGATTCTTAAAGGAGGTACTTATCTTCTGCACGATTTAGATGGAGAACCTCATAAGCATCCAATCAATGGAAAATATTTGAAAAAGTGGTATCCAACAATGTGGGAAATGATGGACGCAGACAGTTATTTCCACAAGCCCACAGAAGTAATTCAAAAGGCAAAAAGTACTTAAAGCAGATGAAACAAAAGTCTTAACAGCAGCTAGAAGTATGATAAAAGCATATTATTACATCTTTTCTAGAACTTCAGCCTTGAATCTGTCCCAAGGAGCAGTTGATGCGGACAAGTTGGTCACCAACGTTTCAAGCTGAGCTTCTACATGACGAATTTCAGCATTCAGTATGTCATGCTCTTCTACCAAAGGTTGGGTAGCATCAGTGATTTCTTCTTCCTCTTGTACGATTTTCTGCATCCTCTCGTCATGGCTAGCATCATCCGTTTGAAGCTGGACCACCTGCTGCTGTAGAAGGACAATATTATCTTGAATCTCTTTGATCTTCTTGAGGCCATTTTTCTTCTGAATGGATAGTTGTTCTTTCTGATGTTGGAAGTTCTCCATTTTATTCATGGCGATGATCAACTCCTGTCCAAGGTCCGCAAAGCAAGCTTGTTTGTTTTTCATCTCCTGGATTTCAGTCATGTTTTTGTGATAATCCTGGATGAGGGATGACAGAGCAATTCTAATTTGCCTTAATTTGTCTTGAGGCACATCCGGTATGCCTTTAGAAGAAGTAAGAACTTCCAGAGCACTTTTCAAATTGGTTAAAACCTCGGGCTGGATCATCATTTCAAAGTTAAAGCTCAACGTTGCCTTTAGAGCGTCTTTCGCCTTGGACACTTCCTCGGTCGAAGGACTCTTTTGAATACTTTCAGAAGATGTGGTTGAGGAAGACACCTGGCTGCTACTTGTCCCCTTCCTTAAATTCTCCTTCAGGCGATTGAGAAGCTCCTGAGGCTCTATTTTAGCCTTGCTGGTTACAGCAGTAGAACGTGTGGGAAAAGCCATGCTAGAGCCTTTGGAGATGGCCTGTAATCAAAGTTTTTAACAGTTTAGAAGCAATTCACATATGTCTTGATATTAAAATGCTATAATTACTTACGGGGATGGCAGAACTCTGCGACAAGTTTCCTGTTGGATCGGCAGTAGTCCCTTCAACTGCGATAGAGGATGGGACGTTCTCCTTTGCAGGAACTCCAATTTCAGAAGAGGCTCCTTCAGTACTCTTCAGTCCGGCCAATGTCTTTGAGGTTTTTGATGCTGGGTCGGAGATAGTTTTATCGTCTGTCTCGCCAAATTATTCTTGATGCTGTACTTTCTTCCTTTTTGATCCTTTGCTATCCACAGCCTGTAGAAATAACACGATCAGTCATACTCAGCGAAGAGAAGGAGGAGATTGGGGAATTCCAATACCTCCTCTAATGAAGCAAAGATGGGTGCATCTTCTGTTCTAGTTCTGGATCGGGTTCTTTTGGTTTTAACAACAGGTGTCTCCTGGAAAGAAGAACTGCTATCAATAGAAACCCAACCAGAAGCGATAAAAGGCAAGAGGAAATAAAAACTTTACCTTTATCAGCCTCCGTTTTGGCTTCTGAGGAGGTGCTTTCTCTGTCTTCTGTGCCTCTTCTTCAGATTCTTCAACTTCTTCGTCATCTTCATCATGGTCAGACAGTTCTACTAGAGGGGCAGAATCTAAAAGAAGAGGCACTAATTAGCAACAGGATATTACAGACAGAGCTACTAGAAGATTTTATATCAATTTCTGACCTTTTTCAGCAGAATTTATAACCTTTGACTATCCCACGCTTATAGAAATCTTCTATTTCCCACTGGGGGGCATCGGTCTTAACGACTGTGACTCTTCTATTTTCTAGATAAAGTTCGTACATGCCTTCATATGCTAATGTGTTGGCAATAACAAATGAAGTGTTGGACGTTGGGGGAATAGGTTTCCCAAATGGTTTCTTTAAATCTTCTAAAGAAGGCATAGGTTGCCCTGGAGGAGTAGATTGGAATATTTTCCACCATGCTGCAGCGGCTAAGTCTCATTGCCTAGTCTCAATTTCAATCATTCTATTTCTCCTAGCCTCTTCCATTGCTTCAGGATTACGAGGGTTCCATTTGCATTTAAAAAAGGTCTCAAACCTATGAATAGATTGATAAATTTCGGCACGAGAAGGCGTACCTTTCTTCTTCAGTGCAGACATGGCCTTAGCTTTTTCTGCAGCCTTTGTCTTCTTAACCAACAGCTCCTGCTTAGCCTCTTTGGTTTTTGGCAATTCTTCTGGCACTGCTGTTGGAGAAATCCTTCCCAGCAATAACTCCAGAGATTTTGAGGATTGGTTGTACATGGCCTTTTTCCACCACATGTCGAAGGCTGGGGTTGTCAAAGGAAACTCAGGGAACGGGGCCAGTTTCAAGTTTGTTGAAACTAAAGCAGCATTCTTCTCCATTAGCCTCTTCGTATCATCTAAAGTGAGTAGCATCCTCTCACTTAGATCAGAATTTATGGTTTCGTAAGGGGGAATGGGTATGAGCTGGGCTAGTCCAAATTGCCTGGCACACTGGGTAGGATTATAGTATTCCACTCCACACTTGTTATTAGGGCCACTGGAGCCCATACCATAAGGGAGATCCCTTGCTACCAAGAAGCTGGCCCATACCACCCGGTGCACCGGATTTCCTGGAGATAACTTTTCTGTAGGTGTTTGAAGCCAATCTGGACAAGTGGAGTTTCTTTCAAAGGGTGTCCAAAAGTCTGGGCCTGGATCTTCTGCAAGGCAGTAGAAATACTTGAAGCACTCATCAAATGAATGTTCCTTAGGAACAAGTGACTTCAGGTACAATCCACAGAAGACTTTATCCCCTGACTTTCTTCTTTGCTTCTGCTCTGGTGTTTCCTCAGGAGCTAAGTCCGAGAAGTATGACCATGCCCAAAATTGTAGCAACCATAGTGGACCAGTACAACCTGATACCTTATGATCTACCAATTCTTTCATGCATCTATAGAAGTGGGCGAGAAAAATGGGGGCCAGAGTGATCTCCTAACCAACAGAGAGAGCTTTGGCCAAATCTGTGTAGTACCGGGTAATCTTCAAGTAACTGCTACAGAAGATAAACTTGTTCAACCAGTAGATTAGGAAAGCTATATGCTCCATCTCAGAGACTTCAACCTTGGCATCGGTTACAGCATTCTGCTCCAGGAAGTAATTAAAGGTAATGTCCTTTTTCTTAGGATATTCAAAGCTCATTTTTGGAGGTTCCAGGGCATCGTTGGCCTCTATGCCGTGGGGACGTAGGCTCGTGATGAACGCCACATCCTGGAGTGTAGGCGTCATAGGCCCACAAGGGAAGTGAAAAGCATTTGTGCTAGGAGACTAGTAGAAAGCTAGAGCGCTAATAAGGGCGGTATCGGGGTTTGGCATGTCATAGCTCATTAGAATGGCATTATAGACGCCAGCTTTTTGCCAAACAGTTTTTTTTTTTCCTTTTTAACCCTAACCAGCCATTCATTATATTCTAAAGTGGAGGTAACCCACATTTTAAAGGGTCTCGATTTTGAATAATTTTCCCAATCCGGGGCCCAGCCATTCAGCCATCTTTTGGCTCGCAATTACGAGGGTCATGAAAAGACTCCTGCGGGCCAAGTACCACTATGAAGAGAGCTTAATAGAGCAGGAAATGTTAGGCAAGGAGATATACATGATTCGAAGTGGGCATACGAAGAGTGCAGAGCAGCAACAGGGTGGACTATTGGTGAAGCCTGATCAAGTTACGCTGCGTCAGTGGTACACAAATGTGTATGCGGTAGTTTCTCCTTTGATTTGTTTCACACTTCTTACCTTGTATGGTTGTATAGTAATTCTTCTTGATGGCAAATAAATCAATAGTGCGTCCCATTGCCAGGACCGGCCCTGAGGTGAAGCCGAAGGTGCGGCGGCTTTAGGCTCATAAATTAAGCAAAATAATGGGGGCCCATTCTCAATAGAAGTTGTTTTTATAATATATATATAAATTATTACTTCTAAAACACAAACGGAAAGGTAGTCATAGTGGTTTGTGCGCTTCAACTTTATCCCTGGCAGCTTTTGCTATTTTGTTTTTTGTTTTTTTCTGTTTTCTACCTCCTATAACTCTTTTTTTTATAAGCAACCTCCTATAACTCTTGCACCAATAATATTAGTATAAATTGATAAAGCATTTTTAGTGGTAGATGTTTCTCAAGTCCAATGTTCAAATATTTTGCACACCATAGTTGATAAGTTTTTTTTTTTAATATTTTGTTTTATATATTTGAATTTTATGTTTAACTTTTACTATCAAATTCACAAATAAATCAATTTTCACAACAACCAATGAACTAAAATAGTTTGTTTTGAATCAACAAACTTCAATAGAAAATGCTTAAAACTAATAATGTTGAGCGGTACGTTGAAAAAAAAAATGAACTTGATGAACGGTACTTTGAAAAAAATTATGGTATAAAAAATTTAAAAGTTTATGTTCGTTACATTATCAAGCTAAAATACTATGTTTAATCATTTTACATTTTATTAGCCACTTATATTGATTTTTTTTCTTGATAAAAAACCAAAGGCCTTATCTTTTAAATTCACTTTAAGCCTCCCAAATGTCAGGGCCGGCCCTACCCATTGCCATTGACTTAAGGATTTATTAGTTTTGTCTTCATCCAAATTCTTATGTGTTTTTTAGTTTTGTGTCAAACTTTTGGTGATTATAGGTTTGTCACAATGAGTTAAGCTATCTTTTATTGGATATTTCCCAAAATATTTGGGTAAAAGTCATCATTCCGATTCCTCTCATAGAGACGAACTTGTAATTACCAAAAATTTGACGCAAAACTAAAAAATGCAAAAAATTATGAATAAAGACAAATAAAAAATCTTTAAGTCGTTGGCACTGGAACGGAGCCTTAACGGCCCTCTTTAATCTGGGTGGCACTGGAACGGAGCCTTAACGGCCCTCTTTAATCTGTAGCCCTCTCTTCTCTGTGATTTCCCTATTCCCACCTTCCTGTTCTCTCCTTGCACGTTGTTGTTTGTCTCCATCAGGGTTTCTCGTATCCTTTATTAGATGTTATCATCTCGTTCATTTTTAAGTAATGCCATGGTGACTAGATTTGGGAACTATGGTTTAAGTACAATGTGATGTGTAAGTATTGCATTTGTCGAATGTCTCGCACAACATTTTAAATGGGGCACATTCTACAAATACAATAGCAATGCATCACATCGTACACAAAACATGGTCGCCAAATGTGCTCACCAAAATATTACTATCTTCTTTTTATGGTAAAACCTCCATCCCTCTTGTTTTCCCCTTGTCGAGCACAAGCCTCCACCCCTCAAGTGTTTTAGCCGATTTGGTTTTCCTTCTCCGTTTTCAGTATTTTTTTGTTTCATGTATTTGAAGTGTCCATTTGTGATAATATCTGTTCCTAGTGTTCTCACGTGTACTCAATTAATTGAGTTATCGACAATGCTTCAATTTCTTTGGTTCAAGCTTTTCAACAATCTTTGTTGTTATTAATTTTTTAATTGTGACTGGGAATTTACCCGAGTTTAATTTCGTCCTGCTTTGTAGTGCGTGTGATTTGAGCTTGTGAGCTAGAGGCTTAAACATTTCCCAACTTCTGAGCTAGATTGGTTGTCTACGCTTTTTCCACTGCCTCGTAATGATATATCCAATTCCTTTTTCAAAACATGCAAGAAGTGTTAATTGTTGCTCTTTCAGTCCATTTTTAAGTGTGTTTGCTTTATAAATCCAACTTATTAACGAAATGTCATCATTATACCTTTTACATCAAATTTTACCTTCACTTTCACATCAACTTTTTTCTTCCACTTTCCAAAATTATCCTCCACTTTTACCCATTAACTCTTTACCCACTATTTTCACAAAAGGGCAAAATGATAATTGGACAAACTTTTACTATATTGACTTTTCAAAACACGCACTTTTTAAGAGACAGTCCGAAGTTGAAATGTTGACACTAAAAAAGGAAAAGATGGAGTAGTATGTTATGAGTGATACTTTACCCTTGTTCTTGTGCAATAGAGTATAGGTGTCTTCCAATTTAATTGACTGCCACCCCATTAATGATGATATATCCTATTGTAAATGCCTTGCTTGAATGAAATATCTTGTATGGGAAAAAAATCAGCGTAGATTGGTCAATTCTCAATGCGATTAACAATATGCACCCTTTGCCCAAAATCCAAGGCCGGCCACAATATTTAGGTTGCCCAATTAAGCCTGACCTTGAGTTTGTTGCGCACTTATTATCATTCAATAAAAGATAAATAAATCAAGGTTACACAAAAAAAAAAAAAAAAAACCTGAATCTGTTCTATTTTAAGCATACAACTACTCATAGGCGTATTACATCTTTCGTCGCTGACTTTTCTATTATGAGATCTGAAATATTATTTTCGATCAATATATCCTTAATTTTTTTTTTTTAATAATCTGTTGCCATCACCGCCACCACCATCATTGCTGCCAGCATCACCACCACTACTTGTTATATACCTTTGGGTATGTTTTTGTGTCATTCACGGTCTTAATCCAAAGGATATGGGACCGATCACATCCCCAAAAATTGAGAATTTTTCTATTGCTTTAGCAACAACATATAAAATAATAGCAAAATTATAAGGTTTCATACACTAAAATTAGTAATTGGAACCCCTAAATTAGGAATTATGGGCCTTCTGAATAATCTAATAAAGAACATTAAAGAGAGTACTTAATATGGATGCACCAAATTTAAATTAATTTTATATTTGCAAAATTCAAAGAATGAAAATATGATGGTTTGAGAGGAAAATTCCGAAAGCAAATCTAGTGGAATAAATAACTCTAAGTGCTTGGTCTTAATTTTTGTAGAAAATTGGCACTTATATTGATAACAAAACACCTACAATACAATTGCAATGGACTTAAAGGTCCTGGAAATACATCAAAATAAAAAAACAAAATATAAAAAAAAAATCCGCTTCAGAGTTGGATCCATCGTTCTACTCATCAGGATGGGTGAAGAGTCCATTGATATCTGGAGTGGTAATTTTTTGTTTAGCATTTTCCTTGTAGTTTTTGGGATTAATCATTCATATCGATGAGATGATCGAAAAAATATAAAAATGTGGACCGAAGTTGAAAAAAAAATCATATAAGATGATATTTTAATTAAAATTTAATTTGTTTAGCATTTTTTCGTCTTTCGTGAACTTTTTTTGTTTATGATCACAATTTTTAACTTTTAGACTCCTCTTGTCAATGTGGATAATTAATCCCAAAAAAATATCACGAATTTGAAAAATTCCAAAAAGCGAACAAAACACGAAAAACCAAAAAAATAGAGCCTTAACCTCGAACTTTAACATTTATGTACGAAAATCAATCTACTCAATCCTTATAAACACACTAGCGCATGCTCGTGCTTGAAGGCACGGTTCGAACAATTAACACACCAAAATCAATGTTGGGCTCTTGCATAATATCTCAACCCCCTGTCTAATAATGATTCCAACTATTCAAAAAGAAAAAAAAAAATGGCAAATTTCACTTGCAGCCCCGGTAGTTTGAGCCATGTGCGGTTACACTAGTTAAACTTGTTGCACCTATTTTCATCCATGTTAATGGAAATAATGCTTGCACCGTTAACAGAAATGATAAAATGTCTAATTTACCTCTTCTTCTTCTTCTTCTTCTTCTTATTATTATTATTATTATTATTATTATTATTATTATTATTATCCCTTAAATCTAAATAATTCATCACTTGTACAAAATATTAAATCCGAACTCTTGATATTATAGAGCTTGATGAGTACGATACCCATGACTAAATTCAAGTCAATCGGAAAATAGAAACCTCATGGTCGAATAGAAATTATTTTGAAGTATATTTTAAAAATTTAAATTCACCTTTTAGTTTAACAAGAACTCGATCACTAAGTAATTGCTGTCTAATGGACATGATTTTTACAAGGATGATCTGCCCTTTGATTAACACATTTTGAAAGGTTCGGATTAAATTCTTGATATATCGATTTAAATTTTTAATATACCTCCGTTCATATAGACGAAAATGAGTGGGAATGCAACTTCTTAAAACCTATAGAGGGTGTAAGTGAAGTTTGCCCAAAAAACCCAACCATATCGATTGACTTAACTTGAATTAATAAACAAATAAAAAATAAATAATTTGCTAATTCCTATCTTTTGCATGCACAAAATCGAACATATAAAACTTTGTAAAATTCAGAGTAATCAAAAATCATTTCCTTGATAAACGAAAATGAACAAATAATATACTCATTTAGGAAGGCACGATGCCACACGCTTTGACCGCAACTTAAATGAAGCATCCTCCCTTACTATTGACCATCCCTCAAATTAATGCTATTCCTCGAAGAGGACTTTTTCCAAATAAGCTAAATAAGTTTCCAATAATGTCCATTCTGTAGAATTCAATAAGTGTTACATAAAAATGCAACTATTTACCATAACCAATAGAACCACAGCTGTATATATTTCGATAAGTTCATTTAAAATTTTACTCATGGACTAAATAATACTACCAATAAACTAAAAAGAAATAAGAATATATGATCAAACTGGATTTCCAATCGAAATTATTTCATTACATCTATAACCATCGATCAACCAGTACTCTTATAAAACCTAATAAATATATGCATGCTACTCGGACTCAAATTGCTCAATGTAACCATGACAGATGGATTATTGGGGGCACGCAATCATCTCTAAAATCAGAGTGCGTGAAAGATTTTTTTTTTTTTTTTGGAGAAAAAGAAAGAGTTCAAAATTTGAAAAAAAACAAAAAGAAAGCCAATGAGGTCGTGGGAATCCTGAGAGAGAGAGAGAGAGAGAGAGAATGGTGAGATTCTTTATCAATATATGAGCCTTTTTTTATTAGTTGGATGGGGCCATCAGATAAATTCACACAAAACGTAGTGACCTAAATTTATAGTCAACTGAAATTAACGCAGAACGTTAGATTATAATTAGATGGTTGAGATTTATAGATAAATGTATATGATTCAAAAATCGCTGACCTATCGGTGGTAATTAAGTATGGTCTTAACGGGGAGGGTTTTTTTTTTTTTTTTTTAATGTAGTCATTTCCACTCAGTTTATATGACAAAATAGCGAACGTGGGATTCGGAATATTGTGTTGGGTGCATCAAGCGAGTGGAATCTAATGAGGAGGTATTGACTTGCTATAATATCTTGTATAGTCAATATAATTTTGATTTCCAATGAAAAAAAGATTGTGATGAGTGCTTTGATAATGGCATGTGATCGGCGCGGGAGGTCCATGGATTGGATGATCATATTCGAGGTCAACTAGCTAGTCTTTTGGGTTTCCCAAGTAGAAAGATTCTTGTGCCATCAATTTTTCCTAGTTTTAATTGTCTTTATTTTTTTTTAATAAACGGACGTTGGACTAACTTGCACGTAACTCGATTAATTCCGAGGCCCAGGAGGTAACGACAGTTCATAATCTCCAGTGGCTCCAAGAGACAACTAAAAATGATAATCAGACCTAAGACCTTAGGTGAGAGCAAACCCTTAAGTCCCACGATAAGACCACTTTTTCAACTCCTTAGAGTTGCATGGGCTCCTTTGGCAAAAAAGTGTATAAGTGGTTTTTTTGTTTTTTCGTTTTGTCTTTAATCAAAAGAAATTTGCATTTGTTAGTTTCGCATCAAATTTGCGTAGTTTATGGATTTGTCTCGACGAGACGAATCCAACAAATTTAAAATTATGGTCAAAACTATTTTTTTTTTTGAATAAAGCCGAAAATAAACCAACTTATTGGTTTAATTTTGGTTTTATTAAAAAGAAATTTAGTTTCGACCATAATTTTATACTCTTTGGATTCGTCTTGTCGAGACGAATCCATAAACCACGAAAACTTGATGCGAAACTAACAAATGTAAAAAAAAATTTGAATAAAGACAACCAAAAAAACCATTTTTTTTTGCCAAAGGAGCCCGTAGTTTTTACGACGTACCGTAAAAGATCATCCATTGGCATATTTCTTTTTGTTTTTTGGTTTTACGAAATTGTTTCGATTGACATATTTCGAGGTCAACTCACATACAACATTATAGTATCTCTCTATTTGAGAGAGACAAGTTTCAAGATAGAGAATCACCTCGAAATTCTTGTATGGATGCACCAAATTTAAATTAATTTGATATTTGCAAAATTCAAAGAATGAAAATAGGATGGTTTGAGAGGAAAATTCCAAAAGCAAATCTAGTGGAATAAATAACTCTAAGTGCTTGGTCTTAAGTTTTGAAGAAAATTGGCACTTATATTGATAACAAAACACCTACAATACAATTGCAGTGGACTCAAAGGTCCTGGAAATACATCAAAACATAAAAAAATCCGCTTCGGAGTTGGATCCATCGTTTCTGCTCATGACGATGGGTGAAGAGTCCATTGATATCTGGAGTGGTAATTTTTTGTTTAGCATTTTCGTTGTAGTTTTTGGGATTAATCATTCATATCAATGAGAGGATCGAAAAAATATTAAAATGTGGACCGAAGTTGAAAAAAATCCATATAGGACAACATTTTTAATAAAATTGAAGTTGTTTGTTATTTTTTCGTATTTCGCAAATTTTTTTTTATTACAATTTTTATCTTTTAGACTGCTCTTGTCAGTACAAATAAAACACGAAAAACCAAAAAATAGAGCCCTAACCTCAAACTGTAACATTTATGTACGGAAATCAATGTACTCAACCCTTATAAACTCACTAGGGCATGCTCGTGCCTGAAGGCACGATTTGAACAATTAACACACCAAAATCATTGTTGGGCTCTTGCATAATATCTCAACCCCTTGTCCAATGATTCCAACTATTCAAAAAAAAAAAAGAGAGGCAAATTTTACTTGCACCCCCGGTGGTTTGAGACATGTGCGGTTACACCCTTTGTGGTTAAACTTGTTGCACCTATTTTCGTCCATGTTAATGGAAATAATGCTTGCACCGTTAACAGAAATGATAAAAAGTCTAATTTACCTCATCTTCTTCTTATTCTCCCGTAAATCTAAATAATTCATCACTTGTACAAAATATTAGATCCGAACTCTTCACATTATGGAGCTTGATGAGTACAATTTCCATACCTAAATTCAACTCAATTGGAAAATAGAAACCTCATGGTCGAATAGAATTTATTTTGCAGTATATTTTAAAATTTAAATTCACCTTTCAGTTTAACAAGAAATCAATCACTAAGTAATTGTTGTCTAATTAACAGGATTTTTACGAGGATGATCTGCTCTTTGATTAACACATTTTGAACGGTTCAGATTAAATTCTTGATATATCATTTTAAATTTAATATACTTCCATTCATACAGACAAAAATGAGTTGGAATGCAACTTCTTAAAACCTACAGAGGGTGTAAGTGAATTTTGCCCAAAAACCCCAACCATATCGATTGACTTAACTTGATATAAACGAATAAAAAACAAACAATTTACTAATTCCTAATTTTTGCATGCACAAAGTTAAACGTACAAAACTGCGTAAAATTTAGAGTAATCAGAAATCATTTCCTTGATAAACTAAAATGAACAAATAATATACTCCCTCCATTTCAAATTGCTTGTCACTTATACCATTTTGGGATGCTTCAAATTGTTTGTCCTGTTTGAAAATTCAAAACAAAATTGATTCAATCTTCCAAGATAACCCCTTTACCAACAACAATCATTTCTCTCAAAAGTTGAAATATAAGGGTATTATTGGAAATTAATGAATCTGTTTAATGTGAATGCAGTTATTGCATGCCTAATTAAAAAGTTGGAATTCTCAAAAGTGACCAGCAATTTGAAACGGAGAAGTACTGATTTAGTAAGGCACGATGCCACACTCTTTGAGCGCAAACTGAATTGAACCATCCTCCCTTACTATTGACCAAAACAGATGCAATATAAATATAAACAAATAAATTGCGAAGGATCGATTAGAATACTTACAAATTATTGGTATGGAAGATGGAGCAAATAGAAGATGATTTTTATTACAGTGGAATGAGAGAGATTACAAGAGAGTGAGAAAGGAAACTAGAAAGAAAGACTTGGGGTATAACCCCTTACAACTGCCCCTTATATCGAGGACTGATATGCCAAATGAAATGTAAATTACAACCTAATTTACATGAAATTCAAATTAAGGATAAGATTGGCCGGGTACTGCTCTGGGCCCCATCGACACCTAATTCTTATCTCAATCTAAAATAAAGTCATGGATGACGTTTATGTCTAATTATAGAATTAATTGCATCATGGCTGACATAGGGGTAAATTATTGTTGTCCTTTACCCTTCTTGATCTGTTCTGTCAGCATTTGGGTAATTCCATCCCAATAATCAGCAAAGGTTGCCCCATTTAGGTCATCCATTTTGTATGGGTCTTGAGATTCTCTTGCTAAACAGGTGAATGGATTATTCTCATCTGCTGATTGAGCTGACGTCATTGACTCATCATCTCCTGGAACCTTGAATGTTTCAAATAATTGGTTCTTCATAAAATCCATTGTTTTGATGACAATTTCATCTTCTAGCAAATTGGGATTTTCTGAGCTAATTTTCTTGGAAATATCCAAAATTGGATTAGAAATGGACTTTTTCTCCTGACTTTTTACCATCTTCATCAAATTTTGAATATTTGATCTAACCTCATTGAGGGAATCTTCCGCATTCATACCGCGTGTCCACCATTTATAATGAAAAGTTCTGGCCAAAATTGGTAGGCCTAAATTATTGTGCCTGATTTGCACATCCCATCGCCATATCCATGGGATTCCTATTTCGGCCATAAAGATGAGGAATGATTTTCCCTCTGGAATGACTTTAGAATCGAATTTGGGGATGATATTGATTGAAGGATTTTATTTCCATCTGAATTGATTCAGGAAGATAATCCTGTCTTGGACCAAAACAAACCAATTTGGAAAACTGTTTTCCATCAAATTTGGACATAGCTTAAAAAACCATGAATGCCTTTTATTTTGGTTTTGATAGTAAAATTCATATGTCCAGGCATTGATGTAATCCCAGTAATTAAAATAAATTGGATTTGTATTTGGGGAATTCTCAGCTTTAGGATATATTGTCCTTGAGCAGTGGGGATGATGTCCCCATCTTTTAAGAGGTATTACCCTTTTTCCCACTTTCATATTTATGGGTAAATTCAACTGATTCAGTTTCCAAGAGCATTGCCTCGTACATGTACATGTATTTCCCCTCAGGGACAGTGTGTCCCATTGTGTCGAGATAACGACCTTTAATTTCCCATGGCTCATCATTTTTCATTAGAATTTTCAATGATCAGAATTGGATCAATTGTTGGTGAGGTTAGGTATTCAACCTCCTTTTGAAGGATTATGGATGCTGATGATGATCCTTCACCATAAATTACTTCATTGAGGGTAGGAAATTCTACTGCCTTTGCCATCAAGTAGGCTTTAACATCTGCTTGAGTAATTTTGGGGAAATTGCCCCTTCCTCTGCCACGGGGATTATTGCCCCGACCTCTACCTGAAAATTGATTTCTGCTCATTGAGCCATGATTCGGAGCTACTTCTTCATGCGCTCTGTAACACGTTGAAGATAATAATAATCATCCATCTCATGAGGAGATATAATGCCCATTGTATGACGAATGAATTTAAGATGTTTGTCAAGATATCTTGACCATTGGACTAAATTCAGCCTTGTACTTGGCCTTATGAGCCATTGAGTCCAAACTCTCCAAAGATTATTCCAGAAAAATTCCCGATTAATTTGGGGTCCTGGAAGTCCACTCCATTCCATTAGATCCTGGAAAGTGTATAAATTTCAGCTTGTAATTGACAAGCTCTTTTGAAAAAATATTTTCAAAGAATTTCTTTGATTATTATTTAAATGTTTGAGATCGTAATGACCTCTGGGATTATAGGTTTTGAAATAGTTCAATCTTGCAGAAAATTGATTAATCCACATTCGTAAATTTCCCAAGGTATGTGGCATAAGGAAAGATTTATTCCAAATCATCCAAAATTCATGGAAAATATGTGTTAACAAATTCTGATTTTCCTGATTCATGGAAACTCAAACATGGGAATACAGGCTGTAATGAGATTGTCTAAAGCTCTTTGCTCGATAATTAATTTTGCACGATTATCTTGATATTGAAAAGGTGCAGTATCATATTTTTCCTCTGAATAGGATTTTCAATTATCCTCAAATTCCTTAATTTTCCTTTTCAATTATGCAATTTCTTGTGTACAAGCAAAAATTAGTAAGCCTTTATTGACCTGTGACATTTAAGAATTCTCGAGTAAGAAAATTGGGTAGAAAATTATTTTCTCCTTTTATATGTTCAATAGCAAAATCAAAAGCAGATAATTCAGATTGCCATCTGGCAAATATTTGTTTTGAAGTCCAATTCTTGACATCCTTCTTAAGCACTTGCTTAGCAGCACTACAATCCACTCTTAATAAAAAATGTTGATTAAGAAGATCATCCTGAAATTTCGTTATACATTTTACAATAGAAAGTATTTCTTTCCTAATTGTACTATAATTGATTTGAGCATTCTTAAATAGTCCTGAAGTAAAACAGACTAATTCCTCTTTAGAATTGTTAGGATTTATTTGTTTCAAAATCCCTCCATAACCCTCATTTGAGGCATCAGTTTCAACAATTTTCCTCCATACAGGATTAGCTAAAGCTAAACAAGGTAATTGTTTGGATTTTAATTTAATTTTCTGAATAGCCTTAGTATGACGTTTAGTCCATTGTGGGGGATTTTTCCTTAACCTTTCATATAATGGGGCCAAATCCTGAGCTAATTATTTATAATAGTCTCCTATATAATTGAGACTTCCCAAGAATCTTTGTGATTGAGATTTATCTCTGATTTCATCTAGAAATTTTGAAGCAAATTCAATGCTACGGTCTATCTGGATAATTTTCCCTTGATGAATATTATGACCTAGGAATCTTACATGAGTTTGGAATAATTTCATTTTTGGTACTGACACAACCAAAGCTCTTTCTGTTAATTCCTTTATTGAGAAGATTATTTATTTCTTCTTGACATAATTTCAAATATTCTTGTTTCCTTTGGCTAGGTCGAGCCTTTGTTGGAATTTTTCTTTCATCAAAATTCTTTACATAAGGTAAAGAAACAATATGCTTCTTTCTACTCCAAAATGCATTAGGTAGGTCACTACATATTTCCTTAGTGAATTCCTGATTTAGCTGAGAAATTTTCTCTTGAATAGAAGGATTTTGAAGTTTCTCTTCAATATTCATTATTTTAATCTCTTTTTGTAAGAAATTAATTTGCTTATCTTTACTTTTTATTTGTTTTATTATATCATTAATCTCCTTAAATATTGGTGGAGAAACAAATTCAAAAAATATTTCGTGACCATCTACATTGGCTATTATCCCTTTTTGATCTATATGCATTGGCATAATCATAGATAAAAATGGAGTTCCAAGTATTACTTGTTGCTGTAAATTTCTTACACATAAAAGGTAGTTTCAAGACATATACCTTGATTACAGATATAAGCTTCATTTAGTTTACATTTTATGATCATTCTTGATCCACTCGCATTGGAAAGATTCTGTGCAGTTTTCTCAAAATATTGAGTTGGTACTAAACCTTCTTGGATACAATTCATATCTGCACCACTGTCAAATAAAGCAGTAATATTTTCAATTGTATATTCCTTATGGATAACAAGATTAACTTTCACATGCCATTTTTGGAGAACAACATTATTCAGATTATTTAAATATTCTTCTTCTCCTTCTGCTTGACCGAAATCCTAGACCTAAATTAATGGGTTGCCCCAAGCATAGGGCTGAGACCGGTGTAGCACAATACCCGGGAAGACCGAAATTGAATCCACAGGGAAGGTGGAGAGTGCTTACTAAAAACTCGGGTTATTAAGTTTAATCACGGCTCTTAGGTAGCCACCCCTTGTGATTTGATGGGAAATTACCTAAACTAGGAGAATTTGGTTTAACTTAAGTTATTTAAAAAGGAGGTACGGTCGTAGGGGTCATAACACAAGTGACCAGGTTTGGACATTTCCTGCTCCGTTCAGTGTTCCAAAGAAACAATTGATTTTAGAGAGAAAAGGATACCCCGAAAGATACGAATCCTCACAGTCGCCATTACCCATGTACAGCGAAGAACAAGTTTTAGTCCCCTGTTCCTCGCGTTACATGGGTTCCGGTGAAACTCGGATTCGTCTAACGGAAGTTCTTTAATAACCTAAAATTGCTTTTTCCATTATTTATTGTGAATATCGGAGCAAGAGCAAACCCAGCCCTAGCCACGGCGTATTAATCACCCCGCGACCATACCTATGGAAACTACTCACTCATATTAACTAGAATGAGCAAGAAAAATCTGAAAATTAAACATGCTATTATACTGAATGTGAATTAAAACACAAGATCCGAACTCAGATCACGGACAAACTCCCGCGAACTGAGGTTAATGAAAATAAACAGGAATTACAGAAGCAACACTTGAATCTGTGAACAAAACTTCAAAAACTTCAATGAAAAACCCTCCAGAAAGTAGAATCTCCCAAAAGTAAAAGTCGGCTGCTACTAGGAAGAAAAATAATCAAAGTTCGAACCCTAATTCGGCCTAAAAATGGAGTATTTAACCCTTCCCCAAAGTCAAAACACGTGGCAAAGTCAAACGGCCAATTATATGGCACTCGGCATCGATACAGGAGAATAGCTGTATCGATACCAGTAGATTTTGTTCGCCACTGAACGCCCAGGTATCGATACAGCAAGATGACTGTATCGATACCGAGTCTCTTAAAATGCTTTCCAAGCTTGTTTGGTCGGTCCTACTTGGGTCCCACCGGGTCCCAACATGCCCGACTTGTTTCCTACAAAACAACCAAAAACACCAAAAACAAAAGACAACCCCGCATCAAGTGGAAAATGGAATAAATCGCGCATTTAATGCGCTAATTCGCCCTACTTAGGCGCTTACATCTGTGACCTTGCGCGCCTATCACACCCCCCAACTTGAGCGTTGCTAGTCCCTAGGAACGAACGAAATGCAACCAAAGATAGAAATCTAGAAAACACCAATGGGGGTACGGTGGTTATGCCTCCTGTAGACATAATTAGCCACAGTGGTAGATATGTGCCTCCTAATATGCCCGTAACCCACATTCATGCATGCTTTGACAGAAAATTGAACACAGACAGCATCATTCCACACATGAAAATGAACATCCCTACAACGACAAATGCGTTACACTCACTCACTAGAACACTCAACATCCCATAAAAGCACTTGGCGAACTGCATGAAACCGAACAACTGGTTACCATGCGCCAATCAAAATTAGCGCTTAGCAAGAAATAACCGCACAATCCGTTTAAACATGATTCCACAAAATAAGCATCGTCATTATCAATCATGCATAAGTGAGAGTATAAAACACGTGCACACGATCTACTAAGGACTTTTGGGATTATAATGACCTTGGGAGAACAAAGAAGGAACTGCAAAAACAGGTGCCGGCCTATAGAATCGCAAGGTCAACTACCCTAACTGGTCGCACCTGTCATGTCTAACTACCTGTCAACGCGCCCATCGGCGCCACCCAAACCAAGCCCACCAAATAAAATAAAACAGTATCCATGCAAGTTATATTACAGACCCAAATGAAAAACAGACATAAGTTCCACATAAAATAACAAATACTAGCATGCAATAACACCACCAACCATCATCACAAACTACCCCCAAGCCAGCTCCATGCAACACAAGTGCCTTAGCTCAATCCGACTCATACCCTCCACCATCATCAGCGAAGTCATCACTGACCTCCAACTCGGGCAACTACAACGGAACATATGGCCCCGAAGATGAACCCTCAACCCGACCTGCCAACCACTCCTGCCTGTGATCCATCTGCTGCTGAGTCCTTGCAATCTGTCGCACCTCTCTCTTGATCTTCTGATGACTCCGAATGGTAGCGACACCCTGGCAAAAGATCTTACGCAGCCAAGAAGTAGTAGGGGCACTGGGAGGAGGCTCGGTAGTCAAAAAGGCTCCACCTCTAACACCATGAGACTGGGCTATGCTCTTAGTGAGAATAGTGCTGTCAATCGGCCCAGGACTCAGTGGATCATTCTTAAGCCATTTAGCCCCCGTCAACCCAGACCCTCTAGCAATGGACGTAATCAGACAAGGAAACGGCAGTCTTGTCTGCGTCGGGGCGTCGCGAAAATCAATAATCTTAGCATAAATGAACAATGCCCAGTCACAAACAGTGTCCGACTCCATGACAGCTGTCAGTAAATTCCCAGTACTTTCAGACGGTTTATTCTCAGTCGCCCTAGGGTCCAGGTTATAACACACTACCTGGTTTAAAAACCGAAAAGCCGCCTTAAACTTGCCCGGCCGGTGAGGAATACGGGCCTCTCTACGGTTTTCATATAAAATCTCAGCCACCCTAGCTGGGGCAAAATCCTCTGGGGGGCAAGGATAGTTGGTATCGGTCGGCCTCCTGTACTGCAAGTGTGTAGCAATTATATTGGGTGTGACCACAATGGGCAACCTAGCCACTCGCGAGGTGATCTCAGTCTAGGAACTAAATGCGGTCCCGGACGCTGGTACATGCATATTCTTATAAAATTTCCTAACGAGTTCTAGGTTATACTCGGGATTTGGCTCAAACCAGAAGGACATACCTTGTTCCACAATGGCTTGGATGGTGTCGTGATGTGCAGGGAACCCATCCCGGATAATGTGGCGCTCATTCTTGACACTCCTCTCCTGAATAGAACCCTCCCATGCCTCCTGTTCACCCCGGGAAATCTGATCCAGGGTCGTCCTTCTCCCTCGGCCTTGAACCGGGCTTCCCCCTTCCTCTTGCTCTGGAGGAGCACTAGAGGACGCCGCCCCTTTCCCTTTAGCACTAGCGGAAGGCTTCCTGGGTGCCATGTTTGAAAGTTTAGGGTTTTAGATCTAGGGAAATAGGGATTTTGGAAGGGATTGGAGAGATATATGTGGTAGAGATGGAGAAAAGGAAGGTTTTGGTGAAATTTGGTGGAATTTGGGAGAGATTTGGTGGAGTTTTGAGAGGTTTGAAGGTGGTGGTTATGGGAGATTTCGTGGGTTTAGGGTTAGAGAGAGAGAGAAGAGGTTGAAGAAGAAGGTGAAAAGTGGAAGAGATGACCGGCTGAACCCTTTAAGTTCGCGATATAAGGCACTCGGTATCGATACAGGGGTTTACCTGCATCGATACCCATAGGTTCTGTTCAGCCGAGTGGTACCCGGTATCGATACAGCAATGTTCATGTATCGATACCGAAAGGCTTATATTTATTTTTTTTTTTTTGGCAAGAATAATGGCTGAGGTTTAAGGCTTCCAAAACATAACACCCCAATCAGACTTCTTCACGCATTACTCTCTCAAAACACATTACTTCACAAACACATTTTCCCACAGTAGTACGGCACTCATGACGCACGGAGCTTGACTTCCCCCCAACTTCAATCCAACCAAACACCGGTTTCCTAAGTTAGATACGAAAACTGACTCGGACTGGTTTAATATCGGTCAAGGGGACTCGTATGTGGTTTAATCATGCAAAGAATGCCTTGTTTCATCCCCTATGCACGTTATTGACTCTCACAAATGCATAAAAAATAAATCTGGTTTCTTAATTGCAGAACAAAAGCCTACTATTTTATGCGATTGCAGAAAGGAAAACAAAGAACATGGGGATGCTATCCAGAACCCGCTATTATCAATGTGGGGACACTCATTTGCATGCTTGACAGTGCATTATGCTCAATTAGAAAGCCAAATATATGCATGCATTCAAGTTAAACAGGCATACGAAATTAGCTAGATCTCATTTGCTCGATGATATCTACAAGATGCATAACAACTGTATCCCCAAAACTTACCTAGCAACGCAATGCAAGTATGTACAACGTACACCCTCCCCCCAACTAAAAACATGCTATGTCCCCAGAGCATGGAGACACACAAAATAAAGAACAAGGGGAAGAACTGGACCTCTGGGTGGCAGCCAACCACCATGACCTCTGCCGATGTACGAAGAATTTCGGGTACTATCGCCGCGCACTCTGCAAAAATATTAGTCCAGCCCGGCACGTGGTATCCGGGCGTACACAGAGAAAACAAAAAAGCAATAAAAGAAGAAATAAAATACATCACCACTTTCGTCACGTGAAAGGTACGGGTACTACTTTTCTCCCTAATGTCTCACTTAAACTTGTGTAGAGAAGGTCATCAGAACAATCCCGGGTAAGTCATGACTCAACAGGTTAAATTACTCAAGGTTTTTCCTTAAAGAAATCAGAGCCAATCGTCTTTTATGACTATCCGAGACACGGCAATAAGATTGTCAGAAACCCAGATACACAAATTTAAGGCTAGAAATTAGGTGGCTATATCGGGCTGAATTATTTTTCTTTTTGTTTTGTTTTGTTTTTTTGTTTTTATATTTTATGGAACTGAAAATTAAAAACAGACACGAAAAAAACTAAATCGCCCTTACGAACTGGAGCTGGGCACACTATCCTTATTTGAATAGCGGCGTGCGAAGCTATTAATACCCAAGTCAATGATGGGTACCCCTATTGCTAGGAGCTGGGTCCACACTCAATGAAGAGCATGGTACGCGTGAGCTACCCGTAAAAACATAGCCCAAAGGCTAAACCACGGAAGTATCCGAGTAAACTGGATCAACTAAATCCTCATTAGGTTCCCCTACGTCTATTATTTCTAAAAATGGTTTAAGACGCTGCCCATTAACTTTGAAAATATGATTATCCTTAGGATCGCAGACATCTATTGAACCGTTCGGGTAAACCTTATGGACTATATATGGCCCATCCCAGCGAGACCTCAACTTGCCAGGAAATAAGTGATGCGCGAATTATATAATAAAACTTTCTGCCCAACACTAAAGGTTTTGCGCTGGATATTCCTATCATGGTACGCCTTAACCTTAGCTTTGTAAATGCTAGTACTCTCATACGCATCATTCCTAATTTCCTCAAGCTCACACAGTTGGAGCTTCCTATGGGCACCTGCCTCTGGCAAACTTGCGTTCACCGTCTGAATAGCCCAATGGGCCTTATGCTCCATCTCCACGGGCAGGTGGCAGGCCTTACCGTAAACAAGCCAATAGGGTGAAGCACCCAACACAGTCTTGTAAGCAGTGCGGTAAGCCCACAACGCATCAATCAACCGCAGGGACCAATCCTTCCTATTCGGGTTTACCGTTTTCTCTAAGATCCCCTTAATCTCTCGATTGGCCAGCTCAGCATGGCCATTGGTCTGAGGGTGATAGGCGGTAGACACCTTGTGAGAGATGCCATACTTCCTCATCAATGCCTCAAAAGACAGATTACAAAAGTGGGTGCCCTGATCAGAGATAATGGCACGAGGCATGCCAAATCGTGACAAAACATGGCTTTTTAAAAACTCAAGCACCACCTTCGAATCACTGGTCCTAGTGGGAATCGCCTCTACCCACTTTGAAACATAATCCACCGCCAGGAGGATATACTCAAAACCATGTGACACTGGGAATGGGCCCATGAAATCAATGCCCCAACAATCAAAGACTTCCAACACATAAATATTGTGGAGGGGCATCATATTTCGTGGGCCGACTTTACCTAACCTTTGACACCGGTCACAAGACTTACAGAAAGCGTATGCATCCTTAAATAGATTTGGCCAAAAGAAGCCACACTGTAGAACCTTGGCGGTGGTTTTCTTGGCGGAAAAATGACCGCCACACGCCTCTAAATGATAAAACTCTAGAATTCCCCTTTGATCAACCTCGGAGACACAATGGCGCACTATCTAGTCCGCGCAGTACTTAAAACACATATGGATCATCAAAAATATACTGCCGAACCTCTCTTAAAAATCGCTGCTTCTCAGATGTAGTCCAATGGGGTGGAATCTGCCCAGTCACCAAATAGTTAGCGATATCTGCAAACCATGGGCACGTATTAGCAGCAAACAACTGCTCGTCAGGAAAGGTATCCACAATAGGGAGATGAGGGGTAGGGTCCTCAAACTCCAACCGAGACAGGTGATCAGCCACTACATTCTCTACCCCTTTCTTATCCTTAATGATAAGGTGGAATTCTTGCAGCAAAAGAATCCACTGGATAAGGCGAGCCTTCGCATCTTGCTTGGTCATCAAATACCTCAAGGCCGCATGATCGGTATATACCACAATCTGCGACCCCACCAAGTAGGACCGGAACTTATCTAAGGCAAACACCACTACTAACAACTCCTTCTCAGTGGTGGTGTAGTTAAGTTGTGCCTCATTCAGCATCTTGCTCGCATAATAAATGACACAGGGATCTTTCCCTCGCCTCTGACCTAAAACAGCTCCGACTGCATAGTCGGATGCGTCACACATAAGCTCAAATGGCAAACTCCAATCTGGGGACTGAACAATTGGCAGAGTTGTGAGACTCCGCTTCAATTTCTGAAATGCCCCCTCACAAGCGTCAGACCACACAAAGGGTGTGTCTTTCGCTAACAAATGACATAAAGGCCGGGAGATAGCGCTGAAATCCTTAACGAATCGCCGGTAAAAACCGGCGTGACCTAGAAAAGACCGGATATCTTTGACAGTCTTTGGAGTGGGAAGATTCGCAATTAAGTCGATCTTCGCCTTATCCACCTCAATACCCTTGGATGAGACAATATGTCCCAAAACAATTCCTTGGGTCACCATGAAGTGGCATTTCTCCCAATTCAGCACAAGGCGCTTCTCCTCGCACCTAGTCAAGACTTTTCCTAAGTTCTCGAGGCATCCGTCAAACGAATTCCCAAAAACTGAAAAGTCATCCATAAAAACCTCCACAATCTTCTCTACCATGTTGCTAAAAATTCCCATCATACACCGTGAAAAGGTGCCGGGAGCATTACACAAGCCAAAAGGCATGCGACGGTAGGCAAAAGTACCATAAGGGCACGTAAATGTGGTCTTTTCCTGGTCCTCCATGGCTACCTCAATTTGATTGTAGCCAGAGTATCCATCCAGGAAACAATAGAACGCCCTGCCCGCAACTCTCTCTAAAATCTGGTCAATGAATGGGAGGGGAAAATGATCCTTCCGGGTGCTCGCGTTGACTTCCGGTAGTCAATAGAAACACGCCACCAGGTCTGAACACAGGTTGGCACTAACTCTCCCTCATCATTCCTCACAACAGTCACTCCTCCCTTCTTAGGCACAACCTGCACGGGACTCACCCACTCACTATGGGCAATCGGGTAAATGATACCCGCATCTAACAGTTTAAGCACCTCCGTCCTAACCACCTCCTTCATATTGGGGTTCAGACGGCGTTGAGGTTGCCTAGAAGGCTTCACATCCTCATCTAGAAAAATGTGGTGTGTACACACCGTAGGACTAATACCCTGTAAATCAGCGATCGTCCAGCCAATTGCCCCTATATGCTCTCTCAGCAGGGCAAGTAATTTAGCCTTTTGATCTGCCTCCAGGGAGGAAGAGATCACCACTGGAAACGTATCATTACCTTTAAGAAAGGCATATTTCAACATATCCGGTAGAGGCTTCAACTCAGGCTTCGGTGGCTGGACCGATGATGGGAGAGCTTTAGATAATGGGGCGCCCAGCGGTTCGAGAACTGGGTCCCAAACAGCGCCACATACATCCTCTACTGCTAGCATCTCCATCAAACTCCTGACCTCTGGAGAATCTAAAAATAACGCCTCATTGGCGGTCAAAGCTATCTCCAGAGGATCCTTATACAAACTATTTTCGACATGCTCTTGCACCAGCGTGTCGATCAGACTCACCTCATAGACTTCCTCGTCATCCTCCACTCGGCTATCCACATTGTAAACATTTACCTCCATCTTCAAGTCCTCAAATGATAATTGGACTTGTCCAGTTTTGCAATTCATTACTGCACTGGAGGTGGCTAAAAATGGACGGCCAAGGATAATGGGAGTCTTCTCAAAAACTTCAGGGATTGGACACGTGTCCAAGACAATGAAATCTACGGGGAACAGGAACTCCCCAACTTGAATCAAAACATCCTCCACTACCCCCTTAGGAATTCTCACACTCTGGTTAGCCAGCTGTAGCGTGACCGGTGTGGCTTTAAGATCACCTAAGCCTAGTCTCAAATATACCGAATATGGGAGCAAATTGACACTTGCTCCCAAATCCAGCAAGGCCTTCTCAAAACTCTGGCCCGCAATAGCTATAGGGATAGTGGGACAACCCGGGTCTTTCCACTTAATCAGAATATCAGCTTGGAGAATGGAGCTCACTTGCTCCGTCAGAAGCACGTTGCACTGACTTTTAGTTCTCCGTTTCGACGTGCACAGCTCTTTTAACACCTTAGCAAACTAAGGAATAGCGTCAATGACTTCCATGAAAGAGATAGGAAACTGAACCTTCTTGAATAACTCAAGGATTTGGAAGTTCAGATTGACGTTTGGCTTTGCCACTAAGCGATGGGGATATGGTGCAACAGGTGGCAAAGGAGTCGTGGGGGCCGCAGGTGCGGGCACCACCACCTCAGGTGACTCAGATACTCTCTCTTCCTCAGTACACTTCCCCACAGCAGGAATAACTACTGATGCAGCGACCGGCTCCGAAGTTGGAATCGATTTTTGCGTTAGAGGAATTGTCTTGTCGATCACCTTCCCACTTCTGAGAGTGGTGATCGCTTTTGCTTCCTCCGCATTGGGGTTCAAATTACTCGTGCCTGAACCATCACCCAGATAATTAGTACCGACAACATTGGTGTGAGGTTGAGAGGGAAATTTTCCCCTCTCCTGTTGTGTTTGCCCAACTACTGCCGTCAACTGAGTCAATTGGGACCTAATGTCTCCTATGGCCTGCTTGGTCTGCTCAGTAAAGCTCAATTCAGACTGCATGAGAGCCTTCAACATATCATCAGTCTGCTTATCCCTCGGTGGATGATTTATGCCTGGGGGTGGTCCAGAAAATGAAGCACTAAACCCCTGCTGATTCTGTGAGGGATAACGATATTGGGACATTTGGCCTTGCGGAGGCCGGTACGGTTGCATCTGTTGCTGAGGTGGTGCCTGAGGTAGCACTGGTGCTTTAGGATCCCTCCAACTCAGGGCTGGGTGATGAGCCCAGCCCGGATTATAGGTGTTTGAGAACGGATCCCAACGTTGGTTCACCGCATTCACCTCAGCCTGGTTACTTTGGTATGCCTCCTTTACCATCGGAAAAGCGGGGCAAACAGTGACTGAATACCCTGGACACTCACACAGCGCACACACTTCCTCGACTCTCACATCATTCACCTGTTGGACTTGCTTCAGTCGCAAGTCCTCCATTTGCTTGGTCAATTTGTCCAGCTGAGACTGGACAGTGTGTTCTCTCACACTAAGGGGGAAAATACCGGACCCACTGGGTCCCTGTGCAGCTATGGCCCTATCAGCGAGGTCGGAAGGTTCCCAACTTCGATGTTTTTCGGCCAACTCCTCTAGGAAATCCCATGCCTCATCTGGGGCCTTATCTAGGAAATCTCCCTCTCTACAAAGATACTCAATTTGCTGGGCCGTCGCAATATTTAGGCCCAGCTGGAAGAATGTCACCAACTGATGTTTCTCAAACCCGTGGCGGGGTAGTGACAACAACAACTCCTTAAACCTCTCCCAACACCTCAAAAATGACTCGTTCTCTTTTTGTCTGAACGACTGAATTTGGCGAGTCAGGAGCTGGGACTTGCTCTCAGAGAAATATTTCCTATAGAATGACTCCCTAACAGCTGCCCATGTCGTGAGAGACCTCTCCTTCTGCATTCTGAGCCACTTGTCTGCACCATCTTTCAGAGAAGCAGGGAAAAGCTTAAGGCAAGCGTTTTCCCATTGAGTAGTGGTGGCCAGGGTGCGCACCAACCCCTCAAAATGGCGGACATGCTCATATGGGTCCTCATTTTCCCTCCCATAAAAGAGAGGGAGGGCATTGTGGGTTCCTAGTTTAACAGTGAAAGCGTTGCGTGCCTCCACAGTCTCAGTCGGCAAAACTATTGGGGCGAGAGGAGTAGTCCTCTCGGGATGCATATACTCCCGCATACTTTTCTGTTCTGCCATCTCGACTGACTCTATTTCCGATACTGACTCTGACTGGTAAAGCGGATTACTGATACTTACTGACTCAAAAGGTAATTCTATATAAAGGCCGCTAATGGGAGTAGACTCTAAATTAGAAAAGGAAGAACTAGAAGACTCAGGCTGACTCGACCCCACTTCTTTCCGAACTAATCGGTGCGTAGGGTCACGATAATAAAGAGGGTCCTGTAAAGGAGAACCCTTCTTCTTTCTACCTATGGTGAATTAAACAATTTAAAGAAAAAGGAAAAGAACAAGATAAACTCTAACTACCCGAATTCTTAACACCACTTGCCTTCCCCGACAACGGAGCCAAAAATGCTTGACCGAAATCCTAGACCTAAATTAATGGGTTGCCCCAAGCATAGGGCTGAGACCGGTGTAGCACAATACCCGGTAAGACCGGAATCGAATCCATAGAGAAGGTGGAGAGTGCTTACTGAAAACTCGGGTTATTAAGTTTAATCACGGCTCTTAGGTAGCCACCCCTTGTGATTTGATGGGAAATTACCTAAACTAGGAGAATTTGGGTTAACTTAAGTTATTTAAAAAGGAGGTACGGTCGTAGGGGTCATAACACAAGTGACCAGGTTTGGACATTTCCTGCTCCGTTCAGTGTTCCAAAGAAACAATTGATTTTAGAGAGAAAAGGATACCCCGAAAGATGCGAATCCTCGCAGTCGCCATTACCCATGTACAGCGAAGAACAAGTTTTGGTCCCCTGTTCCTCGCATTACATGGGTTCCGGTGAAACTCGGATTCGTCTAACGGAAGTTCTTTAATAACCTAAAGTTGCTTTTTCCATTATTTATTGTGAATATCGGAGCAAGAGCAAACCTAGCCCTGGCCACGGCGTATTAATCACCCCGCGACCATACCTATGGAAACTACTCACTCATATTAACTAGAACGAGCAAGAAAAATCTGAAATTAAACATGCTATTATACTGAATGTGAATTAAAACACAAGATCCGAACTCAGATCACAGACAAACTCCCGCGAACTGAGGTTAATGAAAATAAATAGGAATTACCAAAGCAACACTTGAATCTGCGAACAAAACTTCAAAAACTTCAATGAAAAACCCTCCAGAAAGTAGAATCTCCCAAAAGTGAAAGTCGGCTGCTACTAGGAAGAAAAATAATCAAAGTTTGAACCCTAATTCGGCCTAAAAACGAAGTATTTAACCCTTCCCCGAAGTCAAAACACGTGGCAAAGTCAAATGGCCAATTATATGGCACTCGGTATCGATACAGGAGAATAGCTATATCGATACCAGTAGATTCTGTTCGCCACTGAACGCCCAGGTATCGATACAGCAAGATGACTGTGTCGATACCGAGTCTCTTAAAATGCTTTCCAAGCTTGTTTGGTCGGTCCTACTTGGGTCCCACCGGGTCCCAACATGCCCGACCGCCTTGTGTCACTTTGCGTGCTCTTTCTGACCTGTTTCCTACAAAACAACCAAAAACACCAAAAACAAAAGACAACCCTGTATCAAGTGGAAAATGGAATAAATCGCGCCTCTAATGCGCTAATTCGCCCTACTTAGGCGCTTATATCTGTGACCTTGCGCGCCTATCACCTTCTGCAGGGGCAAACTGCTCATGGTTCTTATCAAGAGCATCCACACGATGTTGCAATATAACAAGCTCTTGATTTGTATTGGATTGCTGTGATTTTAGATTTCTGATTTCTGTTTTAAAAATATTAATTTCAGACCTAAGATCAGGAATTGTAGCCATTCTAGAATTATTGGATTCATTTTTATTTTGAACTCTTTCCAAGACTTTTTTAAGAATATAAGTGCCATCTGGAATTTGTTGCTGTTCAATCTCTTCCTCTTCTTTGGCAGTTGATATACATGCTTCTATAACTTTAATTTTTATTTGTGGATCTTGGATTTGATCTATAATTTCCAAGAGTGATTTTTGTCTATTCGTAAGAACATTTATACTTAAACCATTCATTTGGACAACTGCTTTCCAATGGTCTTCAGATGTTGAACATTCAAGATTATTGCATTTGCAATTACTAGGATTTGGATCAAAATCAGTATCTGTAAAAGATTCAGTATTATCATCAGATAATTCATTAATATCATTAGAACTCTCTGTATTTTCTTCTTCTGATTCACTTGAATTAAGCATCAGTTTAAACAATTGTTGTCTTAATCCTTCATCTATTTGAAGTTCATTCAACTTATTTTTTGTGAGGCATCTATTAGCATAATGCCCAATTTTTCCACATTTATAGCATTTTGCTGTAGTTTTTGATTTTCTTTTCCCTTTTGATTTATAGGGTTTTTTATCTTTTCTTTCCTCAGACTTATTTTTAATTTGCTTGCGATATTTTCGCTTGTATTTCCTTTTTGATTGCTTAGGATTATTCCTATATTGCCTTTTGATGATTTTTGGATAAAGAATCGTATCATAAGCGAATTGATCACAAAATTCTCCCAATTCTTGTTTTCCAGTTAATCTTTATTTCTTTAACTGGCAATGCAATTTTAAATCATTACACAAGGCCAAGCTGTGGACGGTCGACCTCCACGCGGTTCGGAAATGGTTTTCGAAACGGTTCGAAAAACAAAAAGATTTTAGAGTCGCCACCCGGGTTTTGGGAAAGTAGTTTGGGACCCGAGAAACCAATTCGAAAATGATGATTTGAGAGAATGACTTATAAAACCAATTGAAAACCAGAGATTCGTTTTGGATCCGAGAGCCAGGTTACGAACAGGGAAGGGTTTTAATGCACCCCGTTCGCCCGATTAAAAATCGGTCTTTACTAAACATTTGTGAGATTTTATTAGAAAACAATTTTATTGCTGAACATTAACAGATAAACATTTAAATTAAACACAGCAAATGATAAATAACGAGAGAAACAAATGACTAGTATGTAATTGACAGAAATCAAACGAAAATCCAAACTTCAAACTGTTCCTGCAGGGGGAATGTTCAAATTTCACATTTTATCAGAAAGGTGTGCCGTGCGGCACAATGGATGTACAGTGCGGTACAAATGATGGGCCGCGCGGCACTGTTCTTCAAATTAACGGTCAAACTTTCAAATGAGTGCCGTACGGCACTCAAAGTGTACCGTGCGGCACAGTAAGAGTGCCGTGCGGCATACTTGGCTGCAAAACGGTTTGAAACTTTGGCTTTTCGAAATGATTGATCAGAGGCACATACAAGGTATGAAATGCATTCAAAATGAGCTACTTTAAAGGGAGAAAGCAGTGTATTGAGTATGAGATATCCCTCCTCATTGAATCGCTCCGTACGAGGCGATGTTTTCACCGTACGACGCGACCGGGAGGTGTGAAATGAAACTGGACTTGCTGTAATTTGGGTATACCAAGCATGGAAATGATACAAGGAATCATCGCACACTTGGTACCCCTCCCCTCAGGGTACCAAACTCAAGGAATTTGGCGAAACGGGTTTATACCTTCGGTTTCGAATTCTCGGATTGAGCGTCGGATTGAACTTCCAGATGCTGCTTGAACCTTCTCTGGACCTCACTTTCACTCTAGTATAGTGGTAAGAGGGATTGAAGGCTTAAACTTTGGTCAATTTGGAATGGTTAACTCACGGCTTTGGAGCCAAAAACAGGGGATGGGTCTCTGCTTTGGGTTTTGGTTTTGGCAGAGAGAGTAATGCTGATTTCTGTATATCAGAGGTGATGGCTAAAAAAGGTTTAGCAATGGAAAATGCTATTCAAGGGTGGAATTTCGTGGTCTTTTCTTACACAGAAATCGTATGGGGTCCGGGGGGTCCTTTTCTCATTGGGTTCGAACGGTTTATATAGAGGGTGAGGGAGCCGAATGTAGTCTCCAACCCCTTCTTGATTCTTGCTCATGGAGACAATGGCATGGGGAGTAGCATATTCCTTTCGGCCATGATCTTCCCTTTCGGCCACGACCAGCAGGGCGGGGGAACCAATCTCGTCAACGTTTTCGGCTTGCTGGGAACTCGCAAAAAAAACTAGGAACTTGAAAACAGTGCCGTACTGCACACAAACTGTGCCGTGCGGCACAACTCATGTACCGTGCGGTACAAATGGCCGTCAAATTTCCAAAACTCTGTTGTACGTGACACTGGCTGTCCCGTGTGTTGAGAGATGAGTACCGTGCGGTACTGTTGACTGAGTTGACTTGGAGAATTTCAATCCGAGAGTTCTTCCGGGTATTTCCGTTCATCATTGGGGATTAAAATGTATGTGAACGCTCATTTTGGGGTGTCTACAGTTGCCCCTCTTTGACGAGACTTACCATCATTGTGTCGTCGGAAGTCGCGTCAAAGATAGAAGACACCCCTCGATGTGGACGTCCTCGTATGAAAACAAATAACTAAACATGATGCGTGTGTGGTCGCGCTCGTGAGAGCTGCCTACGTACCCCGTTGTAGGGATTAGACCAGCGTAGTTCATTGAGGCTTTAGAATGCAAGAGTCGATAGGAAACATACCTTGATCGGTTTGTAGGAATTGTCACTCTGCTTTTCAACGACGGAAAAACGAATGATGTGCTATTGGTGCTGAAAACCTTTTTGTTAATGCCGGAGAGGACTTACTGAACCATTTTGATGTCGAGATAACTGTAGCTAATGCCGTTGAGGACTTACGAAACCATCGGATGCTCGAAATATTGGTTGCTAATGCCATAAAGGACTTACAAAACCATCTGGTGTTGGGGATATAACTGTTGTTAATGCCGGAGAGGACTTACAAAACCATTTGATGCCGATAAAACTGTCGTTAATGCCGGAGAGGACTTACGAAACCACCTGATGCTGATAAAACTGTCGTTAATGCCAGAGAGGACTTACGAAACCACCTGATGTCGAGATAATTGTAGCTAATGCCGTTGAGGACTTACGAAACCATCGGATGCTCGAAATATTGGTTGCTAGTGCCATAGAGGACTTACAAAACCATCTGGTGTTGGGGATATAACTGCTCGTTAATGCCAGAGAGGACTTACGAAACCACCTGATGCTGATCAAGCTGTTGTTGTAGATGCCGTTGAGGACTTATGAAACCATTCGATGCTGAGAATATCTGTTGTTAATGCCGAAGAGGACTTACGAAACCACCGGATGTTGATGAGACTGTCGTTAATGCCGGAGAGGACTTACGAAACCACCGGATGCTGATAAAACTGTCGTTAATGCCAGAGAGGACTTACGAAACCATCGGATGCTGATTGAAATTGTCGTTAATGCCGGAGAGGACTTACGAAACCATCTGATGTTTATAAAACCGTCGTTAATGCCGGAGAGGACTTACGAAACCTTTTTGAGTGCTTGAATAACTGTTGCTAATGCCGGAGAGGACTTACAAAACCATTTAGAAACTTGTTGGTGTTTGAATACCGTTGTTAATGCCGGAGAGGACTTACAAAACCATTTGGAAACCATTTGTTGTTGATATAACCGTTTGTTAATGCCGAAGAGGACTTACGAAACCATTTGACGTTTGAGATAACTATTGTTAATGCCAGAGAGGACTTACGAAACCTTTTTGATGATAAAATTGTCGTTAATGCCGGAGAGGACTTACGAAACCTTTTTGAGTGCTTGAATACTGTTTGTTAAGTCCGGAGAGGGCTTACGAAACCGTATTTGTTGTTAATGCCGGAGAGGACTTACGAAACTTTTTTGAGTGCTTGAGAAAACCTTTGTTAATGCCGGAGAGGGCTTACGAAACCGTATTTGTTGTTAATGCCGGAGAGGACTTACAAAACTTTTTTGAGTGCTTGAGAAAACCTTTGTTAATGCCGTAGAGGACTTACGAAACCACTTGAGTGCTTGAGAAAACCTTTGTTAATGCCGTAGAGGACTTACGAAACCACTTGAGTGTTTTAATGAGGGGAATAAACAAGGGGCGTGCCATGAATGCAAATAGTGAGATTCTGTGAACGCGGGGGATCAGTGAGGTTTTTATGAAGTGATTAGTGTGAGACCAACGAGGTGCCCAAAACGGTTTAAAGTGAGACCAGCGAGGTCCCCAAAAAGGTTTGAGCGAGACCAGCGAGGTCCCCAGGAAGGTTTGAGCGAGACCAGCGAGGTCCCCAAAAAGGTTTGTGTGAGCGAGACCAGCGAGGTCCCTAAAAAGGTTTTAGAGCGAGACCAGCGAGGTCCCCAAAAAGGTTTAAGCGAGACCGGTGAGGTCCCAAAAGGTTTTAGAGCGAGACCAGCGAGGTCCCCAAGAAGGTTTTAAGCCAGACCAGCGAGGTCCCCAAAAAGGTTTTAAGCGAGACCAGTGAGGTCCTCAGAAAGGTTTTAGGGCGAGACCAGCGAGGTCCCCAAAAAGGTTTAAGCGAGACCGGTGAGGTCCCAAAAGGTTATAGAGCGAGACCAGCGAGGTCCCCAAAAGGTTTTAGAGAGAGACCAGCGAGGTCCCCAAGAAGGTTTTAAGCGAGACCAGCGAGGTCCCCAAAAAGGTTTTAAGCGAGACCAGTGAGGTCCCCAGAAAGGTTTTAGGGCGAGACCAGCGAGGTCCCCAGAAAGGTTTAAGTGAGACCAGCGAGGTCTCGTGAAAGGTTTTAGAGCGAGACCAGTGAGGTCCCCAGAAAGGTTTTAGGGCGAGACCAGCGAGGTCCCCAGAAAGGTTTAAGCGAGACCAGCGAGGTCTCGTGAAAGGTTTTAGAGCGAGACCAGCGAGGTCCCAAAAGGTTTTAGAGCAAGACCAGCGAGGTCCTCAAGAAGGTTTTAAGCGAGACCAGCGAGGTCCCCAAAAAGGTTTTAGAGCGAGACCAGTGACGTCCCCAAGAAGGTTTTAAGCGAGACCAGCGAGGTCCCCAAAAGGTTTAAGCGAGACCAGTGAGGTCCCAAAAGGTTTTAGAGCGAGACCAGCGAGGTCCCCAAGAAGGTTTTAAGCGAGACCAGCGAGGTCCGCAAAAAGGTTTTAAGCGAGACCAGTGAGGTCCCCAGAAAGGTTTTAGGGCGAGACCAGCGAGGTCCCCAGAAAGGTTTAAGCGAGACCAGCGAGGTCTCGTGAAAGGTTTTAGAGCGAGACCAGCGAGGTCCCAAAAGGTTTTAGAGCGAGACCAGCGAGGTCCCCAAGAAGGTTTTAAGCGAGACCAGCGAGGTCCCTAAAAAGGTTTAAGTGAGACCAGCGAGGTCTCGTGAAGAACTGAGTGGTTTGATTGGGGGTGGCGTCGTACCAGCTGGCGCAGGACTTGCAGGCCATGGTCCGTCAGTTTGTGATGGGCATGGCTCCAGAGGTGCGCCCGCGGGCTGAGCCAGGAGTTGTACTTGGTCATGGTCAGAGAGCCACTAGAGGGAGGGCACCGGCCCGTGGTGTTGGAGAGGCTAGCAGAGGTAAAGAGACCAGCCGAGGCACTCGCAGGAGGAGGGAGAGTACTAGCAGTGAGAGAGGAGCTAGCCGAGGGGCCACCCCTAGTGCTGGGGCTGCTGAGGTATACATTGGACTTGCCTTTCCTTTCTGTTTGATCATGCATGCCTTTTATCGTATTCTGACAAACTTTGTTGCTTGTGTAGGGAGCGTCAGGCTCCGGGAGTGCTAGACGTTCCACGCCTCGAGTTACTTCGGTGACTCCACCTTCAGGCTGAGTGCTCCGTTCTTCTGAGAGACGGAGAGAGAGTGTACAGCAGAGGGAGGAGCGTGCGGAGAGCAGTAGTACTGATGACGATCATGCTACGCCAGAGGGGTATAGACCTCGGGGGTCCGTGCCTCCGAAGCGTCCTCGTACCTGAGACAGTAGTTAGTGGAAGCATTCTACTAGGTGGGGCCTGCATGCCTTGTTTCGATTTGGGCACTTGTTTAGCCCTCTGTATAGATGGCCTGCGAGCCGTAGTAGTTGATGATGTATTGGGCCTCTTTGCCCCTGGATATGGTTACACTTGCTCATTGGGATATTTTGATCTTAGTTTTATAAAAATTTGCATTTTAGTCATGCTGTCATTCATATTGGCAATGAATCTGGAAAATCAAAGTTTGCACGTGAGTACTTAACTTAAAGCAACTGAATTCGAGACCAACAAACTTGTATATGGAAAGCTTGATTTGCATTTATGGTTGTGACTCATAGGACTCAATGAAATGGAACTAAGCTTTTGAACTCATATGTGCAATGTATGGACTAACGACAAGAGAATGACGCTTGTTGCGCGCATACGTCGGCATTGCCGTTGACAAACGAATGGAATGACTCATGGATACAACATGTTACACATGAATTGACCACGCTCGTGGGGTGGCATTATCATGAAGTATAGCTCGCCGATACTTCCATTCCTTGGTATTCAAGTCTTCGAGACTTTTGATCATTGATTTTTGGTTGAGGTTGCCAACCGACCCTTCCAATAGGTCGTAGGTGCGCGCCATGGCTTGCATGCATAAGCTTTGTGCCAAAGAGAAGCATGGAATGAGCCCCGGATGTTCAAAACTGAATTTTGTTGGAATCTGGCCAACTGTGCCGTGCGGCACCAAAACTGTGCCGTGCGGTACTATTAGTGTACCGTACGGTACACGCCTGATAGTGCCAAAAAATCTGCCACTTGCAGCGGATTTCTGGTCCTCCCTTTCGGCGTTTCATCACTTCAACGCACGTCCTAGGGACTTGAAGAGCCATTGTGAGGAACCTTTTGAGGAGACTTACCATTTTTAGCATGATTCCTTGCGGTCTTCGAGTTGGCACGTCTTTCGAGGTGGCCTTCCTTTGGAACTTGAAATTTCTTATTGTTCCTCATGCATGATGGCTATAAAAGGCTGTTTATTCCCTCCCTTATTTGCATTCCAAACTCATAAACTCTTTCCTTGTTAACTCGCCTTTCACAATGGTGGTGAGTTTATCGGCCTTGATGCGCCCCTGGCTCGATGATCTCGATGGCTTGGACTGGCTGCACTTTCGGGGTCATAGGCTGACTTCCCTCCGTTATATTCGAGACGTGTCCATACGTCCGGAGTTGTTGCGAGCTGCAACACAATTCTGGGACCCTGAGGTGCATGTCTTCCGCTTTGGTCTCCACGAGTTATGCCCCACTGTGGAAGAATTCTTCGCATACCTTGGAGGTTTTGATTTGGCAGAGCCCATCGTTCCTCTCTACGGAGTTGGTTTTGCCCCAGTGTTGTCTTCCAAGCTAGAGATAAGCAACAATGCGGCTAAATCCTTGATTCGTGGAGGTTTTCTGAACATCCCACGCCTGATTGAAGGATTCCGCTCCAACAACTTTGCTCTGTGCTTGTGTTTACTGGCTGCATTCTTGTTCGTGCAATCTGATGGTCAAGCAAGCTCTTCCCTGGTTGGTGTGGCTATGCAAATTAAGGAGCGTAAGGATGTAGCTCCCATGGTTCTGGCTGAAACTTTGATGGGTCTGGATGGGGTTCATGCCTGTAGGACCGACGTTTTCGAAGGTAGTCCGCTGCTCCTACAGGTAGGCTTCTCACTCAGCTCTCCTTTTTCTGGCTTTTCGCTCATTCTCATTTTACCTCAGCGCTCAGTTCAAAGCTGCCTAAGGTTTCTTACTTGTTTTCTCTCTTTCACACAGCTGTGGTTATGCGACAAGGCTAATCTGCTGGAGCCTGTGCCAAGAAACCGGGTTCATGAGACTCAAGGGTTCGTTATCAGGAATTTCAGGGAGGTTTTTGATGATGTGGGAGGTTGGACTTGGGTTCTTTCCCAGCTCACAGAAGAGGTGATCTCTTGGCGTTTGACTTGGATTGACCTTCCTAACATGGCTATTAGCAACACGGGGCGTCAGCGAGTGATTCTGGCAGGTTTGACCCGATGGACCTTCTACGTTCCAAACCGTATCCTCCGTCAACTTGGAGCTCGTCAAGTACTGCCGCCTGCGGGTCCTGAGGATTTCGTCATACCGAATTTCAATGTTGCCACCTTTAGGGCTTACCAGAGCAATTGGAGGGAGCGCACGACCATTCCAAGAGACCCATATCCTAGTGTTCTTCTTCCGGCACACTATAAGAGATGGTTGACAAGAGATATTGAAGCCAGAGACAATGGAAATTAAGACAGACTTTAGACTCGATCTTAATGTGCCTGAAATAAGTTGTGCACCCAGTGCTATGGATGTTTTTTACTTCTTTTGTTTGAAAGTTTCATGCTCAGCCATGTAATCGAAGAAGCTTTGTTTGAATAAATCTTTGAGTTTTGAGAATTTTCCGCTCTTGATTCTTACTGGTTCTGCCTGCGAAATGTGTATGAGGACTTGGAACCAACTTGAAAGATTGTGACTGAACCTCGGGATGAGGCTGCCTACGTATCCCTTGTAGAAAGGAATCAGGTCATGACGTAGTTCAGGACTACAATTGTTTGGTTAGGGTTCGCTCGGGTATTTACCCTTTCCTTTTTGCGCTCTGAATTTTGCCTAGTACCGCCTTTTCAGGTTTTCGGTCTAGCAAGCCTTTGATTGTTTTTGGCCTTATCTTTTGCCTAAGCTGCCCTTTCGGGTTTTCGACCTAGCAGGCTTTTGCTCTAATTTTTTCCTGGAACTGCCCGCCCTTGCGGTTTTCAGTCCAGCGAGCTTCTCTCAGGGGTAATATCTCTTGAGTTGATCCAGGTTGACCAAAGTAGAAAACTCGTTGCCGTCAAGATCGATGAGTTGTGTTGCACCTCCAGACAAGATTTTCTTGATAATGTAGGGCTCGGCCCATTTTGGTTGAAATTTCCCGCGCGGATCAAACACTGGAGCCCGAATCTCCTTCAAAACCATGTCGCCTTCCTGTAAATCTCTGGACTTCACCTTCTTGTTAAAAGCACGGGCTATTCGGCGCTGATATCCCTGAACATGATATAAAGCTTTAAGCCGTCTCTCATCGAATAGCATGAGCTCTTCAAACCTTGCGTTTTGCCATTCAGCTTCATCAATTCTTGACTCTGCCATGATCCTTAAAGACGGGATTTCGAGTTCGATGGGAAGAACAGCCTCCATGCCGTAAACCAAAGAGTAGGGTGTTGCCCCTGTCGGAGTTCTAATGGACGTCCGGTATCCCCACAATGCCAAAGGCAGTTGTTCGTGCCAATCTCGCGCAGACTCGATGGTCCTCTCTAGTATAGACTTGATGGTCTTGTTGGCCGCTTCCACAGCTCCATTGGTTTGTGGTCGATAAATAGTTGACTTATGAACCTGAATCCCAAATTCTTCAAGAGTCTCTGCCGCTCTCCCCTTGAAATGAACCCCGTTATCTGACACGAAAGCTTGAGGGACCCCGTACCTGTAGATGACGTTCTGCTTGATGAAATGAGCAACCTGGACTGCAGTGAGGGTCGTGTAGGAAGCGGCTTCAACCCACTTGGTGAAGTAATCAATTGCAACTAGGATGAACTTGTTCCCATTTGACGCTGCTGGCGTGATTCTGCCGATAACATCTATGCCCCAGACAGAAAAGGGCCAAGGCGAGGTCATGGAATGCAATTCTGATGGTGGAACATGCATAAGATTGGCGTGAATCTGACACTTGTGACATCGCCTCACGTACTCAACACACTGAGTCTCCATGGTTGACCAATAATAACCTTGTCTTAAGATTTTCTTGGCAAGCATCATGCCATTCATATAAGGGCCGCAAACTCCTTTATGGATTTCTTCCATAATCCGGCTGGCTTCTTCTCCGTGTACACACAGTTTGTGCGTCCCACAATAAGATCTCCGATATAGCTGTCCTCCACAAATGATGTACTGAGATGCCAACCTCCGAAGAGCTATTTGGTCTTTCTTGTCTGCTCCTGCTGGATACTCGCCTCTTTCGATGAAGTTCCAAATGTCGTGAAACCACGGCAAGCCATCGTTCGGCTCGTCAATGGCCACGACGTACTCATAAACAGGCTTGTCTAGTTGTTCAATTATAACTGGCCGGAGTCTGACTCCGTTTGGTATTTCGACCATGGAGGCTAGTGTTGCAAGGGCATCGGCGAACCGATTCTTCAACCTTGGCACATGCGTGAAGGTGACCATCTGAAATCGCGGGATCAAATCATCTAGGTCTTGATGATAGGGTTTCAACTTATCTTCCTTGACCTTCCATTCACCGTTTGCTTGTGACACCACCAAGTTCGAGTCTCCGACGACTTCTAGTCTTTCGACTCCAATTTCTAAGGCAGCTTCCATCCCTACAATGCAGGCTTCAGACTGGTTGTTGGTGACCTCGAAGATTAATTTGAAAGCCAGAGGGATATGTGATCCTTCTGGGGAAATTAACAGTACTCCGATTCCAAATCCTTTCTGATTGGCTGCTCCATCAAAATACAACGTCCAGACATCGTTGGCGGTCGTCATCACATTCTCATCTGGGAATTCAAATTCCACATCTTCTGGACCATCCACCGGGTAATTGGCAAGAAATTCGGCGACAGCCCTTCCTTTTACTGACTTTCTGGTAACATACTTGATGTCGAATTCTGCTAGCAAAAGCAACCACCGTGCTAACTTGCCTGTAAGCGCAGGTTTCTCAAACAGATATTTGAGAGGGTCCATTCGAGAAATCAGCACTACAGAGTAAGCCAACATATAGTGTCTCGACTTCTTGGAAGCCTAGACCAAAGCCCAACAAGTCTTCTCCAGGGGAGTGTGTCGTTCTTCGCATCCAACCATCTTCTTGCTAATGTAATATACGGCTTTCTCAGATCCGCCTTCACCTTCTTGTGCTAACATGCATCCCATAGCTGATGGAGTGACCGACAGATATAGAATTAAAGGTTGCCCCGGTACTGGTGGCATTAGTACTGGAGGATTCTGCAAGTATTTCTTGACTGCTTCAAAGGCTTTCTGACACCTGTCGTCCCACTTGAATGTCACGCCTTTCTTGAGAAGGTGAAACATCGGCTCGCAAGTTGTGGTTAACTTGGCGATGAATTTGCTGATGAACTGAATCTTACCGAGGAAACTTCGTACTTCTTTCTCCGTCTGCGGTGGTTCCATTTCAAGGATGGCCTTGATTTTGGATGGATCCACTTCGATTCCTCGGGTTGTGATCATGAAACCCAACATCTTTCCTGCTGTAACTCCGAATGTGCATTTCTCGGGATTGAGACGCAATCTGTACTTGCGAATTCTTTCAAAGAACTTCCTCAGGGCGTGCAGGTGCCCTTCTCTTTCCTTGGATTTGACGATCATGTCGTCCACATATACCTCGACTTCTTTGTGAATCATATCATGCAATAGAGTTGTAGCAGCCCTCTAGTAAGTAGATCCGGCATTCTTTAACCCAAATGGCATAACCTTGTAACAGTAGGTGCCCCACTCCGTGATGAAAGTTGTCTTCTCTCGGTCCTCAGGGGCCATGAGAATCTGATTGTAGCCTGAAAAACCATCCATGAACGATAGCAATGCGTGCCCCGCAGTGTTGTCCACGAGTACATCTATATGTGGCAGCGGGAAGTCATCCTTAGGGCTGGCTTTGTTTAAATCTCTGAAGTCCACACAGACTCTGATCTTCCCGTTCTTTTTGGGAACAGGTACAATGTTGGCGACCCACTGAGGGTATTCCGTGACCATCAAGAACCCTGCGTCTAACTGCTTCTGAACTTCCTTCTTGATTTCCAATACCCAGTCTGGTCTCATCTTCCTCAACTTCTGCTTGACAGGTTTTGCATCTGGATACAGCGGGATTCGATGCTCCACAATTTCTGGATCAATTCCGGGCATGTCCGCGTGAGACCATGCAAAAACATCTTGAAATTCTTTCAGAAGATCCGAGTGAGCTTTAAATTCCTCTAGAGATAGCCCAGAACCAATTTGAACCATTCGCGGATCACTCTCTCCTCTCAGATTTATCGAAATTACTTCTTCTTTTAGAGGCTGAGCATGCCTTTCATTTTCTCGTTCGATTAGGGATCGGAGTTCTTTTGGAATTTCTTCCTCAAACTCAATCCCATCATCGTCCGGGTTAACACAATTTATTTCAGACACAGCAAGATAAGCAAAGTCAACTTCATTCATCGCAAAAGAGGTGGCCCCAGGGGCATGATACATGAGAGTGGACTCAAATTCAAAAGAAAAATGATGACGCGGAGGACTGATAGACACATGCATTGACTCAGAAGTGGACCCGAACTCAGTGCTAAACTCAGACTCAATGCTAGATTCTGATTTAGACTCAAATTCAGTGCCAATGTAAACAATTTTAGGTAGAAAAGTGCAGTTTTTATAAATTCCGTTGGCATCCACAATGAGTGAGGTCACATCTCCAAGGGCTTCTTGGCTTAGCATCATCAGCTCCATGTCTTCAACAGGTTCCAAACCAATTGTTACGGCAGCAGACCCGTCCTCGACCGTACCTGTCAGACTTTCATCCTCAAACAACGATATTAGATTCCCTGAGTCAAAAACTTCCATCCAGTCAGATTTGCATTGCTCGACCAATTCTTCTAGCTTTGCCGATTCATCATCACTGTCCCATGAGTCGTTGGCGAAGATTTCGAACCCTAGCAGCTTGGTTTTCTTCTTCACATCCCAAAACAGTTCCAGCTCTCCTTGGTAGATAGCCTCTTTTCCTTTGATAAAACGAATGGGACCTTTCTTCGATTGAACGCGAGTTCGGGCTTTCCATCCGCTTCCTTTCTCATCTCCACTGGGTTGATACCCAAGGCCGAAGTGGTTACTGTTTACAGGGAACTCCGGGAATTCAGCCATTCCTTGATTGTTGCGGCCTAATCCCAGACCGGGCCTGTAAGCCATTTTTCTCATCATTTCAATAGCCGTTGAGCTGATCGAGAAGTCTTCATCCATTTTGATAGTGAGAACTGCTCCAGCGGTGTCAAAAGAGAAACCTCCAAGGGCGACGTCTTCTTCTCCATGCGTAATCTCGAGCAGAGGGACGTTGTCAGAAACATGAGGACGAATCCCAGATTCCCCATAAATAGTTAGAGTTCCTGTGGCTAAACCAAGCTGAACTTTCTGATGCAGCGAAGATGGTACTGCCATGATGTCTGGGTGGTGAAGCCATGGTCTACCCAGCAGCAGGTTGAAAGACGAAGGAATGTCAAGTACGTGGAATTCGACTTTAGACTTGAAATCTTCGACTGACATTTCCAGTTGGACAACTCCAACTACATCCCTGCATGTGTTATCATAAGCACGCACTCCGAGGCTCGATGGTTGGAAATCCTTAGTTGTGAACCCCAGACAGTAGCCTGTGCGCAGTGGACAGACATTTAAAGCGGACCCATTATCTAGGAGGATAACAGGGACCCATTTCCCTACACACTTCATGGTGATGTGTAATGGCTTGTTGTGGCCGGCTCCTTCTGGCGGCAGATCTTTCTGGTGGAGTGTCGGGCGGCACCTCCATGTTTGACAGAGTTTTGATCAACTTCTGACGGTGTTCCCTGGATGAGGAAAGCAGCCCCCAGATGGATATAGATGCTGGAGTTCTTTCAAGTTGCTTCCGGATGGGGTTTTCCACTGGCATGGGATTCCTCTGCGGTGGTTGAATGATAACTTCTAGTGTCTGAGTGACGCCTTCTGGGTTACTTGGAATTGAATCATGTTGGACGGGATTGTCCCAAACAAATGCCCCAGCTTGAGCGTGGTTAGAGGTGTGGCCTCTTTGTAGGTCGGCAGGTTGATAGATTCGTCCGCTTCGCGTTACTCGGTTGACCGACGGTGGCTCTTCATCCCAAAAGTCTAAAAATTCATTGACCTTTCGCTTCCCAGCCTTGATGGATTCCAGCTTCCGCTGAGTATCGAAATACTCTGTCCAAAAACCTGCGACACTGTTCTCGGCTTTCTGTTTCTCGATTTTAATATCTCCCATCTTCTTTTCCAGATTTTCCACCGCTCGATCATGCCAAAATGAATCATCCAGCATGGTTTTGTTAACAGTCCACATTTCACCATTATCAAACTGGACATCGATCACGTCTTCTTCATTCCAAAATGAATCCGCGGGATCCTCCGTCAGAGCGGAAACATTTGACTGAGGATGAAACGACACGGATGGCCGAGACAACGATTCGTTGATAATGTAAGCTTGAGGAAACCACTCATGATCCCCAAAGATGGTTTCTATGGCAGAATGTCCTTCAATTCCAAGAAGTGGAGGTGGCAGCGAATTATCTAGAAGATCGCTGCTAGGGACCCAATGATAAACCTCTCCGAGTGTCCGGTTCCATATGTCTCCGGGTTCTTCAAACAAAGTAGGGAGTGAAACTGCATCAAGTGGATTAGCACAAATTGCCTCCCACCTTTCCCGCCAATCTTCTTGTTCATTTGGCTCCACGTATGTGAGAGTATGTACCATGCCGGCGATGCATACAACTTTGTCAATCCGACAGATGCTGGAATCTATTGGTATAGAGACAACGGGTTTGTTATGAGAGTCGGGGATGATGAACCGGCTTGGGTCCCACTCCTGGCGGAACTCTTCCCAGTCTCGATCATTCATAGCCCATTCTTCACTTTCTGCGATATCCGCCCATCTTGGTTTTGACCCTGATTTGATGCTTGTGAGGGAGCAAACTTCCGAATCTTCCGATACGGGAACAATTGGCTTAGGCTCGGTGGCCGGTATGATGTAAAGGTTCGGGTTTAATTTAGTGGAGCTTGGGTTATTTGGAGTGGAGCTGAAGGAGATTTGGTTGATTCGGGTATTGGGTTGGTGTTCCGGCATGGGGTTAGAGACAGTGTTTGGCTTTTTATGGGGGAGTGGAATTGTTCCGTCTTCAATGAGATCTTGGATCTTGTGTTTAAGACGGATACAATTGTTGGTGTGATGGCCGGACATTTGGTGGTAGGAATAGAAGGCGTTCGGGTTATGGTTTGGAGGAAGCACTTTGGGTGGCTCGCGAGGCTCTAGTGGTTTGATGACGTCCTTTTCAAGGAGCCTTTGGTAAACTGTTGTCAAGGGAAAAGGGAATTGGTAGAAATTTCTTGCTTGCCGGGTTGGCTGGGCTGCTATCTGGTTAATAGGCTCGGTTTTGGTTGGTTTGGGGTTTGAGGAGCTGGCCTGGGCATGATTGTACTGGTTGGTTCCAAACAGGGTATTGCTGTTGCCAGAGTAAACTCGCCTGGGTTTGACAGATTCTCCTTTCTCAAATATACCAGTTTTGAGTGCATCTTCTACTGCGAGGCCGGCCTCGTAGAAAGTTTTGAAGTCAGCGGTGGTTTGGAAAACCACCAAGTGCTTTGCAAAGTCGGGTGCCAAGTTCTTCGTGATAATTCTCATCTGCTCTTTCTCCGAGGGTCGATCCATCATCTGAGATGCTTTCCCTCTCCACCTTCTGATAAAGTCCGCAAAGGACTCATTGGCTCCCATCCTGGTTGCATCCAATTCTCGGATAGTCATCTCAAGCTGAACGTTGTAATTGTACTGGGCCATGAAAGCTGTCCCAATATCCTCCCAACTTCCTTTCTTTGAAATGTCAAGATTTAAGAACCATAGCAGTGCTGGCCCTGTCAATGTTTGCTAAAACATTTGACCCATAGCATTATTTTCAATGTTGTACATGGACAGAGTGCACACGTATGCTTGTAGATGAGCTCTCGGGTCTCCGTTCCCATCAAATTTCTCCCAGGTTATGGGCTTGAACCCCTCGGGGAGTTTGGCGCCTGGGAATAGACACAACTTGTCCATGTCAATACCCGTGGCGGCTATCTTCTCCTGTTTCTGGACGGATTCCTCGAGTTTGGCGACTTTTGCCATCACTGCTTCCAAATTCGGATGCTCTTGCGGAGGTGGTTGCTCCCCTGGTGGCTTGTTCTGAAAAGTTAAACCTTGTATTAGGAGTAACATCTCAGCCATTTGATTATCACTGCGTTCCCGCTGTTCTTCCAAGGCTAGCCTGAGAGCCTCGATTTCACTTTTACCTGCCATATCTGTAGGATGTGCTGAATCTGACTGGACCGCTTTTGACTCAGTTCGAATTAATCGTTGCTCGGGAGTTCTGGTCCAACTAGGTACAGTACTCTTCTTGCCCTTACCAATGATTGAAACTGATAGTGGAAAAATGCACTTAGTGACCGGTGGTAAAGAAAATGCTACGTGCAGGAATTTATGTACAAATGAGAGAATGATGCATGATGTGCAATGCAACCACAGCTTTGGAAAGGATTGCCCCAATTTTCAGTGCTCTGTTCAATATATCTGAATTTTTGATTTTTTTTTTTCTTTTTTTCTTTTTTTTTTTTTTGCAAAATGAAGGCCGAACCTTTAGGGGTTGCCTACGTATCCCCATTTCCCAAGGGCCAATAAAATGTAATATTATTGTTTGCGTCAAAGTATAAACAACATCTTGCTGTGGCCTAGACTGAGTTTGAGATGGTTGGCCAGGAACTTGACTAGGGATTTGAATTTCCTTCATTTTTACTGCTGTGAGAATTTCATTTCTCTGTTCTTCTCTGAGACTATTATCCCACCATCCTTTTAGGGTCCCAGTGAAACCTACTGTTATCCAACCAGCAATTGTGTGATCATTATTATTATTCTATTTACAAACAGTTGAATACATTAGCATATGATGTATGACTTCAAAAATTTGATATTCTGTCATACCATCTATATTCCATTCATAAATTGTTCTTCCACTATAAGCTTTTTTATTATGGAAAAAATCCTCTTCATATAGAAGTCCTGAGGTGTAGGACGAGGATAGTAATACCTATCGGCTCCCGAATAAGGGTGATTTCTTTTGGGATAATTGACAGGATTCAAAGATAATTTATGAAAAATTTGTTCTTGATCAGAACTCTGAGCTTCATCTCCAGTTTCTTCAAAAATTGTGTTGATTGATAAACCTTTTAATCTTTTATCCAATTCTTCTAAAAGTTCAGTATTAAGATCATTTAATTTAAATCTTTTTATTTCTAAAGGAGGACGAATCCCTATTTGTTTCAATCCATCTTTTTTAACATTATTTATTTTCTCAGGTAATTTCTCCTGTTCGCGAATTTGATCAATCTGCTCTTCAATTCTTGTGAGCTGGGCGCCAATAGTTCCTAAATGTAGATTGGTATAATTAGTTTGTTTGTGGAGGCGATTAAAGTTCTCATCCTCTGTTTGTTTGACAAAGGCTACGACCTCTACAATATCTGGAACTTTATGCTCATTTGTAGATATTAATTTATTTGGTACTGTAGGAGGATGTAAAGATTTCATTTCCCCCTTTGAGGTATGCCAATTTTTATAATGTTTCTCAATAATATTAATTGAGCAGTCAATTTCGTCCCAATGTCTTCCATAAAACCATTGGACAAAGGGAACAATTTACTTTGAATATTCTAACCAATTATAAAATTCTTCTTCAAATTTCTGTAATTGTTCTTTGTTATATTTAGAAAAATACCATTTTCTGAATTCCCCATATTTTGGGTCACAAAACTCTTTATTAATAGCTTTTCTATCTATCATAAATTCAACCATGGATAGAGAAATCCATATCACTCGCCGTTGGCGAATCCTTTTTGTAAATAGCATGTGGAATCTGATTTTCTGAAATTTTCAGACCTTGTATAGTTATTGATTCCATCATAGATGGTTCTGGTGGTTTAGGTTGCTCAGATATTGAATGCCTACTTGTAGTAGGAAGGCTAACTTTATAAGGTTTTGAAGAGGAGAAACTTCCTCTTGAACTTAAACTCCTAGAATAATTTCTTATTGGAGATTCAAAACTTATACTGACAGATCCATTGTCCTCTTGGATTACTTGTTCAATATAATTATTAACAATTGGTTTTGGAGCGACTGCATTATTTATAGTCCAGTGCTTTGGGAAAGTGATTTCTTCCCAGTTGATCAACCTATTTGTGACAACATTTGATGTATACAAATTAGTATCTATCAATATTGTTCGATCCGGAGGTCCTAATTGACGAACCCTAGGATTAATAGTATTCATAAGTCTATAATAGATTCTATAGACAATAGCAATTACTTCA